>JALMQS010000710.1:71193-101253 GCA_024734495.1 Forficula auricularia
TATTTGAGAACTAATTGATTCATGTATTTTGTTTATTTGATGTCGTATAAAAAATAGTTCTTATGAAAGTTGTTCAGTTTTTTTTTGTAGATTAAGTAGACGTATAGAAAAATATAGGATTACATTTAAAAACAGAACTTGACATTGAAATACCCTTGAAAGCTTGTTCTAGGTCGACAAACAATAGTGTAGTTTAGTTTCCCCCTCGATATAAACAAACTTTTATTTGAAACTTTTTTTCCATATAATGCAGTGTTTATGAATTATAAGACTGTCTCAAGATAAAAAAAAAACTCACGCGGTATATGTTTTTTGGGGCGCTGAACCCAAATCTGAGGTCTCCCACCAAAATTTTGTGAAACAACATAGAAAATGCAAAAAATATAACTCGGAAACTATCAACTTTTCGTAAATCCTTTAATTTGCAAAATTAAAGGTAATAAAATTTCCTACAAATTTCATTATTTAGGTTTTTTCCCCGACCAACGTTGCGTTGTTTAAGCTCAAAATACGCGGCTTCCACCCGGCAGCCCCTCCCCCTTTCACCTCAAAAATCCTCTCGCTTTTTCGACATTTTCTTTTTCTGACCATGAGGAGCACGTTTTCAACAAAGACCACTCTATACATTTTTAAATTAGATTAAATTTGTTACAATTTAAACAAAGTTTCATCTTAATTGATAAATGGTAATCCGTGCCGCAATATGGTTGAAGTTTTATAGATATACAGCATTTTCCATGACAGACATGATTCGAATCAGAAGTGTCATTGAAAATGGGATATCTATAAATCTAAGATACTTATAAAAAAGTAGTCCAAGCGCAAACATTCATGTCAATAAATTTCGAGAACAGAGATAGAATCAAATTTCTAGGATGAGTGGTTTTCATTTTATGAAGGAAAACTGCGATTTTTGGCAAAAATTGCAGTTTTCAAAAATTCAACTGTTGCACGGTTTTACCATTTATCCAATTAAGATGAAACTTTGTAACAAATTTAATTTAGTTGAAAATGTATAGAATGGTCTTTGTCGAAAAACGTCCTTCTTCATGGTCAAAGTGGGAAAATATCGAAAAAGTGCGAGTTTTTGGGTGATCCGGGGGGATGCCGAGGTTGAAAATTTGGATTTTGCGCTTGAACCCGAACGGTTGGTCGGGAGAAAAAAAACCTAAATAATAAAATTTGAGGGAAATTTTATGAACTTTCATTTTGCAAATTAAAAGTATTCAGTGTCATTAGTACTAAACAAAATTCTGAAATGCTAACCTCTTAAAAATCAACTGGTGTAGGCACCACACGACTTCCACATTAATTTCTCCCTTATTTGAAATCATCATACCAATTTTCTTTATTCAAATTATTACTTCAATTTGGGTTTCCCCATACCATTTTGAAAAAACCAGAAAAAAGACAAAATTGCAAAATAACAAAAATCTTCTAGTAAACATGTAATTCCGGTTCTTCTATTTTAGCCAAAATCTTGAGGTACTTCTTCTAGCCTCTAGATAGTTTAAGTTTCAAATCCAAAAGCTCTGCGACTACGAGGTATGAACGATTAAAATATTTATTTTCCGACACCTAATTTACACCCTCTTTCTTTATTTCAATCAGATTAAAATTTATACACGACCAACAACTTAGGACACTTGATAAATACACCAATTTTACCAAAAATCGTTAGAACTGTTTTTGAGAAAATCACAAAAAACAAAAAATATTTCATGTAAATGTCAAGTTCCGGTGTTCCGATTTCAAACAAAATCTTGCTGTACTCCTTCTAGTCTATATCAAACTTAAATTTCAAATTTCGTAGCTCTGAGACTTATGGTTGTCATACGCAGGGGGTATACACACAAGCGCACACACGGACCAATTGATTTTTTGTCAATTTTTGGCCTCTGGGGGAACAATATCCGCGTTTTTTGTTTCTAAATCCGGTTTCACACTATTAAGGGCACCGATTACATCCACCTAGAAATCACAAAGTGAAATTAATTTGTTTCATCTCTGAGATAGAAGCTCTCAAAGAGTCAGGACTCCAGGAGGCAAACGCAATACTTCACATTAAATCCTATATTATTACATAATATAGAATATATATGTGAAGGTAAAAATGCTGTCGAATATATTGAAGAAATCGCAGAATATGTATGATTGTGACGTGAGCAAGTGTCTCAGTTTCGACCTATCAACGTTCAATCCTCTCTGCTTACTTACCCCTAATGTGACGGAATAGATAGATAAAAAAAACAATCAATAAAATATTTTAAACATTTCTTTATTATATAAGTACATATTTATACCATGATTGATGAGACAGCCCAAAAAAGAAGATAATTTATACAATCTTTTTATTTTTATTCAATAACCGACGTTACTGAGGCTATTCCCTCCTTCTTCAGTGTTTTGAAAAGTCAGTGAAGGAATTACAATGCTACATTCCCCTCTGTCTCCACTTTTAGTGGCAGTAACAATAATATATTGTATTTCATTCTCAGCAGAATTATAATGTAGTTTGTTCAAAATTGCCACCATTTTTCACATGGTCAAATCAGTCACTATATAAAAAGCACTCAGGCCCCTATAGTCGGCATCTGAAACCACCCTCCCCACCAACATTTTTTCTCTCGAGGCCAGGCGACCATGCCAACTCGTTCTTATACTATTAAACACCAAAGGGTAAATATCATTTAAATTTACACTGTGTGCTATGCGTTAGGCTTGTCTGAGTCTGAAGGTAAGCATGTTCTTTCTGATAGCTAAAATTCATATCATTTACGTGTTCATTTCTTTAATTATTTTCTCTCTTTTATTCCACTGAAGGTTACCTCATTGTAGATGTTTTGCGGTCCGCTCGATTGACCAACAGAACACATAAACTCATGAACAGAAACCACCCAAGGTTTACGTTAAAAAGCGCTAAGCCACGCTTAGCCAAATAAATGTATGTTTTGATTGCCCGATCCGCTTGGCAATCAACAACATATATATACATTTGCCCAACCAAGCGGCAACCCTTCTCTTTCTGAACAAATACAGAAAGGGCATTTTGCGCTGCATCTTGCACAGTGCTCCCAGCCTATACACGGCATATTAAATTTTGCGTAAGGAACGCGGAACGGCAACCGGTCTTCAAATGTCCTGTACCTTCCTCAAACACTTTTAATACATCCACCTAACTCCTCTTTTATCAAAACCTTCCCTCTGTTAATTAATGAATAAATTTTATATCAAAGTTAAATTGTTTTATCTTTTTTATTTTATACGCTCTTGCAGAGAATTACCTTGTCTCCCCTCCATTTGCTCTTTTTACAGGATATCATATGTGTGTAATATTAATTGACTAGATAATCGAACCAACAGCCCTATCGAAACATTCTATTTTTTTATAAAGTAAATAACAGCTTCCTTGGGGTCTTACAAACCTCAAAACCAAAAGGAGCGATACTTTTCAATCATAGTTTTTGTTTTGCATCATCAATATCCACTTAATTAACTTATCAGTCGGTCTCCAAAAATTACTCCAATCTGAAATAATAAATTTTAAATGTAATATATTTTAAAATATATACTAGCCGGCTGCTATTGGCGTAATTAGGGAGTTTTAATAGGGGGGGGGGGCAACCGGCCAGGTGATTAGCCACCACAAGGTTTCAATTTCGCTAATTCGATTACAGATCAACTAACTTTTTAGTAGAATTGACAAATTTTGGAAGTAACGAAATAATTTAATGAGAAATACATAAGTGATGCTTCATTGTAATGGAGTTTCGATTTTCGTAAGGAGGGCAATGAGTTATGTAGGGGGGAACTGCCCTCTTGCCCCCCCCTTTTTTAACTACGCCCAAGCCGGCTGTTATAGTTCATTCCACCGAGTGTTGAACAATTATCATTTTTTTCTAACAATTTCTTAATTGAAAAAGGAGAGATTATTTCTAACTAATCCTTAGAGCTTTTGGAAAAAGTATTGCTATTTAAATGAGAGAGATGAAGCCTGAGCTTGCTCAGTTGACAGTCAGCTCTTGAAAAGCTGACATTGATTTGAGTGTTTCTATGTGTATGAGTGTGCTGGATATATACATATATGGTAAGAAGTAAGTATATGGTATATGAAAGAGACTGCAGTTTTCGGACCACTTTTTAGTTCACATCACTTGACTTTCACATGTCCCGTATTAATAATATACCAACATTAAAATAAAATAAAAGTAGTTTATTGAATAAAAAGTGAAATGTATTTATTGGTATTTTATTTTTGAAAGACGCATTACTTTTAGATTCTATTTTCAAACAGGCATTATTATTATTATTATTATTATTTTTTATTATTAAATTTTATATACACAAAAAACATCTTGATATTCAAACTTTTAGTTTTTTCAAGAAATAATTTAATTATGGTCAAAAATTTAAGATTTTAGTAGAATATTTGTACCTACATTTTTACATTTGTCTCGAGGATCGAACTAACAACAAGCCCGGCAAGCGTATTAGTACTCGGGTTCAACTCCTGAAGGGACGAAGCCCTCTAATGTGCAATGTAAACATATTTAATAATTAAATTATTTCTTGATATATTTGGTTTTCACCGTGAGTTGGATTTTTTTCAAAAATCCATCTTATTTTCAAAAAAAAGATACTCAAACATTCGCGTTAATTATTTTTTTATTTTTAATTTTCTACAAAACAGTTCTAACGATTTTTAAATTTTTTTTAATTTTCAGCATAAATAATATAATGGTCCTTGTTGTTTCCCAAAAAATATTGAAAGTAAAAAGGGGTAATTTTTGGATTTTGGATCAAAACCTATACCATGAGTCTATTATTATATGAAGGTTAAATTTAAACTTGCATTTCTATTTCTAGAATTGCACGTTTTTGAGTTACCGCTACCCCAGACAGAACATTTTTCTTCTTTAGAGATCGAAATTTTATTCAAAACTTGGAATTTAAAAGCTATCATTTACATTCAATTAAAATTCAAAAACATGAATATACATAATTTAGATAATAATATTGTATTTTGAAGACATCAATCAAAATTGTTTATTTCCGGAGATGCTATATTTCACTTATTCTAAATAAATGAATGAAAGTAGAATAAAACGCGCTTGAAGTGACGTCTAAGACAAATTTAAGAAGGGCATAAGACTAGAAATCTTAAAAAATCATAATATTTAAAAAGTAGCTACTCATAAGTTATACTTACAATTTTCTTGCAAACAGTGGCGTAACCAGAAAATTTTCATGGGCGGAGTTGAATCCACAAAGCAAAATATTTAGTGGGAATTTTTTTTATTAAAAAAATAGTCCAGTTAAATTGTGTTCTTACCAGGAAAGTTTTGGGCTAGTTGTAATTTCTTCGACCCTTTATGTTTTTGGGTGTGCTGAATCCGAATCTGAGGTTTGCTAAAAAATTTCGTGACGGAAATGCTGGATATCTATAAATCTAAGGATTTTAACAAAAAAGTGGTCCAAGTTCAAGTCAACAAAATTTCCTAGAGAATGAGATAGGAATAAAGTTTCTAGGATGAGGGGTTTTCATTTTATGAAAGAAAAACTGCGATTTTTTGCTTCATTGTGGGACGGGTTACCATTATACACTTAAGATGAAACTGTTTTTAAATGTAGAAAATTTAATCTAGTTTAAAAATGTATAGAGTGGTCTCTGATGAAAATGTGCTCCTTCATGGTCAAAATGGGAAAAAATCGAAAAAAGTGCGAGTTTTTGGGATTTGCGGAAACAGAAAAAATACTTCAATTTTCAACTAGCACTTGAGCCTGAACGGTTGGCCGGAGAAAAGCCTAAGTGATGAAATTTTACGAAATTTCATTTTGAAAAAGGAGGGTTATTTACGAAAAGTTGATAGTTCAAGTTATAAGCAAAAAACCGCCAAAAAATGAGATTTTTTTACATTTTTTTACATTTTTACAATGTTCCGTCACGAAGTTTTGTTACCAAACCTCAGATTCGAATTCAGCACACCAAAAAAACATATAGGATCAAGAAATCAAAACTACTGACCCACCCCCCCCCCCCCCTGTGGGTACGCCTCTGTTTGCAAATACTCTTTAAATTAAGTGTACTCTGAAAATATCATTCAGAATTAGGTATAAATAAAAAAAAAACATTTCACAAATTAGTATAACAGCTTAAGTAGGTAAATGATTTCAAAAAGTGTATAGGTACTACGCTAAAAATTCCGATCAAGAGATTAAAATTTAAAAAATAGTCAGCCATTTTGAAAAACTTTGAACACGAACAGTTGCCATGACAACATGCCTTCGCGTCGTCAGCCATTTTGAAAAACTATCAAGATGGCTCCTGCTATGAGAATATCTCTAAAAATATGACCATTTCATCATACTATATGGTATTATCAACACTTTCTAACTTAATTAAGTCATTTGATTTAGGCCTGCTACCAAAATGCAAGACTCTGTATACCTACTCATAATAAAATTTAAAAGAAAGTTTTAAGAAAAAGATTGGGATTTTGAAAACATAATATATATGGTATATATATATAAATAATAATAATAATAAAAGAAAGTAAAAGATGTGTGTATTTGCGTTGGCCAGCCAGGGAGGGGCTAGGTGATACCGGGCAAAAGTTTTTTTGTGATTTTCTCAAAAACGGCTATTATTATTTTTTTTAATTAGTCTTCTTATCAAGTGTCATAAGTTTTAGTCGTGTAATTTTATTCCGATTGAAATAAAGAAAGAGGGTCTAAATTAGGAGTGTCGCAAAATAAATTTTTTAAATGTTCATATCTCATTTACGGTAAGACTCAGAGGTTTGGGATTTGAAACTTTTAAGCTAAATAGAGGCTAGAAGAAGTACCTCAAATTTTGGCTAAAATCGAAGAACCGGAAGTACCTACCTACATGTTTACTTGAAGATTTTTGGTATTTTGCGATTTCGTCTTTTTTTTCGGTTTTCTCAAAACGGCTTGCGGGAAACACACACTATCTTTTTATTTTTATTCAATTTTTTTGAATAAAAATAAAAAGATAGTATAAATTATCTTCTTTTTTTGGACTGCCTCATCAATATCCACTTAATTAACTTATCAGTCCATCTCCAAAAATTACTTCATAACTTCTTTGTTTATGAACCGATTTTAATGATTCTTTCTGTGTTTGGATCAGTATAGCTCCAAGATAGTC
This sequence comes from Forficula auricularia, assembly GCA_024734495.1. NCBI lineage: Eukaryota > Metazoa > Arthropoda > Insecta > Dermaptera > Forficulidae > Forficula > Forficula auricularia. The sequence continues at coordinate 78,365 of JALMQS010000710.1, forward strand.
AAGATACCTATTTATTTATTTATTTATTTATTTTATGTATGTTCAGCGAGAACTTTTTGCCACGTGGACCGATTTCGATGATTCTTTTTTTATTGGAAAGGGATCTTAGGGGTGGTCCCATATTAATTTGGTCAAGTTCTGATGACATGATGAATGACGAAATAACGTAAATCTCCAATTCTTATGAGCAAATAATCGAAATTATAATAAATAAAATCTTTTATAAAAAAATCTTAAAACATTCATTTAAAATCCACAAACGTTTCGAGAGAATTTCTCTATTTATGAATTAAATTTTATTATCATTTTCTGGGAGAGACCAATCGACTTGATTGGGGAATAATGGAATTGAAATAATTATCGGAAAAGAGGTTTTTTTATCTAATTAGATTTTTCCTCTTATTAAAAACAAGGACTAAAGATGAATAAGGACACTCGATGGTGGAGAAGTAATCTCCGGAATCGAAGCAAAAATACAATGTATACATTAATTAATGTAAAATAATTGGTTTAATAAATTTATCATTTTCTGATTCATTCGCCCGACGCTTTCTCTTACGAGATGCATACAAAATATTATCTTAAGTCACTATTAATAACATCACTAAAAAGAGAAAAATAAAAATAATTTTTACAAAAAAAAAAAATAAAGCCGACTTCAAAAAAATTAAATGCAACAAATAAAATAAAAAGAACTCAAAAATAAAATAAAATGCACTAAAAGGTATAAAATAATTATCTAGTTTAGTTATAACTAAACGACGAAATATTAACATGAAATCACTTTTTGAAGTCGGTGCTAAACAAACTATATAAGCGAGCGTACCCGCCAAACGAACTAAGTAAGATACCTCGAGTTCGATTCATAAAATGTACATGTTTGGCACCGACTTCAAAAAGTGATTTCATATAACAATTTCATCATTTAGTTGTAACTAAATGAGATAATTATTTTATACCTTTTAGTGCATTTTATTTTATTTTTGAGTTCTTATTATTTTATTTGTTGCATTTAATTTTTTTGAAGTCGGTTTTTTTTTATAAGGTCATAAAGTTTATAATAATAAATAAAATATCTCCCACAAAATTGATATTTAGGTAGGTATATTGTTACTTAAACTTACATTTTTTTTTCTACCCGTAAAATTTTTGTAATTTACCGAACGTTTTTTGTCAATTTACCGGTTAACCGGTATACAATCCCTACCACCAACATGGGTGATTACATAGAGTGAGCTGTGGTGGGTAGTTTACTGGTAAAGAGGTTCCAGGGAGGCTTGGAGGAGTGTTGGTCTGTGAAATGAAGTTAGATAGGTAGGTAAGTGGTACTAGAAGGTAGGTAGGTAGCTTAGGTTCTCGATTTTCTGGAGAGTGTGTGGTGGTCTAGTGTCTAGTGGTCGGGCCCGGGGGCGTTGCGCCTGGTTGGCTGGTTTTCGTCGCGAGTAGAGAGCGCCCTTGTCGAGCTCGGAGCCGCTCAGCCGCCCGCCGGCCGGTAACCTTGACAACGCATACAGTGCACGGTGAACCTCGGCGGAGCCTACGTCGCGGCTCCCCAGCACATCCATCTCAACCCGAGCACGAGGATGGCTCATTCCCATGGCATTCGAATTAGTCTTAGTCTCCATCAATCCGACACCCTCCCCCACGCGTGCCATCAGTGTTTATGTGGGTGAGTGGTGAGCCGGAGCTCACAGTGTCACAGTCCGCGCATTCCAGTCCATCGGCCAATTGTCAAAAAGTGCCATGCCGTCCAAGAAACAGTACAACCTCGTGCAGAACGACGATTACGATACGAGAATCCCTCTTCACTCCGATGAAGCTTTCCATCATGGCATTAATTTCCAAGCCAAGGTAACACAATCCTCCAGCATCCTTGTCTACCTTTAGAAATGGCCTTCAGATAATCCTACATGATCTGTTCATTGGCCGGTTCCAAGTTTCTTGACTTTTCCAACCATCCTAATTATTTAGAATACTCATATATTTAATTTCTCTTTGAATGAACGTTGAATTAAAATAAGGTCCATTCCCGCCTTTTGCTGACTTTTGACCTTCACTGAAAGGAATCAGGAATGCAGAGATGCAAGTTCATTCATCTGAAACGTGCACTGATTATATAATGATGGTCCTAACAATCATTCTCTGTCAGAGAAGTTATGTTTTTTCAATTAATTAATTCATTAACCTTCTTAATCTTTAAAAGGTGGTCAAATTTTTGAATCTATTCAAATAAAGGGTAAAACTCACACAATGATCTCATCATTTTACTTTGAAAAACACCTTGACATAAGTAAGAACTCGTAAAATTTAGTGAGAATACTTAATAACATAAATACTCACAAAAAATTTTCTTCTAATTTTTTTGATTTTTTTTTTATAATGATATTGATATTCTCATCAATTCCTAAATCATAAATCGAGGGATGATCCGCGATTGGAATTATGTGTACACTTCTTTGGAATTATGTAGAATTATTTTGGAATTCATTAGATAATGACCCTTCATCTATTGTCTTCTACTTGGAAATGAAAGTTGAAGTGAAAATAGGTGTACACGATATTAGGTCTCGGTTCACCCCTCGTCTTAAATCATTATTGAAATCCTGAAGTAATTTTCTTCAGGTACTTTGGCTTTTGTTTCCATTGTATTATCATAAAAATATGACTTGAAAATCACTTAATAACGCTTACAGATTTAGTATTAGAGGTCGAAACGTTATGATTTGAATCACTTAATAACGGCTCTAAAATTAGAATTAAGGTTCAAAACGTCGAATAAGTGAATCTGAATCAATTGCTAACGATTTTAGAAGAATTATTTTCAGCACTCAAAACGTCGTATTCCTGAATCCGAATAATAATTGGTTAATAATTGCAAAACTTAATATTTAGGGTTGAAACAACCCATAGCTAAATCAAAATCACTTGATAACAGCCCCAGAATTTGTATTATCAGTCAATATTTATAAGTGGATTAGAATATCTTAATTGTTTAAATTTCACTATTAGTAAATAATGGTTCGAAATGTCACTTAGGGGTATATTAGAATAACATAAGGCTCCTTAGAATGACAGGTCAAATTGTCGATTGAGTGGATGATAATCGCAGATTTAGTATATTAAGGGATGAAACGTCAAATAGATTAATCAAAATAACTTAATTACAACTTCATAATTACTATCAAAGGATGAAAAAGTCTTATAAGAGTTTATTTTAATGTTTCTAATCATTTTCAGCTTTAAAACAATGAGATAAACTCATCAGAATGCAGTACGTTCCGATCCCCTATTTCTGGAGTCGTTCTCAAGTGCAGATTGAAATCATAAGCTAATTCTGATGAGTTTACATTAATTAAAATATGTAATCTAAGTGGTTTCAGCCGAAACATCTTTCCTGTTAAACAACTCAACCACGGAATCATCAAATCTTCAACAAAATAATATTTTTACTTGAGCTGTAGGAATAGCTTTTGATGTTTATGTTATTCATTTTATTTAAATAATCTGAATCATAAATAGTAAATTTCGAAATAGATTATAATTGAATTGAATCAATTTTCCAAAAAATATGTTGTCATTTAAATGAGTATACCTACATAATGAAATGAAACACAAATATTGTTGAAATCCTCCTACTTTTTATAGAATTCATTAACTTTGGATGATTAGAAAAATATTATGAAAATAACGTATCCTCTACGAAATCAATAATCCCTTCTAAAGCCCCTTTTTTAAGAAACTCGCGCTTTTCGAACGCTCAGCACCCCTTCACTGTTAAATTGGATAAGAATCAAACCAACGCTTCCGTCATTTATCTCTATGATATAGTGACCAGAAGTCCCACATTTGGATTTCTTGTCCCACATCGACAATGTCCCACAAAGTGTCCCCAAATTGGACAATCTTTTGTCTTGTGGCAAAAAATTTATATTTATTATGTATTTTTTGTAAAATTAAACCTCCTCGATGAATACTACAATTTGTGACTTTGAGTGAGACTAAGGGTTCTGTAGTCTTTCCCTGATGATTTGAAGACACGCTTGGCGCGAGACCGATCCAATACTTCGCATTGGATAATGTAAAAATGGGGAAATGGCTTGCGCCTTTTTTTAGCCATACCCTTAACTGATCTGCCATGTCAGTTGTCTAAATATCAGGGGCTCCCATTATAAGAACTATAGCTATTAAATGACCGGCCTGTGCTTAGAAACGTTGAAGGCTATATTGCAAGTAAAGTGCAATTTCTCAAATACTTGTGAGGAATTTTGTAAGAATATATCATAAAATGATGAATTAATGAAAACAGTTCTTATTTTATCGGGAAAGTACGAATGATTATATCTTTATTTTTTATATTGAGTTTTAATTTGATTCATGACTGATTTTCTTCCATTATGATTTAGAATATAATATATATGATAATAAAATAATTATATACATACAGATTTATGTCCCACATTCCATTCTAAAACATATCTGGTCACTTTACTCTATGACTTCTAAAGACTGGAACTTGTTTCGTCCCACTGTCTTCCTAGCATGTTTAAGACCTGCATCCACAGATACCTTTGACTAGACTTCTACCTAGCCCAGTGTTTTCCAACCTGGGGCCCACGCCCCCCAGGGGGCGATTTGATTGTTAAGGGGGGCAATTCGAAAATAGAGTCGACCAAGTGGTAAGTATTTGTGTTTTATTTTTATTTATTTCAGTTTTAGAAGCATATCCAGAAAAAAATTTTCAAATGGGAAAAATATGTTATTTTGTGATAGGGAAAATGTGTCATATACATTTAAATATGCATTTTTTAGTTTACTTTTATTCCACTTCACTTTAAATTAATTATTTTGAATAAAACAAAAGTTAACAAAATTTGATAAGTAACTAGAGCAAGATATAAATTACACTTAAATGAATGTAGAACCATACAAAATACTACTCAACAAAATTTTGTTTTTGTTACTCTATATGTTTATATAAATAACAAAAAATTATGTCTTTTATAAAAAATTTTACTGAACTTTTTAAGAATTTGAGAAAAGCTGGGATTTGGCACAAAAAGGTTGGGAAACACTGACCTAGCCCATCAAATCTCTCTCTCTTCTACTTCTTTTGTCTTTTCACGATGGAGGGACTAATCCAGGCCTTTTGTGCTGCACTTTCTTGGTGTAATTTCATCTCGCATCAATATCATTAAAAATAAGCTGACGTGTTCTGATGTGGCCATCCACTTGACTTTACCATACAACCTGGCCCCTAAAATTATTTATAATCGTGTAGGGGGTTAGTTTTGCTCAATTTTTTTAATCAAAATAGTTTCTGCCGTTTTTAAGATATTTCGAAAAAAGACAAAAAAAACACTTTTTTATGCACGATTACAATACTTGACCATACTCTGTATGGTAAAGTAAAAAAATCAATATTTTTAGTTTGCGAATATTATTTTGATAAAAATGATTGGAATTTCTATAATAAATGTTTTTGGTTGTATGAATTTTCTATTAGAAATATATATTTTATTAGATAAAGCTGTTGCCTCGGTAACATTGTGTGAGCTGCAGGAGTTAATTAAGCTTGTAGCATAGCTTTGAAGCACCATCCACATTCCCCCCTTTCAACAACTGTGCCCGCTCTACTCACTCACAGCTGGTAACAAAGGGCATTACTGCCAAATGGCATCATGCACAGCCACTAGCTCTATCCTTTCTCTCTATAGCTCTCATAGAAATAGGTATTTAAGCAAATGAAATTAATTAAATAATTAGTAATCTATTCATAATTAAACTCAATAAAAATATTATATTCATTACGGTCAATTGTGTGTTGGACGTTGGACCACCCATTAAAGTAGGGTTTCATAGTTACGTGCATATTTATATTTATTTGTTTGTATATACAAGCTTGAGTTGTTTGCCATAAAAGAATTTAGTCTTTTTGATTTTAAGTCGATTCTTCCACGTTTTCAGTAGAGGTTGCCATTAATAGTCAAAACATCAAAAATGGAATACAATAAAATTATTCCTCTAGTATTAGATAAGAATCGATCGTTCTTTTTGATTTTAAGCCGATTCCTCCATGTCTCCAGAAATGGTTATCAAATAATCGAAGCGTCAAAAATCTAATGTAGAATTATTATTCCTCAAGTAATAGATGAGAATCAGTAGCTATTTTTGATTTTAAGTCGATTCCTCCATGTCTTCAGCAATGATTACCAATTAAAACCGAAACGTCAAAAATCCAATATAAAATGGATATTCCTCGACTATTAAATGAGAATCGATCATTATTTTTGAATTAAAGTCAACATGAACTGCAAATTGCAAGTGATATCTGATTAATAATAAAGGAATAAACATATTAATATTTCAAATGAATTTGGATAAAGTTTAGCAACGATCCGTTCCAGTTTTTTTTTTAATGATATTGATGTGAGAAGGAGATACACCAGAAGGTGCATTCCCTAAAGGCATGTATGGGATGGCCCCTCCATCGTGAAAAGAACAGAGTAGAAGGAAAGAAGCTCGGGATCACGAGCCAAATCTCAGAAAGTTAGATACAATCCAATATCCAATTTACTAAGTCTTTAGGAACTTCGAGCAGTGGTAAATTCTCCGTTCGATAAATTAGGTTTAAATTTATCTCCCACTTAATTTTTTTTATAGACCCTATACTTACAGAAAAAATGACTGTATGACTATGACTAGTATTACATCAGTGACTGCGAAGTTGGTCCCCCTGACCGTTAAAATAGCTACAACACATATTAATACTAATACAAGACTTGAGTCTAGGAAAATGTACCGCCAACAATTAATCGCTAGCAATTTACCGCCTCGTCAGTTTATCCCATAAATATATACCATAAGTACAAATAATCGCTACCATATTTAATCGCCAGGCACTATACGTATATAATTTATATAAATTTATTTGTCATTTTCAATTGAAAATACGGGTTTTTCTATAGGTCTTAATATTTAAGAATTAAGTGCAGAAAAAATAAAAACTATATGCTAGTTATATGGAACATTATAGTGTTTAAATAATCGATTTTTTAATATTTTTGTGATACATATATGACTATTAAAATACATAATCTACCCTTTAAATTACATAGGTACAGTGAAATATGCTAAGCATAGCTTAAGGGAGAAACTTAATTAAAAAATAACTTTTAAATGAACTAATTTAAAGTTAAATAATATATTCAATAATTTCTCGTGTTAATTCTACAATACATTCTAGAAATTATTTTAATTTCGTATGATTTGAACATATCTCATTGCTTATAGACGGTAAATTATTGGCGGAGAATTGCGGGCGATAAATTGACGCAGGAGTAAACTCCTAGCGATTAATTACTGCTGGCGAAACATTTTCCGGACTCCACAAACCTACTGCATCTTATTTTTCATTCATTACGTTTGTCAAATAAACTTTGCTGTATGCCTGAAAAATATTGATAAAACCATGGGATATTGAAAATAGTTTCTTTCATGTTATACCTACATAGTATTTAGTAATTAATAACCAAAATAATTTTGATTGAAAGACTTCACCTTAAGCTATTTTCATTAATTTTTACATATTCTTAAATCAAAGGGTAGGGTAACTTTGTTTAGACATGGCCTCAAAATTTTTCAATAAATGCTACTTCATGAATATTAAAAACATAGTCTATATTTAATAGATATTTAGGTGGTCAAATGTAGGACATATGAGGTTGTGACAGACGGGCCAAAGTAAAAACGGTTCTAAGAACTACGATAAATAGCTGGCATTTGGGACGAAAACAAATTTTCGGGATTATTCATCGAATACTATCACTTGGAGTTAAATTAAATTTTATAGCTTATAGCAGTGCTTCTTAAACTATTTTGGGTCGCCTAACTGAATTTTGAGGTCGAAAAACATCGGGCAATGAAACAATGATCAACGAAAAAATTATAATGCGCAGCGGCCAAAAATTAAAGTTTAGTGAATTCGAGGTATTTCTGTCATTTATTTCCCAATACCTAATTTGTAAAATTGCCATTTTGTATTAGATAATTTTATTTAAGTAAACTGACGTTCTCAGCATTATAAAATCAAAACCCAGATCAAATTTGAAAAATGTTGAAGATGATGTACTCCTGTTTGATTCTTTATTTATTAAGAAAGAAACAAGAGCAGATCCATTTAATTATTATTTAGATTTAATAATTGTAATTATATACCATTAATAAATAGTAAAATTATTAATATATTGTATAATAGGTATTTAATATGAAGATTTGAGAGTCTTATCTTTTTGAAAAAGTGATTGGAAAATTTTTTTCAAAAAAAAAAGAACATCTTCCGGGTTTCATACCTGTATTTTAATTATAAGAGAATTTATATTTTACCGACAATTTTGTCAAAGATCTTAGTAGATTATTATGTGTATATTATATGTCAGAAGGTTTCGCCCCCCTCAGGCTCGGGTTCGTATATATACATAATAATATTAATAATCTACTAAGACCGTTGACAAAATTGCCCTTAAAATATAAATTTTCATATAAATATAATAGGTATGTTTATAAAGATTTGCTTTATTATAAAATTATTTTTGATTTGCTAGTAAAAATGATGGTATTATATACTAACATATATAATATGGGGTCGCAAATTTTTTTTCGATGAAAATGGGGTCGCGAATGAAAAAAGTTTAAGAAGCGCTGGCTTAGAGGATAGGGAGCTTTCAAGTATTACGTAAAGCGTTTTGGAAGTTTTTTGAACCCCCCAAATGTAACAGATTATAACAAAAAACCAGCCCCACCATAAACCCCCCGTTTAATGAGTTACGTAATACTTGAACGCTCCCATATAGAAAACTTCGAGAAATGAACACCTCGAATGTACTCATGTTACATGCAATACTTTAGCTTCCATGATTTGCTATGTTAAGTAAAAATAATAAATACCTAGTCCGGATGAGGTTTAATTTTATACCTAGACATTGTTTACTGAAAAAACACCGCAAACAAATTGATATAGAATTTTTTCAATGTCTAACTTAATTATCTCAATAATAGCAAATTTGAAGGTTTGTTTAAAACAAACAAATCGTCATGTAAGAATTTCTTCTGAAATGTTAGTTTTAACATCCATGCAATTAGTAAAACTACAACCGTGAAACTGTGGTGACTTCGAAAAAAACAAATGACAAACTTGAACTAGGATCAAAGATTGGATTTCAAGGAAAAGTTTGAAACGGGTGTGCGTCATTGGGGTCACATTTTCATCGGAATGAAATCATGTTTCTAAAAGGCTAAAACAAAGCTTAGGGTTCTAAATTGTTTTACTTTATGCCACGAAATGATGACGATCAACTCTGCTGTTGTTAAATCCTCTGTGTCTGTGTTATTTTGAATATAGTGTCATGTCCTGAAATATCTTGCCAATCTAAATTTTCGAACGATATGAAATATTTATTCTCGTGTGTTTAAAATTATTATAAACAAATCTCGCCGAAAATATAAGTCGAAATGTCGAAATTATAATGAAAATCATAAAATATTTGAGTCGACATTATTTTTTTACTAGTCTCATATACTTTTTATAAAATTATCTAATAATATAATATAATAAGTATTTATTTAATTTAATATTTCGATAATTAATGTTGGCATTTTGATGAATAAATTAAACAAATTGATGAATATGCGGAATAATTTTATTCTTTTCATTTTATCTTTTGCCAACGTTGCTTCAATGAAATTAGTAATAAAATTCAAAACAAATGGAAAACAGCGAGAGCTGGATGTATTTGCAAAAAAAAAAAAAAAAAAAATTTTAAGATATCCCACGCTAATTCATTTAATTAAATTTTTATGAATAGCTCGAGAACCACATATTGAATTTAATTACATTAAAGCGATGTTGGTTTCTCTTTCTTTTGCGAATTAAAAATGTAAAATTACTACGCATCCGCTCTTAGAGTTTTAAATATAAAATATTGAATACAATAAACCTAAATAGTACTGTATGTTGAAAGCATCAGTTTTCATATGATTACTGAAGTTCAACATTGAATGAATGATGGTCGAAAATTTCAAGTTGATGTCCAATAACGAGTCTTGTTGCTTGTTTACTACTGGAATTGATAAGAGAGGGAAATTTAAGAACTTGCTGATCTGTGAATCTTCTACGAAATTGCAACGACATTACCTTTTTAAGATAGATGGCATTGCTAGAACAGTCATAGTTTATGGTCAAAGTATATTTAGGCAGCATCTCCATAAGATAATCCAATATTATGTCGGATATTAAATTCAGAATACCAAAAATATTAAAAATAATAAAAAACCTAAATGTTGATTCAGCCGCCAGCCCAGACAACATTCCCACCAGAATGATCAAAAATTGCGCGCCTAAACTTGCTCCTATTCTCTCAAAAATTTTCAAGCTTTCATATACCACTGGCACATTTCCGGCGAGCTGGAAAACAGCAAGAATTCAACCAATAAAAAAGAAGAAGATTCGTCAAATGTAGCCAACTATCGTCCGATCGCCATAACTTCGGTTCTTTCTAAAATCATGGAAAAAATAATTAATGAGCAAGTTCTTCACCATTTAGAATCTAATAAACTAATCCATGATAGTCAATACGGCTTTAGACAATTTCGGTTCACCGGCGATATTTTAGCATATATAACTCATATATGGAATAAAGCACTAGAGACTGGTAAAGAGACTTTCGTAATAGGCTTAGACATTTCAAGCCTTCGATCAAGTCTGGCACAAAAATCTTCTTGCCAAATTACCTGCATTTGGCCTCCCCCCGAGCCTCTGCAAGTTGCTTGAGAGCTTTCTCTCAAACCGCTCTATTAAAGTCGAGGTTGACGGAATATCATCCTCGTCCTTTAATACTAATGCTGGAGTTCCTCAGGGCTCAGTCATCTCTCCCACGCTCTTTATTATCTATATTAATAACCTATTAAATCTACCCTCCAATCCAATACATTGTTACGCTGACGATGGCACCCTCCACAACGCTCAATCTTTACTAGACAATCGCGCAAACATAGCCTCCTCAATAAATTCAGATTTAAGCATGCTTAAAAAATGGGGATCTCACAACTTGGTAAACTTTAATGCTGGCAAAACACAATGCTGCCTAATTTCTAGGCGCGCAGATAGGAACCTTCCGGACATTTCCTTTGATTCGGGCTCATTGGAATTCCGTAATAAAATATAAATGTTAGGTGTCACCTTAGGTTCTGACCTCTCGTGGAATGACCATATTATCTCAGTAGCAAAAGCTGCAGCATGTAAGCTTGGCTTTCTTTTCCGAACCAAACGATTTTTCACCCCCACTCAACTCCTTATATTATACAAGGCTCAAATTCGCCCCTGTCTGGAATATTGCTCGCATTTGTGGAGAGGGACCTCCAAGCATTCTCTTAATACCTTAGATGCAATCCAGAGGCTAGCTATCAGACTGATAGGCGATCCTACATTAACTGACACTCTCGACTCCCTAGCCCATCGTAGATCTGTCTCCGCCCTTTCCCTTTTTTATAGATATTACCATGGCTTTTGTTCTGACGAAATGAAATCGATAATCCCACCAAAGGCTTCATTTGCGCGAAATACACGATTTTATAAAATTCAACACCCCTACGCGCTTAAACTGGATACTAATCGAACAAACGCATTCGTCAATTCATTTATCCTTATGACATCTAGAGACTGGAACTCTCTTCCCTGACCGTCTTTCCAGCAACTTATAACCTTCAATCTTTCAAGACCAGCATCCACAGATACCTTCGACTGCTACCCAATCCCTAAACCTCCCCTTATCTTCACGTTACAAGGGTCCACCACGGACTACAGAGATTGTATCTTCTTGGTGCAACTTCTTCTTGTAGCAATATCATTATAAAAAAAAAAAAAAGAGAATCTCGCAACATAAATATGATTGTAAGAAGAGAATTTTAATAAAACAGAAACTTAATGCTAATGGGGATCCTCCGGCTCCAGCTAAGAGAACAGCTTTAGCGTTACACCATCTGAATACTGGTCAGTTTTGTTTGATAATGTGGATATTCTGGATATAGAAAAGAACTGGTCAAAGTATATTTAGGCAGCATCTCTATAAGAGAATCTCGCAGCATAAATATGATTGCAAGAAGATAGATTTAATAAAACAGAAACATAATGCTAATGGGGATCCTCCAGCTAACATAAAAGCTTTGGCGTTACACCATCTGAATACTGGTCATCAGTTTTTGTTTGATCGACAAAAATTTGTATCCGTAAACCTAACAATGGATTCCAGTAGAGTTTCATAAGCTGATTTTCATGCAATTTCTCGATTTTTTACAACAGATCTGAGTTTCGAGATACTATCGGTCAAAATGACGAAAAAGGCCATTTTGACCTATTTTCGAGTCCCATTAGATATTAAACAGCAATATTCGTAATCAAAATATTTTGTCGACGTAATAGAAAACAGCTTCCTCTTTGATTTCCAAATTACCACTTGTTTGTAGCTCAATTAGAACCCGAGTTATCAGTAAAAAACTAAGACCATATGTTTTTACATCTACGTTTATGTCCTTTATAATCACCGTAGTTTTGGTTTTTTTTGTTATAACTCGAGTTCTAATTGAGCTAAAAAGAATTGGTAATTTGAAAATCAAAGAGGAAGCTGTTTTCTATTACATCAACAAAATATTTCGATTTCAAATATTGCTGTTTAATATCTAATGGGACTCGAAAATGGGTCAAAATTGCCTTTTTCGTCGTTTATTATTATTATAACCACTACAAAAGCAAACTTTATATGGAATATAGGTATTTTTCCTTTATTTTGATGCACACTGAATAGAAAAATCATGAAATAAACCTTAGGACAAGGAAAAAAAAATTTTGTCGACCTGTGTAATGTGGGTATTCTGAATAGAGAAAAGATCTGGAAAAAACGTAATATTAGTGAAATGTGTTTTATTAAAATGAATGACAATATAAACATGAGGTCCGATACATTTAATTCAAGTTGCATATATAATTTGATTTTAAATCAGTGACATTTTTGGTGATCGGTTTCAGTTAATAACTCAAAATGAATTATTTGAAATTCCTACGCTGCTTAGATTTTTATGTTAGGTTCATGTGTGTTATTATTTGCTAGACACGACTAGACAAAATAAATTTTCTCTATGATTTAAGATTGTTTTTTGAAAATTGGTTTTTAACTTATTATAGAATGAATATTATGAATACACTATTTATTGTCTCGATGGTTTCACTATTTTATCAACGATTAATGTTTTAGGTAATTGAGGTGGGTGGCATATAGTCAATTATGTATAAATTATTGTAATTTGAAACTTTATGCATTCATTTGATTTGTGTGATCTAATTATTCTTTTGTTTTTTGTTTTCAGTACTTGAAAAAGGCCTGAAAATGGACGAAACTTCTTACGAAAATTGATTTGTAACATTAATAAAAAAAAATTTGTCCAAAAACTCGTGAATCTTTTATTTATATTTCTTAATGTTGAAAAGTAATTAAATCACTTAGAGGGCAAGTAAAATTTACTTCAAGAAAAGAAAAATCTTCTTAATATTTACTTTGAAATACGAAGATTGGAGCAGTATTGTAATGGTGAAAAAAAATCAGATTTTGGATAACTTTTTCGTTTTGTCTTTTGAGCTCAAAAAAGTTGTTATTGGTAAATATCTATGCTGTATGTGTGTTTAGCCGAATTTCGTATGCGACCTACCTCAAAAACTATTATAATTCGAAACAAGATATATCTTTGGTATTGTAGAGGGTGAGAAGATGCAGGGGTAAAAATTCGCTTGGACCAATCTTCCTAGCTACTTTTATTATTCTTATTTTTAAAGTAATGTTAATGTCTTTGGTTAGACCACGCAATGATTCTGTTAAGTAAAGAGTTAGATGTTTTTCTATTTCATTGGTATCTTTAATTTTAACATTTTTAAAAAATTAAATACAAATAAATGATAATTAAAGATAAACAACTCGCTTGATGTGTTAAATTCATAATTGCTACGAGTCTCAATTAAACTCAAGTGAAACCAGCTGTGTCCTTAATTGACAAAAGCAAAATTGCATTGTTTATCCACTCACTTATTTGCTAGTTCACCACAATTTCATTGAATTAAGGCTCTGACAAGATGAAATACTTTCGCTAATATTTTATAAAATATTATCTCATAACTGTGAATTTCACTCTGTCATTTTCATATTTCTTTTAGTTTTTTATCGCCCAACACTGCATAAATTCATTTTTTCATTTTTCATATTAAATGAATTAAATAATAATACCATGCGTTATTCAAAACAAAATTAGTAATATGTTAAAATAATGAATTATATATGTTGCAGTAAAAACCCGTTTTTGGTAAGAATGGGTTCTTACTAGTTAAAACGCGTTACATTGAATACCTTTGTGGTTACTAGAATTTACTGATATTGGTGGATCTAGAATTTTCATTTTTGACCATTTCAAATTTTTTTTAAACGAAAATGTCAAAAATTACATCTTCATTAGAAGCAAAGTTGTAGAGGATGTAGTTTTTGACATTTTTGTTTAAAATTTTTTGAAAATAAACACCCAAAATGAGGCGGAAGGTCAAAAAAGAAGATTCTAGAACTTTGGACCAAACTCAATCAACATCAGTAAATTCTAGTTCCCACAAGGGTATTCAGTGAAACGCGTTTTAGCTAGTAAGAACCAGTTCATACTAACAAACTGGTTTTTAGTGCAACATATAATTCTAGTAAAAGCATTTAAAAAGAAAAACTATTATTCTTCTAAGATTCTTCCAAATCTTAAGGGACTTATAGAATTTATTTTTATAAATAAAAGGGTTTGTCCAGTCAAACAAAATAAATAGAGTAATTTTAACAGTTTCAGTCACCCCTGGTAGACCATCTTCAGTAGTAAATTTTGTTAAGATTTGGAATTTGCAAAATATATAACTCATTCTCAATTCATTAACATGGATACTTCAACAATTTTCAATAGATAATAATTAAATAATTTATTTATAAACAATTTGTCATTGAATTTAGAATCTCATTTGAACTGATGATCAAAAAAAAAAAATTTGAAGTGAAACTTCTTTAGCGACGTATCTGTTTGATTTTTTTTGTTACAATAAAGGGGAAATTACTCAATAGAGGGGATTTTTTTTAAAACCCTCTAATATAGTATATGACAAAATAAAATTTATTAAAATTAGAAAATTTAAATTATTTTTTTAAAACCCACTAATAGTTCATGACAAATAATATTTATTAAAATTAGGAAATTTAAATTATTATATTTTTCTTGAAGACTCAGAAGGAAATTTAAATTATTTTTTTTATAAACCCACTATTAGTTCATGACAAATAAAATTTATTTTAAAAAAAATATATATTATTGTATGTAATTTTTATATAATATAGTTTCACTTCCCCCGTGAGCTTATATGGATGAGGGTCACATATATTTTTTTTCTCTATTTATTTATTTTGTGTGACTGAACAAACCCTTATTTTATAAAAATAAAGAAATAATATTTATTAGCTTTACTTATTATATTCATGACTTAAGACAAACCTTTTTCTACATTATTCATTCATTCATAGAATCGTGGCTTGCTAAGAAATTTTCTCCGATGATCAAACAGTGAATGCTAACGGATAATAATAATAACCTTCGAGGACTTTGATAGAATGCCGAAGAATTATTTCTTTAATTGAATCATAGTAGGTGCAGACTATTATTTTCATAATGCAAAAATACATATCAAAGGCTATAAAAAACTTATAAATTTTTTTCTTGCAACCTTCAACCTTTCAGCATCCACAGCTACCTTTGTAATCAACCCAACTTATGATTTTTACTTTACCATACAGGGTATGGTCAAGTATTATAATCGTGCATGAAAAAAGTGTTTTTTGCTTCTTTTTTTTCGAAATATCTAAAAAACGACTGAAACTATTTTGACTAAAAAAAATGAGCGAAACCAAGGCATTTCGGTTTACAAAAAACTCTAATAAGTGAACATCGAAAAAATTATATTTTTCGAGATAATAACTGTTTTGTCAAAATGTCTGTTAGTCTGTGCGTTACCAAATTTTGTGGATGAATATCAAAACCAAATTGCATACTTAGTTTTGTCGCACTGAGATTAAGAGCTGATTAGATTTTGGTGCATATCGACCCAAAATTAAGGGGAGGAGGGGGGGGGCTAAAATTTAAAATTATAATATTTTCAAACTAAAAAAACAAGAAAATTGAAATATACTATAAATTGAACCTATAATAACGAAAATATTTGTTTTCTGGTGCCAAAATTAGGGGGGGGGGGGGGGAGTCAAAAAATAAAAATCTAGGCCATTTGAGCAAATTCAAGCGAATTTCGTATACATAATCAGTGGGCCCCTATAACACTAAACATGCAAAAACAAACCCCCAAAATGGAGGTGGGCGGGGGGTCAAAAAATGAAAATCTAAGCCCTTGGACCAAACTCAACCAAATTTTCTACCCATAATCACTGGGCTACCAGAAGACTAAAAATGCAAAGACTAGCCGCACAAATTGCCGCGGGGGGGGGGGGCCAAAAAATGAAAATCTGGGCCCTCCTATCAAACTCAACCAGAAGTGTATGGTAAAGTCAAGTGGATGGCCACATCAGAAGGTGTCAATTTGTTTTTTATTACAATCCAATTTTCCCTCTTGGTACAATGCGTTGGTAAATCCTAACTTATACGTGTTTCTTCTTCTTGTAATGACACATTATCATAAACATTTGCTTAATAGAAAATTTTTTATTTTGCCGAGAGTAGCAGAGTTGTTGAATCATGAAGAGAAGCAAAGAGGTTGTCCTCTGCTTGATTCAAATAAATATACACACATATAGGTATATTAAATATACCTATATTGGATATATATTATTTACTATTTATTTAAAATAAATAATATAGATCGTCGCCATTCTCAAACCTCGTATCTCCATTTTAATAATTGTTGAGAAAATAAAAATAAAAACTTTGTCACTATTTGAATCAGAATAATACGAGTTACATGGTTTCTTCAATGTAACAATATTTCTGGTATGATACGAGATTTAGTTCTAGCATGTAAATAGTTAAGAGCTTTGAGTAAATTAATAAAAGTTGATTTCGCCAAAAATGGAAATACGAGATTTGAGAATGATGGTGGCGATATACATATCGGTCCAAAAACATAAATGTGAAAAAGGGGCCAAGTTCGGTACAAACGGCTTCGCCAACAAAAGAGTTAAAATCTAAACGGGTACCAAGTTCCATAACAGTTGCTTAAATCATAGCTATAGGAATATACAACGTTCTTAACACCCCCCCCCCCCCCCCCCCACTGGCTATGGCCATGCCCGAAAACATGTCTTGTAAATTTTAAACACTAAAAATTTTAAAATAAAAATATTTTTAAAAAACACATATTAATTTCAAAATGCCTAAAAATCATAAAATAAGTTTTTCTTTAGTACTCTACAAATTTGCTTACAAATTTATTTAAAATTCACTCCTATGCGAAATAAAGAAAAAAATATTTTCTACTTTTTCAGTCCGTTTTGAAATGAAAACGTTTTTTTCTATATTTTTATTTTCGAGCTTCCTTCGTGCGCCTGTTGCCCCTGTCTAGATAATCAACGGACTGCATTTCCCTGATAAAATGTATAAGAAAAAAGAAGACCGAAAATCTTTTCCCCATAAGTATTGTGGCTTGATTGATTCACCATAAATTACAGGTATCATCGCTTAGGAAAACTGTTTTGTTTTTTCACAAACCTATTTTCTTCCTTTTTATTTTACTCTTTCCAAATAATCCTAATTATTAAGACAACGTACATTATCTTTGAAATAACACAATAATAGTTATTTCTTAGAAAATTCATTATAATTCTTTGCGAATTTTTACTATTAGAATATATTCAACACAAATGATACTAACTTTACAATTCAAATTATTGATCCTTGTGGATTCAAAATATACTCTGAGAAAAAATATTTGCGTTGCTTCAGGGAAGAGTAATATCGGTGTGAAATTACAGACTGTTTTTAAAGAAGCATCTTTTTTCCATATTGACTTCTCTGTAACTTTATTCATTGCCTTAAATATATCTAATTTTAATTCAATTATTTAATAAAATCTTATTCCCTCAGGCAGTGGTGTAGCCAGAAAATTATCATGGGTGGAGGGGTCAATTCACAAAGCAAAATATTTAGTGGGCATTTTTTTTTATTAAAACAAATAGTCAGTTCAATTGTGTTTTTACCCGAAAAGTTTTAAGGTAGTTGTAATTTCTTGGACCCTTTATGTTTTTGGGAGTGCTGAATCCGAATCTGAGGCTTGCTAACAAAATTTCGTGACGGAAAATTGTCAAAAATGCCAAAAAGGTAAAATATCTCATTATTTGGCGGTTTTTTGCTTATAACTCGAAAATATCAATAATATAAACTTTTCGGGAATAACATTTCTATTTAAAATGAAGCTTCATAAAATTTCCTACAAATTTCATCATTTAGGTTTTTGTCTCGGACCAACCGTTCGGACTCAAGCGCTAGTTGAAAATTGGCGTATTTTTTCTGTTTCCGCAAATCCCAAAAACTCGCACTTTTTTCGATTTTTTTCCTATTTTGACCATGAAAGAGCACGTTTTCGACAAAGATCACTCCATACATTTTTAAGCTAGATTAAATTTGCTACAATTAAAACAAAGTTTCATCTTAATTGGATAATGATAACCTGTACCGCAATGAGGTTGAAGTTTTGAACAACTGCAATTTTTCGCAAAAAATCGTAGTTTTTCCTTCATAAAATTAAAGCCACTCATTCTAGAAACTTGATTTCTATCTCATTCTCTAAGAAATTTTGTTGACTTGAATGTTTACTTGGACCACTTTTTTTATAAAACTCGTAGATTTATAGATATCCATGACACTATTGAGGATTCGAATCATATCCTGTCATGGAAAATGCTATCTATAAATCTAAGAGTTTTATCAAAAATGTCGTCTAAGTAAACGTTCAAATTGGTCAACAAAACCTAAATGATGAAATTTGCAGGAAATTTTATGAACTTTCATTTTGAAAAGGAAGGTTATTTACAAAAAGTTGATAGTTTTCGAGTTATAAACAAAAACCCACCAAAAAAATGAGATTTTTTACTTTTATTGACATTTTTGGCAAGATTCCGTCACGAAATTTTATCAGCAAACCTAAGATTCGGATTCAGCACACTAAAAAACATATAGGATCAAAAAATCAAAACTACCCCCAAAACTTTCCCGCGAGAGACCCTTTAGAGATCAATTTAACTGGACTAAAAAGGTACTTTAAGAAATTAAAAAAGAACATAATTCTTGATTAAACATATGAAATTTGAAAGAAATAAGAAACGGTTTGTCGTTGCCGCTATTCACTCATCCCATGAGCCCTGCCCTTGGGGGGGGGGGGTTTTTGGGCCCCCCCCCCCCCCCGTGGCTACGCCTCTGCCCTCAGGAGCTATCTTCAAAGAAGGAATGATTATATATTTCTGAAAATTCCTTCGTTCTTTAAGTGAAATCATGATGAAAAGTAATATTAACTAAATTTTTCACAGTGATCTGGACAGAAATAAAATAATAAAATGTTACAAAAGAAAAGAAGCGGAAGGAGCAGGCATGGAGGTAGAAATTCTTCAGAACCCGACATTCCTTAGCAATATACCATCGATTCGATATTTACCATATAGGTATACGATTATATTTTAATATTTTCACGGCTGATGTGGAATTCATTTTAAATAGCTTTGCCAAACGAAGCGTAAATTTAAATGGTTGAGTGATTGTACTTATTAAGAGAAGGTTTATTATACTTAATTAACAATAATAAATTAAATAAATATTATATTTTCCGTGATATCAATAAATTATCCTCACGAAAACCCATATTCCAAAAAATTGTTTTAATATTTTATTTAAATAAATTGGGATAAAAAGTGAAATTTTTATTAAGAATCGGTACTCTTAAGAGAAGATTTATTACACATAATTAATAATAAATTAAATAAATATTATATTTTCCTTGATATCAATAAATTATCAGGACGAAAAACTTTATTCCGAAAAATTAATTTAATATTTTATTTAAATAAATTGGAAGAAAAAGTGATATTTTTTAAGAATCGGTACTCTTAAGAGAATGTTTATTATACTTAATTAACAATAAATTAAATAAATATTATATTTTTTGGTATATCAATAAATTATCCTCACGAAAAACCATATTACAAAAAATTATTTTATTTAAGGTAGTTCTTTCACAAATGCAAAAATTCAAGAAGTCTTCGAAACACAAAGAGAAACAAAGAGGTTGTCCTCTGCTTGATGCAAATAAACATACACACATATATATCGAGATGATATATATGTGTGTATGTTTATTTGCATCAAGCAGAGGACAACCTCTTTGTTTCTCTTTGTCGATCGAGATGATATATATGTGTGTATGTTTATTTGCATCAAGCAGAGGACAACCTCTTTGTTTCTCTTTGTGAATCAACAACTCTGCTACTCTCGGCAAAACAAAAACTTTTCAATTAAGTCTTCGAAACTTGGAATATAAGTCACTAAAAGCATAATAAACACACTGTTAATATTTGAAGACGATTTACTACACCAAACATGAAATAACTGCAATTAAAAATGAAATTTTTTACATATGGTAGATTGGGGAAGAGTGGGAAAATAATAATTATTTTATTTTATTTTCATTGAAGTACTTTCACCATCTTGATGAAAAATTAATATTTGTTAGAATAATATATTCCTCGTAGCTTTGATAAAAAAAAAAAAAAAAAAAAAAAACATATTTGGGCGATTATTTTTAGTGCAGGGGATATAAGATCAATCGCTTGGATAAGATCCATTCATAAAGAGGATATAGTAGTGTGAGAAGTACAGTCACGTTGAAAAACATAACCTAAAATTTTAGCACCGTTCATATGTATAGTATAGAATGGTTACGAGGATAAAACTTTTTCTTTGGATTGTCGCGAAAAAACTACCTTAAATAAATTGGAAGAAAAATATATTTTTTTTAAGAATCGGTACTTACTCTTTCTGAAAATTTTAGTGAATTAGTATTTTCTGTATAAACTTGAAATGAGACCCTATTAGTGACGATCTGACTCTCTATTCCTCTGTTAGAGCATTGTAGCTCGTAATCTATGTAAATTGGATACAAATTTGAAATTAACAAGTTAACTGTATTCATTTTCCCTGAAATAAAAATTGGAGTTAAAATTTTAATTTAACGATTATTTTAGGGTCGTATTTTATGTTTGTACGAAAACAAAACATAATTTGTTATCATTTTATCTGAAGTATCAGGCTAGTTTTTTCTAAATTTAATTCACTTTACAATAGCGATGTGGGAGAGATCCAAAGTGGAAATTTTTAGGTGATTTTTTACCTGTTTAGAACTGGCTGAACTTAAAATTATGAAAAAAATTCAAAAATTTGCTTATTCTGTTCTTTTCAACAACAAATAAGAACGAATATATCTCAGGAATTTTAGAACATGTAAACTACTGAACATATGCGAGTCTATAGCTCACACTTGGTAGGCTTTTTGATTAGCAAAAGGTTGAATTTGAAATTTGGTACTTAGAGGTGCAGCTTATTTATACAAACATCTGTGCCAAATTTCAGCTCATTAGATCTATTCACTAATTTCGCTTATAACAGCTGAAATTTATTCTGTTTTTTGCATTTTCGTTTTGGAATTATAAATATTTTAACACCAGAACGAACTTGAACGATACTCTCTTCTTGAATGTTATCGTTGGTATCTTAATCACGATATACAGGCAGAAAAAATAATTTTTGGAAATTCCCTTATGTACGTAATCTGATTAAGTATAAGTTTTCTAAATGTGTTTCCATTGGTTTCCTTGGCGGTTAACATTTTACTACCGGGCTTTCCGTATTAAAGTAACAGTAATATTATTAATTTAAAATATATTTTCTTATACTAATCATTCCCCCATTTACCAGCTAGTCTCATCAAATATTTTTCAATTACCAATCAATATTTATTTGTTTGTATGACTAACGTCATTCTCATTAATTTATTAATTCATCTTATCAAAGTATGAAGGGTTTTTTAGATCATCCGACCATTGACGTCACATATTTGATATCAGAAATTTCTTATTTTAGAATATTTTATTATTTACATAAAATATAAATATTTTGATTTATTATAAAAAATATCTTTTTTCTACATTACCATACGGGGTATGGTGATATATCTTTTTTCTACATTACCATACGGGGTATGGTGATATTTCGTTATCGTGCATATTATAAATCTTTTTTTTGCTTCGTATTCTCGAAATATCTAAAAAACGGCTGAAACTAGTTTGATCTACAATATAGCCTTGTATAGTGAAAATCGAAAAATCTACCTATATTTTATGAGATATTAAAATTATTTTGTCAAAATGTCTGTTAGTGAGTGAATGTTTGTGTTGAATACCTCTAACACAAAAACTAAAGGTCTCAAAATATAATTTTATATTTAGATATTTTATATTGAGATTAGATTCGGCTTGGAATTAGACCAAAATTAGGGGGGGGGGCTTGAAAATTTGAACCCTATGTAAATTTTGCACAGCTAGCTTTTAAGGCCTTGGGAAACTACCCATACAAAAATCAGACCTTCCTGAAAAGACCAAGGGAGGTAGGGCAAGTTTATGGTAAATTATGAGATGGCTGATTGATTAGCTTTTGCCAAAGACTTTCTAGACTAAATTTAATATGAATTAAAAACTAAGTAAAATTTCAAGGTAGGTTTCACAAAATAAAACAAA
>JALMQS010000711.1:0-51275 GCA_024734495.1 Forficula auricularia
TATTTTTAGATAGTTTCGAGAGTTTGGCCTTCATCTTCAGTCTTTTTATTTAGAAATAACAAATTAAACATTTGATTTTAAATTATAAACCTTATCATAATTATATCCTAGAATCCCTATCTAAGATTTATCATTTAATGAAAAAACAACTAATTTTACAAGAATCTGACATTTATAATAAATATTTTCTAGAGATGAATTAATATTTAGTATTATGAGAGAATTCTTAATTTATAGTATGTGGCCCCTTCTATATAAATCCTCCTTTAATTCGACAAAAGTCCATCTATTATTTGTACAGGAATAGATTGTACAACAGTTTATTAATTCAAAAATTATAGATAATCTAAAATATTAAGCTGGTCAAACAATTTACTAGTCCGAAAATTTAATTTTCTGGGTAAATTTTAAATTGTTCGTGATGTGATCTTATTTGTGAATATCTTAATTAAATTCTTAAAATATTTTAAGGCTTTCGAAAATTGGAAAGATTTGATTTTGCAGAGGGAATCAGAGTTGTTGATTTATAAAGAGAAATGAATGAGGTTGTCCTCTGTTTGATGAAAATAAATATTTAGATAAATATAAAGTATTTAAATATGTATATATATATATAAATATAAATAGATAGTTATGTAAATATGAATAATAAATATCGTCTCCTTTTTAAGATTATTTGATAATTTCTTAATCGATACTGACCTTTATAAATCGGATAATTGTTAGGATTATTTAGAATCATATTTATATCAACAATCTTAAAGGTGCCCATTATGCTTATTTATATATATATATTGAAAAAAAAACTTATTTAAATAATCAGAAAAAGTAATTATTCAATTATTAAAAGGAATCAAATGAGACAATATAAATAGATAATAGAGTTAAGTTGTCAAGGAAGCGAAATAAGCCGAGGGAAACCCGAAGGTTGCCGAACAGCTCCGAACAAAACCGAATCGAATAGAGAGAGAGGGGGAAGAATGAAATATTGATTTCCATTTATATCTATCTATATATATAAAATTAAGGTTTTGTCTGTACATTGGTCCAAATCACGCCAAATTTTGGTTGCACACGTTTCAAGCAAAGTTATGAACGAAAACACCCTCAACAAAATTCCTGTCTGTCTGTCTGTCTGTTTCAGTGGGTTCCGCGAAAAGTTGCTCACGATTCACGTCAAAACGGCTGAAGGGATTATTATGAAATTTCATATTTGTATCAGAGGTCTTCTAACTTACGTTTTTAGCTATATAACGTTTTGATATTTTGACCCCAAAAAGGAGGGGTTTGGGTGGGTGCACGAATGAAAATTATCAAATAACTCTTAAACTATTAACTCTACGGGAAATTTTATAATGAGCAAAGTTGTAGGGGATGTGATTTCTGACAACTTTTGTTTAAAAAAATTCCCCCCAAAAACCACCTAAAAAGGGGGGAAGGAGAAAAATATATAAATTCTTGCCCTTGGAGCAAACTCAAACAAATTTTGTATACATAATCTGTAGGCCTCTAGAGAGCTAGAAATGCAAAAACTAACCACCCAAAATGGGGGGGGTGTCAAAAAATGAAAATTCTTGCTCTTTGACCAAACTCAACCAAATTTAGTATACATAATCTGTAGGCCTCTAGAGAGCTAGAAATGCAAAAACTTAACCACTTAAAAAGGGGGGGTCAAAAAAATGAAAATTCTTGCCTTTTGGAGCAAACTCAACCAAATTTTGTATACATAATCTGTGGGACTCTAGAGAGCTAGAAATGCAAAAACTAACCACCTAAAATGGGGGGGGGTCAAAAAATGAAAATTCTTGCCTTTTGGAGCAAACTCAACCAAATTTTGTATACATAATCTGTGGGACTCTAGAGAGCTAGAAATGCAAAAACTAACCACCTAAAATGGGGGGGGGTCAAAAAATGAAAATTCTTGCTCTTGGACCAAACTCAACCAAATTTTGTTTACATAATCTGTGGGTCACTAGAAGGCTAGAAATGCAAAAACTGGGTGCGGGGGTGGAGTGGGGGTGGGTTAGGGCATGGGATGCGCGGAGTGGAATGGCGGTGGAGTGAGGAAGTATGGCGGAGTAGAGGGGGGGGGGGCACGGGGGTGGTCCAAGGTTGGTGGATGGGGGGTTCAGGCGAGGGTCCAGTGGCGTAGTGGGGTGGTACGGGGTGGGGGTCCGAGGTGGGGGGTGCAGGTTAGAGTGTTGAAGTGGTGGTGTGGGGGTGGGGGTTGGGGTGCTGGGTGGGTTTCGTGGCGTGTGGTGGGTTGGAGTGGGGGTGAGGTTGGGGTTCGTGGGTTGGGAGCCCGAGGTGGGTGGGGTGAGGGTTGGGGTGGTGGTGTGGATGCGGGGGTTGGGGTGCTGGGTGGGTTTCGGGGAGTGAGGTGGGTTGGAGTGGGGGGTGAGGTTTGGGTTCTGTGGTATGGGGGCGGGGGTTGGGCACGGGTTCATGGTGCGGGGGTAGGGGTGCTGGATGGGTCGGGGGGGGAGTGTAGTGTCAGGGTGGGATTCGTGGGTTGGGGTCTAGGGGGCGTGCCCCCTGGCTAGCAAGAGGGCCGCCGAAGGCGGGCCTTGCAGCTAGTTAAATTATAATAATTGTGTGGACTAAATTAGATATTTAATAAATAATAATCACCCTCCTCCTTCATCTAGTATAAATAATAATCATTTAGGGAAATTATCCAAAGATTGTAATTAGATGTGAATAAATACATAGGAGGTCTACTGCTAGCTTGTTTTATTCGCTTAGGATAATATAATTATTAATTAAGCGGTAGTTAGTAATTATTAATGCAGTATTTATTAGCGTTCAGCTCCGGCACCGAATAAGGCTAATTTCAAGTTGAAAGAGAAAAATAAACTACAACGGATCGTTGCTAAACTTTATCCAAATTCATTTGAAATATTAATATATGTTTGTTCCTTTATTATTAATCAGATATCACTTGCAATTTGTAGTTCATATTGACATTAATTCAAAAATAATTCTCATTTAAGAGTCGAGGAATAACCATTCTACATTGGATTTTTGACATTTCGGTTATTATTGTAACCATTGCTGAAGACATAGAGGAATCGACTTAAAATCAAAAATAACGATCGATTCTCATCTAATACTTGAGGAATAACAATTCTACATTAAGTTTTTGACGTTTCGATTATTATTGGTAACCATTGCTGAAGACATGGAGGAATCGACTTAAAATCAAAAATAACGATCGATTCTCATCTAATACTAGAGGAATAACCTTATTGCATTCCATTTTTGATGTTTTGACCATTAATGGCAACCTCTATTGAAAACGTGGAAGAATCGACTTAAAATCAAAAAGACTAAATTCTTTTATGGCAAACAACTCAAACTTGAGTACTGTGGAAGATAATCATAATCTGTATGAAGGGTCCCAAGACGAAAAATTGACGTTTTTGGCAGAAATATTGCTTTTGGAATTGATCAAAAACTGCACAGTTATAATAGATTGTGACAATAAGTCATCTTTGATCTACAAAGTTGAATAAATTTCATTAAAATTGTCCAAAGAACATGAAAAATTAATTCTCTTGTGTGAGTGAGAATGAACCTAATGGGGTAGGGAAAAGGTCTTTGTTTTTTCTTATTGTGCTTGACAAAGCGATCACATCACTGAAAGGAAGATTCCAGCTTATTGAAAACAACAGAAAAAGTTTTAAATAAATTTTAATTTTCTCATTAATATATCAAAGAATAATTGATACGTCAACAAGATTTATTTTGACCGCGCTGATTTGAAAAAAAGATATTTTTATCTCGCGAGACTACCGCGGATTACGCTATTGGAGTCTGCGGAGTATTAAGTCTGGACCAAGAGAGAAAAATCAAAATCAATTATTCTTTGATATATTAATGAGAAAATTAAAATTTATTTAATATCATTATTTCAAGTTAGAAATATATAAGTTCAAATATTATTTTCACTCAATATTTGACAAAAATTCCCTACATTAGATTCACGATCGAATAAAATGTAGAAAACCTTCAGAAAAAGTTTTGAATTTCAATATAAAATAGACAATCTGCGCACATGGAATAAAGACGAATTGAAGAAAGCATGTGCAAATGTTGAAACTTTGTTGAAAGATGACATTGATGGAATTCATATCTTCCAAGAGCTCCAAATATTTGTACCTATGTTGGTTGACCTTTCTCCGGCCAGTCTTTCTTCACAAGAAATGGCTATGGAAATTCATTTCCTAACGTTTTTGGAAGCTCCAGTATACTTACTGCTCACTTTTCCAGCGTCAATAGCCAGATGCTGAGTGTTTTTTTTTTCAAAATTAGAACAAATATAGAATTATTTAAGATCAAACAAATCTTAAGAACGATTGAACCCAGATAGAAGGGAACATTGCAGCAACGTTGCAGCAACGTTGCGAACCTTGCACAACATTGCCAACATTGCAGCAACATTCAAATGTAACATTGCAGCAACATTGCAGTGGAAACATTGAATTAAAAAAAATTAGAAAAATAAATAGTTTAAAAAAATTAAAAAAAAATTAGAAAAATAGAAACTTAAAAAAATGTTTAAAAAAATGAGAAAAATAAAAACTGGATAAAAAATTTTAAATTAAAAAAAAATTTAAATTTAAAAAAAAATTAAAAAAAAAATTTTTACTTTTTTTATTTTTTCAAATTTTTTTACTTTTTTTTATTACATTTTTTTAATTTTTTTAAAAAAAATTTTAAGTTTTTTTTTTCATTTTTTCTTAATTTTTTATTTTCAACCAAATAATTGGGGATATGGGATGCCAGACATTTCGAGAGGTCAAACAGCTGGCGGGGGACAGAGTCGAGTAGAGACGGATTGTTGCATCAAACCAGTCTTAGGACTGTATACTCAATGATGATGATCATTTTTCCTGCAATATTCCTGCAACATTCGCAATACTCCTGCAAGATTTGCAATGTTCCTGCAACGTTGCTGCAACGTTCTGCAAAGTTCAGAGGCGGACATAGGAATGTTGCTGCAACGTTCATTTCTGTCTGGGAATGGACAAGCTTTTATGACCATTGAAAATTGTATTTTTACACGATTATTATTCTTGAGCTGGTGGACGCCAAAATATTGTTAGCTTACACGTAAAAAATGTCTAAAACCGGCCCTGTATACAGGTGGTATATTTATTATTTTAGAAAAATCAACTGGTGTGTTCACCACACGACTATCACATTTTCATTTATTTGAAGTCATCGCGACACTACTAATTTACACCCCCTTCCTTTATTTCGTTTTATTTTTGATTTTCTCAAAAAAGGCTCCAACGATTTTTTTAAAAATTAGTGTATTTATCAAGTGTCATGAGTTTATAGTTGTGTCAAATTTTTAATCCGATTTAATTAAAGGAAGGGGTTGTAATTTAGGAATGTCGTAAAATAAATATTTTATAATTAAGTAATGGAGAGGGATTCAGCCAATGGGTAGCCTCTGCTGAATAAAAAACTCCCAATTATGGAAAACGTTTCGGCTTTAATTCAATAATGCCATCATCAGTTCCTAAGAGCTGAAAAAAGCGATAGAGCACACATATGTAAAAATACATTAAAAATTTATTTACAAAAATGCTGATGCCCAAGTATAGTAAACATTGAGAAAAAAAAATAGATGTGTGGCACTCGAGGACTGCCGCGGTAAAGCTATTGCATAGCATTTTTATCAACTTATGCAATTATAATATTTATGCAATATTTTTTCACAAAAAGCTGCTTACGTATTCGTCCGATTTCGGAACAGCTCGTCTCGATCCGTGCGAGCTTCGTACAGTCTACACGCATACAAACACCGTGTCGAAGTCTGCCGAACTGAAACGTTAGACGATGCTTTCAAGGCCGCACCGCTGCTGCCGGTCGGAGTGGGGAGTGTTAGGTTTATTTTCGTTACGGAATTTCTTGATTCGGTCGCCGCGCTCAAAGCCCGCGATAAAAGCTATGCAATAGCTTAATAATTATTTTTGTTTAATCCTATTTATTTGAATAGCATAATGCATGGGAAATACAAATAATAATAATAATAATCCCACGGTGTTGTCTCATGTCCGTCTGAAAAAAATTTAAAATAAATGTTAATAAAAAAATAAAAATTCTATATTCCGCGTTTTTTACTTTAAAATGGAATTTAAAATATATTTTTTCTTTTAAAGATGTGCCGGCTGTCCACTGTTCGTCTCCAGAAAATTATTTATTATTCATTTATATTATTTACTATTATAGTTTAATTGTATTTTGTAATTTAAATGTATTGTAAAAAAATAAGATAATTAATAAATTATAATTTTGTAAACCCCCCCCCCCCCCTTTAATTTCAAAATCCCTCCATAATGAGATCCTTTGAAAGCCCCCTCCCCACCTCTTAAATCCGCCGGTCGGTTGTCAGTCGAGTCGCTCGAGTCTCGTGTAGGAGTGGTGGGCGGCGGCGGGGAGGGACATCTCCCCGCTCGAGCCGCCTCTCCGCCAAGAGTCGGGCGACTCCGCTGGAGTGGATTGTTAGGTTATTTTCGTTACGGAATTTCTCAATTCGGTCGCCGCGCTCAAAGCCCGCGATAAAAGCTATGCAATAGCTTAAAAGGAAAGAATTATAAAAAAATTTTATATTTTGTCATTTTAAATTTAATATTCTTAATGTTGATTAATTATTTGGAGAAATCCTTTTAATTGAGAGATGTTTGTGAGAGGTCCTAATTAGATCAATGTCCTCATAATGTTATTATTATTTGAATGAAATGAAAATTTGCTGTATTGTACTTGAGACGTTGCGCATATCTAGTGAGAGCACACCAAGATTTATGTACCATTTTATATTTCATATAATTTTGTATATTATGATAAAATCCATAACAACTCTGCCTGCGGACAATTTATTTATAAAATTAATTGTGTCGCTAATACTTATTTATTTATTTATTTAGATAATTTTACAGACTAGTAGTCCACTTACAAAAATGTCAAATACGTGTATAATGAGTGTTATATCAAGAAAAATAAAAAATAATTTTTTTTTTTACAAAGAATTACAAAATAAAACATCAAAATCATATATAAACAATGCAAAAAAAATACAATAATCTATACTCGAACAATAAATATAATTAACAATAAAAGAACAATCATACAGAAAACAATAATGAAAGAAAAGCAAAAGATAAAAGAGAAACATACATAAATAGGTACATAATTCAGTATTACAATGTTTACGGTGCTGGTGGGGATGTTCACATAAATTCATTCAAAGACAAAAACAAAATCTTTCAAAATTAAGTAAAGAAAAATTCAAGATATGCCATTCAATAGTTTTTTATCGTGGGGAAATGCTTTTACGCACGCACTTGGCGAGAGGGACTACCCAATAAAACCCCACACTTTCAACCTTCTCCCCCCCCCCCCCCCCGGAAACCGCCAAAAAGCATTACCTCGGGTAAACTCATCAGTTTTCCTTGCTCTATTTAACTAATAGCTTGCATTAATGTAAACTTAATTCTGAAGAAAAAATGTTAAATTAATTTATTTTAAATAACTGCTGGCTTAACCGGCAAGACCATTGCAAAGTGGTCTAAGTAAACGTTCAAGACAGGAATTAAGTTTCTAGGACGAGTGATGGTTTTCATTTTATGAAGGAAATACTGCAATTTTTCAAAACGTCAACCTCATTTTGCGGCACGGTTTACCATTATCCAATTAAGATAAAACTTTGAATTTGTTATAATTTTACTCGGAATCAAAGAGCTTTAATTTATCTTATAGATATATCTTTTTGAGTTGATAAGCCGTTTTATAGTTATTCAAGAAAAACTGAAAAAACCCCGAAATTCGATCATTTTGACAATTCCGATTTGGGGAAAAACTTAGGGTAGTAATATTGGGGAAAGATGTTATTTTTTGTCTATTTAGGAAAAATTCAATGTACTTGTACATACAAAAAATATTTAAAATAAAATTATATTCTCAAATATTATTTTTTGTAGTTTTATTATATAATAGTTTTTACTTTATCCAATGCGAAGCATGGGAGAAAGTATTGGAATCGCTCTCGCGGCAAGCGCGACTTCAAAGGGTCCTCAGGTAAAGACTACGGAACCCATAGACTCAATTAAGGTCACAAATTGAAGTATTCAATGAGATTGAATTTTAGCACGTGACAGTTTTGCCAAAAATTACCTGGAATCTCGTCGAGAGGCCAAAAAAGCGATAACATACATCCATCCATCCATCCATCCATCCATACATACATACATCCATCCATCCGCACGCACTAAATGAAAAAATCGCACTTTTTGGCCTCTCGACGAGACCCCATGTAATTTTTGGCAAAACCGTCACGTGCTAATATTCAACCTAATTGAATACTACAATTTGTGACTTTAATTGAGTCCATGGGTTCCGTAGTCTTTACCTGAGGACCCTTTGAAGCCACGCTTGCCCCGAGAGCGATTACAATACTTTACCCATGCTTTGCATTGGATAAAGTAAAAAAAAATTGTTATAAATTCCTGGAGATTTGGCCGCCTGCGTGCGACGCACGTGTTGCACACCCGCCAATCACGGGCCTGCTAATTGGAAATCAAATTAATTAAACATTCCTTCCATTAGAGAGTGCGTGGTTAAATATTATAACAGTTTAAGAAAACTCCAATTTAATTAAATTAATATAATAATTTTAATGTAAGTATATTAATAAAAACAAAACAAGAAATTGATATTTGTTATCAAAGTATGAGTGAAATAGATATATAATATTTACAAGAAGGATGATTACATTTAACATTATTTTGTAGTATTTGTAAATTGATAAACATTTTTTTGTTTTTTCTAGAAAAACAAAAAGAAACGATCGTTTAAGTTTATTATTATATTTGCATATGAAAGACTGTGTCATCTGTTTGTTGCAAATAAACATATACACTTATTTTTAATTAATTTAATGATTATTTTTCTTATTAAATTAATACAATTCTTTTATTAAAACAATCCCCCTTTATCAATTAAAATTAAAATTCTGAAATATAATGAATATATTACAAGATTTTCGGCCTAGAATGATCTGATTTCTTGTTTATTTAGTTTTTCAATATCAATTCATTTTCTTAATGTAAAACGTGCAATGAATCTAACTCTGGGTTTTATTGATGGAATAAAATAAACATGTCAATGTGAATAAATTTAAATTCATATAGAAAATAAAAATAAAAAAAATAAATTGAATATATGTATAATGATTTTATAATTATAAAGGTTTTATTTGAACATTGAAGGGAGAATAATCGGGAAGCTGCTAGAGAATGAGAGGCTGCAAAAAGGCAGGAATCAATTTGAGAAATAATATATTTAATTCTATTTATCCTATCATCAAGATTTAATTAAAAAAGCTATTTTTTAAATTTTAATAAATTCTAAAAATTAATAAGAAGATATAAAAGCCCTTCAAAATAATCTATGAGAATTATAATTGATGAATTTGGCAGATTGTTACTAATAACTATAGATTTAATGGACTATAATATATTTATAATTATTATTATGATTAATCAGAGAAAAATAAATTATTACTCTAAAAATTATACGACAAGTGACAAATATTATATTCTATTCAGAATTACAACTTAAACTTTAAGATGTTCAAACAAAAATACACTTGTCGGGAAATTGAATGAATTGAAATGAGATTTGAACTTATTTAGGAAACTAAAATGAATCTGAAAATTTCTCAAGGATTTCTAAAATGTATTTTTAAATGACTTAAGAGATTAGACCTTCGTGAACAGGCCTTTGTGCAATGAGCACACTTAAAGGGCCTTTCCCCGGAATGTATCCTTAAATGCGTAGTGAGATGATGTTTATGTGAGAAGCGTTTTTCACACTGATCACAGCCAAAAGGCTTTTCACCGGAATGTATCCTTAAATGAGTTGTGAGATCAGATTTGTTTGTGAAGCGTTTTTCACAATGCGGACATTCAAAAGGCTTTTCACCGGAATGTATCCTTAAATGCTTTGTGAGATTAGATTTAATTGAGAAGCTTTTTTCACAACACGGACATCCAAAAGGCTTTTCACCGGAATGTATGCTTAAATGCGATGTGAGATGAGATTTCTGGGAGAAGCGTTTTTCACACTGATCACAGCCAAAAGGCTTTTCCCCGGAATGTATCCTTAAATGCGTAGTGAGAGCTGATTTATGTGACAAGCGTTTTTCACACTGATCACAGGCAAAAGGCTTTTCCCCGGAATGTATCCTTAAATGCGTAGTGAGAGCAGATTTATAGGAGAAGCGTTTGTTACAATGGGGACATCCAAAGGGCCTCTTACCGGAATGTACCAGCAAATGTCGTGTTAGCTTAGATTTTGATATAAATTTTTTATGACATTCTGTACATTCGAAGAATTTCTGACCTAAATGAATTAGAAAATGTTAAATTATTTTTCATAATGGATTTCAATTGATATGAAGGATTAAATTTACCTTTAGTTTTTAAATTAATAGTCAAATGCTTTTTGAATAAACAGGATATTTTCGTTTGAATGCATTTCTTTTGATGCTTTTGTAGAAATTCTTCGCTAATGAACATCATGTAACAGTAGCAGCACGGATGAAGAGGCCCTGAAATAAAACACAATTCACTTAAAATCATAAAACTAAACTTAACAAACACTTCTAATGGCTAGAGATCGGGTTTTTATGCAGGAAAAAGTACAAAATTTGAAGTTAAAAATGCTGAAATATGCAAGTAATATGCAGAATACGTTGAAATATGCAAATATATGCAGTAAAAGATGGCAAAATAAATTTTTTATGAACTAAAAAATTAAAATTGAAGACAAAATGACTATATATTTGAAAGAGTGCTATGAGAGGAATTAAATGATAAAGTAAGCTATAGACACCAAGTGTCAAATATCTACATTTATTGCGCAAAAAATTGCACAAAATTCTCATTACATTTACCATAATATAATATTATTAAAAAATCTTTAAGCTTAAAGAAATAATAGGTACACTTGAATAAAATAAACATAATAAATATGATTATGTTTAAAAATGTGAACAAAAAAATACGCCGGGGGGGGGGGGGGGGGTAGTTTTATTTAACAGACACGATTGTATTGTAATGCTTTTATTTTTTTCCCATATATTAAAAAGCTTTTCTTATTGACGTACAAATAATAAACTAATAAAATAATGCAAATATTTGACCAGCTATAATCATCGGATCCCTACACTAATTTACACACACACACACGAACACACAATGTCCAAAATGGGTTATAGTCCCGAAGGGCGTTAAAAAAAATAAAGAAATAATTAATAAATGATCTCAAAAATAATTAAAATTTGATTGTAATTGTGAATAATTCTTTCTCCGAAAAGTTACTTTTAAAACACCTGTATTTGGCATGAAATGTGCAATATTTGACAAAAAATCCTTCAAATTTGCAATTTTATGCAATATTCTTTAAATATTTTGTGACATTC
The DNA here is from genome assembly GCA_024734495.1 of Forficula auricularia. Classification (NCBI taxonomy): domain Eukaryota; kingdom Metazoa; phylum Arthropoda; class Insecta; order Dermaptera; family Forficulidae; genus Forficula; species Forficula auricularia. The sequence continues at coordinate 11,495 of JALMQS010000711.1, forward strand.
TACTATTTGCAGATGACATTAAACTGTTTTTGGAAATTTCAAAGAAAGAAGTTTGGCTAAAGATGCAATCTGATTTGAATAAAATTATGAATTGGTGTAACATGAACCTGCTGTTCCTCAACTTCGATAAATGTGTCACTATTACCTTGTCAAGACGTATTAACCACATTACTTTTGAATATTTACTCTCGACTAACATAAACTGCGGTAGAGTCGACACTATTAAAGACTTGGGAGTAATTTTGGACTCGAAACATACATTCAGCGATCACCTGGCCTACATTGTGGGTAAAGCTAATCGCAGCTGGGGATTTGTATTTCGAAACACGAAATCATTTAAAAATCCTAATACAATTAAATACTTATATTTGACTCTAATCAAATCTTTGCTAATGTATGCATCAACAGTCTGGAGGCCAATCGGAAAGAATAACATGGACAGACTGGAGAGAATTCAGCACAAAGTGTTAAGACATCTATGGTAGGATACCTCTAAGGGCAATCCTTTAACGATGAGATACGACCTCATGGTCATTCACTTCAACTGCTGAAACTTTCTCTCTTGCTTCTGTTCCACCTTCCATGATTGCCTCCGATGTTATATTTGTGTACAAGATTAAGTCCAACAAGGTGAATTGTCCTGATCTTCAAAACTTGTTTCCAATTCATAACTCAAATTATGTACTTGGAAATAGACTACCTTTTTATCCATCCACTCTGAAGCTAATCCAATATTCAGATTAAGTAGATGTTATAACGATTTATCTAAACAACTAGAAAACCCCTTGGATTTCTCATTGAACATTAATAGAGTCGCAGTCTTGTTCAAAATGTTGACCCTAGTCTACAAGTAATTATTCTACTGAAGGAGACAATAAAATAGTGTGACTTCTGCTGGAATTATAAATTTTATTTATTTATAAAGAGACTATAGTTTCGAGGGCTTTATATATAATAAATATAATAAAACAAGTATAAATTTCAATTCTGAACTTGCCCACACTGTATATTTTCTTAACCTAACCACATGAAAGATTTTAAACTTTCATTCATAAATTAATTCCTGTGAATACATTCTAATAGACTGATGAAGAGGGCAAAGCCCTCGAAACTATAGTCTTGTTATAAATAAATAAAGTTTATAATTCCAGCAGAAGACACACTCTTTTATTGTCTCCTTCAATATATAAAAATTCTGCTACTCTCGGCAAAAACTTTCAATTTAATTATTCTACTATTTTATTTCATTATATTACTATTATTTTATATTATTTTTATATTTCTATATTGTTATTGAACAAGAGTTATTATACTCTATTATTATTATATTAATTTAATGCTATTACTTTGTCTATTATTGTTAATTTTGTTATACTTAATAATTATTGTATTATATTAATGTATTAGGCATTTAGCCGTTGAAAATAATAAATAAATATGCAATTTTATGCAATATTACTCAAATATGCAAAAATATGCAGTATAAAATTTAACCCACAGTAACCAAGATGCATGATTGGGATAGATAATTGATCTCCTGGGTCGTATGTGTCGGCAAACAAAATATGCAATTGCATAGGAATCCGGCATTTTTGAGGAGACAAAGTTAATTTATGATTATATATTGATACTAATCATAATTTATTACAAAATAAACTACTGAAGATGTATCACAAGGAAAATAACAAATACTTAAATCAATATTAAATAATCGAGTCATTCCGTGACAAATCAACACACTTTAAATATAAATTTTATCTCACCACTTTAGATTTTCTTGAAATTTGATACACTGATATGCTGTGCTAATATGAATAAAAATACAAAATTTCAAATTTTTATCTTGAATAGTTTTTTTATACGGCCTTGTGAAGTTTTCAAAAAATGGCAAAAAAATCACGAACAAACAATTTTGAAACTACTCTAAAAGCTGTCTTAATTGAGTTAGGGAGGTGGGACAGGTGTCATTTTGCAGCTTTTTTAATGCGCTTTTCAGAGACATACAACATGACATAGGTTGTAATAAAAAGTTTTTTTCAAAATGTAAATCAAATTTTTGATTTTGATTTTTTCTAAAAAGTACCACTTTTAAAATTTTCAAAAAAATTCTGTAAATAGATAGTACTTTCATAAACTACTATGCAAAGTATAATGATGGGATGGTAATGGGGTCTATGTTTAAAAAAATTATTACTGACTCTTGTTTTTCATAAATACCCAGTTTTGACCAAATAATAATGATTTTAATGTAGTGAAACGACATTTTATGAAAAATCACTTTGTGTATATTAAACTATGGTTATGAAATAAACACTCTGTGCTAATTAAATAACTGTTTAATAGTAGAGATTAATAATAGTCCTATAAATGCTTTCGTGAAAAATATGAATGCATTGTACTTTAAATTAGTCTTATAAAAATATTAGTAAAAACTAAGACAAATAAAACACCAACATTTTAAATAAAATTAAATCAATTTATGCTATGTCATGAAAAGTTAGTTAATTTACAATAAATATTGTTGTAGGCTAAATAGTTTGATAAGCACATGTTATCTGAAATAGAAATTTCCCTTGCATTCACTTGATCCAGTCTCTGCAGGTCTAGCAAGTTGGAACCTGTCTGTGGTTGTGAGCAACTTAAAACAAATACCAGTCTGCCAAAAGCCAGGCTGTCTCCACAAGCATTCATTCAGTGACTAGAGTCCTTGCTGACAAGTAGTGTTTTAAATAATAGTAATGTCTCAAGTTATCAATTCCATAATGTAAAATAGTTGTTATACCTTACATAAAACAATTGATACTTTAAACTTCTGTATTTTTTGTCTGTTTTAATAGCTAATTTATTTCTTATTGGTTTACAATTAATATTTTTAGTTCTATGTAAATTTTTAATGAAGTTAAAATAAATCTCACCCATAAATATATAGTCTTGTTATAAAATCTGCCAACTATTGTAAAGCTGACCTAATGAAATAATTATTCATGTATTCACCAAACAACAAAACAAGATGTTCAACTTGAATTGTAGATTTTTATAATGTCATTTGGTTATACAGGCCTAGCAATTTTGCCCGAAACCGCCATTTAAATATAGCCTAAGAAATATAAGTTTCATGAATTTATTATTAAACAGTTATTTAATTAGCACAGAGTGTTTATTTCATAAACATTAGTTTAGTTTTTGAGGGGACAAAGTTAATTTATGATTATATATTGATACTAAATCATAATTTATTACAGAATAAACTACTGAAGATATATCAAAACGAAAATAACAAATACTTAAATGAATATATGTTAAAATAATGAGATTACACAATAGGAAGTAGGAAAGGCTAAAATATCAGAGATCCCAATTTAAATCTCTATTTGACCAGACAGAGGGTCTGATAAGAAATAAGTGCTTTCTAAACTATAGTTTAGTCTTATTTGCTAGGATGAACCTAATCAATGATTGATATATTATATCCTCTCTTTCGTCAGACAAAAGATGCGGCAAATTCGATGGATTTTATTAGGGTCATTCCAGGTCAAATCAACACAATTTAAAAAAAGGGGAATTAATTAAGCAAGAAGATTTTTGAGCCAGACCTGATCGAAAGCCTTTGAAATGTCTAAGCTTATTAGGATTTTCTAGCCTTTTATTCCATATATGAGTTATTATATGCTAGAAAGAAATAGAATAGAAAACCAAGCTTTAGCAGCAGAGGTGATTTGGTCATTGTATTCTTATATTAGAGTAATATATATTTGAAAAAATTTAGCTTTCCAAGAGTAGCAGATTTATTGAGTCATTAAGAGAAATCAATGAGGTTGTCTTCTGTTTGATGCAATGAATATAAATAATTTATTTTTTAGAGAGTATAGTTTTGAGAGTTTGGCCTTCATCTTCAGTATTTTTGTTTAGAAATAACCGAATATGTTAATGTAAAATTGTTTTGCTTAAAAGCAAGCTGGTCACTTTACAAAAGAATTCGAAACTGTTCAATTGTATTTCTACAAATATATTAATTATATTATATTAATTGGAACAAGCAGAAGAGAACCTTATCGATGTCGCTTTATGATTAATATCTCTTTATATATCCCTCCTACAGAGATAAGTAGCTTATAATTTCATTAATATATTAATACGATATTAATATTAAATCGTATTAATTAATCTATTAAGATTAATTAGAAAAGAAAAGGCTGTTTATATTTAAGTGGGAGAAAAAACTTTAATCAACAAAACAATACAACAATACATAAACATTCATAAGATCAAAGAGTAAATAAAAACAGCAAAGCACCCTCTTCCTATAAATTAATCAAATAGCTTAACATAATATGAGACAAAAATAAATAGTAATTCTTTTTTAGATTAATCGATGATAATTTAACCAAAAAGGGAACTAACCTAATCTAATATTAAATCGTATATTAAAGTATGAGTGGAGTCTGAACTCTGGTCGAGAGCGGACGTGCTTGCTTCTATCTCTCCGATTTGTCTCGAGTGTCGAGCTGCCTCTATTGGTGAGTTTGGAAACATTTATTAATTACTTACAAAATGAACAAAGAAGATCTATTAGAAACTCTGAGAGTATGGAAAGATGAAATAATTCAGGAATTAAATAAAAATAATGAAAATTTAAGAAAAGAAATTAATGAAATGATTGATAATAAAATATCTAAACTGGAAGATAGACTCAATGTAACTGAGAGGGAGATGAGTAAAAAATTTTTACTGCATGGTCTTGAAGAGAATGAAACCAATTTAGAAGAACTGGAAAGAACTAGTACTAAATTTATAAAAGAGAAGATTAATAAAGAATTTGAAATATCACAAATAGACTTTTTAAAACGAATTGGTCGTCCTCAAGAAGAGAAAACGAGACCAATATTGATATCGATGATCTCTACACGCAACAAGAATATAATAATGAAAATGAAATGATTATATTAACCTCATAAAAAATATTTACAAAAATTCAGAATCACGAATAACTATAGAAGACAATGGTCCATATTTTTTGATCGAAAGAGGAGTGAAACAAGGAGACCCATTGTCACCAGCGCATTAGAAAATATGTTCAGAGAACTTAACTGCTGTAATATGGGTGTAAAGATTGACGGTGAATATCTAAATAACTTGAGGTTTGCAGACGACTTGGTACTGATAGCATCGTCGAGGACCCAAATAGAAGAAATGATAAACCAAATAATTGAAAATGGAAAAATTATGGGTTTGGAACTAAATTTCAACAAATCAATGTTTATATCCTCTAGCCCACAGACTGACATCATATTAGAAGAATATAAAACAATCATAAAATATCAAGAAGACGTTATATACTTGGGTCAATTGATAAGTTTCAACGAAAGATCAAATAAAGAGGTTAAAAGAAGAATAAATTTAGGATGGAATAAATTCTGGTCACTCAAATTTATATTGAAAAACAAAAGTATAGACTTAAGATCAAAAATAAATATCTTTAAATCCTGCGTAACTCCAGTTCTGACTTATGGTTCTCAAACCTGGTCCATTACTAAAAATTTATACAACAAGCTGGAGACTTCACAAAGAGCAATGCTAAGAAGCATTTTAGAAATTAAAAAACAGGACAGAGTAAGAAATGAAACTATTTATTATAAAACAAAAATAAAAAATATAGTGTCTACTATAAAAACTCTCAAGTGGAAATGGGCAGGTCATGTATATAGGCAGGAAGACGGAAGATGGACTAAAAAAGTGACAGAATGGTGTACCATAGACAAGAAAAGAAGAAAAGGAAGACAAAACGCAAGAATTTTGCAGGGAACGAGTGGAGTAGAAACAGAACAAGAGACAGAAACCTATGGAAAGAAATTGGAGAGGCCTATGCCCAATAATGGCCTCAACAATATTATAAAAAAATGATTGTAAAAATTATGTTAAAAATACACTGTATCAATCAATTTATTGTAAATAAAGGCTTAATAATAATAATAATAATATTAAATCGTATTAATTAATCTATTAAGATTAATTAGAAAAGAAAAGGCTGTTTATATTTAAGTGGAAGAAAAAACTTTAACCAACAAAACAATACAACAATACATAAACATTCAAAGATCAAAGAGTAAATAAAAACAGCAAAGCACCCTCTTCCTATAAATTAATCAAATAGCTTAACATATATGAGACAAAAATAAATAGTAATTCTTTTTTAGATGGAATATTTTAGATTAATCGATGATAATTTAACCAAAAGGAGCTAACCTTTATAAATAGGATATTTGTTGGGATTATTTATAATCATGTTGATATCAATGTCCACAAAGGTCTTCATTTTATTCATTATAATATATAATGTAAAATATTTGATTAAATAATAGTAAGAATAGATTTATTCTGTAATTAAAATCTATCAAATGTCAGATTCATAGATAAAAGATACTACTGGGTCAGATTAACTAAAAGTAAAATAGTTGACTTGGTGAGAATTTTTAGAAGTTCTAATCGTCAGATGGCAGGAGTGTAGCAATTTGTTACAATATTCAAATTCAAATAAACTTGAAAATAAATTCTTCTCAATTACTTAAAAAGAAATCAATATTTTCCTATAATTGAAAATGAAAACACCGGTAGGTAATTGAATTAATTTTAAAGTCATTCATAACCAATGAATTTTCATAATTATTTTAGAAATTGAATTATGAACAATATGTTATTTTAGGTGAAAATAATACAATTTAAACATTTGAAATTACATTTTTTTTTTATTTATAGCAGATTTATTAATTTCATTTTTGTATTTATGCTAGTTATTTAGAGATTTCAAAATTTGTATCTATTATAATATCGAATGGGTCCTATTTAATTCCTTAAATCAAAACCAACATTTTCGCAGACTCATTCCGAATAGGAAACCAAATAGAGAGGCGTGTTAAACGCGGCCGCTTAGGACCCCGAGGTCTTAAAATGACAGGGATTTGAAATACTATTTTACAAAGAATAAATACTAATAGTAAATAAGTGGAGTGCAAACTATTAATAGGATCTACCCTATTGAAGTCACTAGAAAATTTTAGAATTAATTTCAGAGAAGAATTTGAAAAAGTTGAAATACAAGCAAATGATTTATTTATGAGCTTTCATTTAATGTGGAAGATGGACAAATTAGCGGACAACAAAAATGGGAACAATTTCATTGATAATTCAGTTTATGTGATATGTGATAACACCAAGGTAGAAGTATCTTGAGGAACTCAGCATTGGCGTAGTTAGGGAGTTTTCCTAGGGGGATAGGGGGAGGGGGCAGCTGATTAGCCACCTCAAGGTTTCAATTTCGATAATCCGATTAGAGATCAGCTAACCTTTTATTAGAAATGACGAATTTTGGAACTAATGAAATAATTTACTGAGAAATACATAAAGTAATGCCTCGTAATAATGGAGTTTCGACTTTTCTAAGGGGAGCACTGCCCCCTTGCCCCTCTCCTAACTACGCCTATGGTAGTTGTTCTAGAGCTTTTTAGAATATTTTTTTATTGGAATATAAATAGAGATTAAAATAAATTGATACGTTCTGATGTGGCCATCCACTTGACTTTACCATACAACCTGGCCCATCATTTATATTTAATAAAATTATTTATAACTAGTTGCAAGGCCCGTCTTCGGCGGCCCTCTTGCTAGACAGGGAGTACGCCCCCTGGACCCCCAACCCACGAATCCCACCTTCACACTACACTCCCCCCGACCCATCCAGCACCCCTACCCCCGCACCATGAACCCGTGCCCAACCCCCGCCTCCATACCACAGAACCCAAACCTCACCCCCCACTCCAACCCACCACACTCCCCGAAACCCACCCAGCACCCCAACCCCCGCACCCACACCACCACCCCAACCCTCACCCCACCCACCTCAGGCACCCCAACCCACGAACCCCAAACTCACCCCCCACTCCAACCCACCACACTCCACGAAACCCACCCAGCACCCCACCCCCGCCCCCACCGCGTACCACCCCACTACGCCACTGGACCCTCACCTGAGCCCCCCATCCACCAACTTGCACCACCCACGCCCCCCCCCCCCCCTTACTCCGCCATACTCCCTCACTCCACCGCCATTCCACTCCGCGCATCCCATGCCCTAGTCCACCCCCACCCCAACTAGCAAAATAGCTGTGTAATTTTAACGTTAAAGAACTAATTTGTTGTATAGTTGTTATATAAGTGCTCCGCAGTAGCAAATTGGTTATATTAGAGTCTCGGCAATCACCATTTTGACACATGTAACATAATTGCTGCGATTTAAGCCAATAGAACGTTTAAGAAGCAAAATTACACGACTTTTAAGCAGCTAGTGATATAATGGTTGTATAAATGTTTCACTTTTATGACATTCAAAAGTAACCAATAACAGAGCAACACTAATTTGGTAAATATAGATAGTGACGTAGGCTTTGAGAAGAGAGCTACACACGCTTTTATGCCCTCGATTTAATTCCGGGAATACGTTCTTCAAATCCTGCTTCGGATGTGTCTGCTGCTGTTAATTTATTATATTAGCTATATCATAAGATGGTAATTTGTTTTCTAAACTTTATAAAACCTATAACATAACGTTTGTTTTATTTAAATTAGTAAGTTTAATTAATTTTCTTTTCGATTACAAGTAAGTATGTATTTTTATTTATTTATTTAATTTTTTTAGATGAGACAGACACACGAACATCCTCGAATAACGAATATAAATTTGTAAGATGAATTGATTTTTGTTACCTGTTATTAATAAATATTTTTAATTTCTTCTTTTCGTTTTTTAGATTGATTAATAAATATCTATAGTATTATCTATTTACGTGATACTGTGTTGAAATAATAAATGTATTTCAATATACCGCTCTCTTTATTTAGTTTAAAGTGAAATCCTCTAGGTCAGTGACCTAGGGGATTTAGTTTTGTTAAGTTGTTGTGACTGAGGTTAATAACATGTGGATCTTAGTATCGCTGTATATAATATATAAAAAGGAATCTGCGTTTTATTCTAAAAAACCAACATACTGTTCTTGACTACATCCAAAAATTAATTTTTGAAATTAATTTGAGAAATATTTTTAAAATATAAAAGGTACGTAAAATTAAAATATTATTTTTTAGAAATGTCATTACCATATAGCATAAGTTGTCGTCTTTTGTTTTTTAAAATAATTTTACAACCAATATTTGTTGCATTTAATTTTTTTGAAGTCGGTTTTATTTTTTTCTTAAAAATTTTTATTTTCTCCTTCAATTAGGTATAAAGTTTATTAAAATGATGTTTTTCCAAAAAATAGATGGGTGGCCACTCGGGGACTGCCGCGGTAAAGCTATTGCATAGCATTAAGAAATAATTTCTGCATCTTTTGATATATGATTCATAATTTTAAATAAATTATTGAATTAGATATCGACAAGACACAGAAGTTAACCTATATAGCAGGCGCTCGGCCGGCTGGGAAATATACCTAAGTCCTGTAAAAACAATTATATTTCGGAAAATTCTTACTCCTTTTTATTCAAAATTTAATTTTAAAAAATATTGATATAGGAATCAATATTTAATTCGCAATACTTTAATTTTAAACTCAAAAAAACGACATCCAAGTAACCGCAATCTTGGAAAATTCCAAAACCTGCCGTAAAAAGCAAAATATTTAATATTTATTAAATATTTTTGCATTGCGAGCAGCAGAAAATTATTCTGCATCTTTATTAAACTCACTCCTGGCTTAAAAAAATCGTATTATATTTAAATTAATTAATAATTGATTGAAGCACGTGCTTTGTTCAAATTTCCGTTTATAATAATATTTATTTATTTATTCAATTAAAGTAAATGTTCAAAATGTCCGCCACGAGCACGCATGCACATTTTATATCGTCTAAGAAAGGACCGCCTCGCACGAGTCTTGCATTTCTTCGACAATTTATTTCTTCTTTTGCTTCAGAGATTCTTTGTTTATTTTAGGTTAAAAATAAAATAAAATGAGAGAGTCTTCTGTTTTTTAAATAAAATAATTTTTAATTATTTCTAGAGACTATAGTTTCGAAGGCATTGCCTTCATCATCAGTCTAATTTTTTTTTTCCAGAATGTTCAAAATAGTCCAAACAATTGAAAAAGGTGCTAACCAATTGACGATTGTTCCCTCTGCTTGGGAAAACAAAGGATTTTTATCCTGGCCAAAACAAAAAGCTTATAAGCTAGTTAGAGAGGCTGAATCCACTCCTGCTGAAGACTGGTTCGTTATGACTTGTAAGCTAAAAAGAAGCTGTATAATAAGCTATAGTTTAGCTGAAGAAGTACTTAACAAAATGCTGGATAGTGAAGAATCCACGGAGCAAGAGGAAACAATAGATTTACCAGCAAAAAGGAAGAGAGTTCAAACTATAACATCTAAATATATCGACCATGATTTCAATAGTGTTGCAGAAAAATATTGTTTGGTAAGTTAAAAGTTTAAGTTATGCTTATGTTTTTTTTAAGTTAAATGTTTTTTTTATTTAATTAAAAGAAATTCTATTTACATTTTGACAGTATTTTTTCATAGCAATTTTCTCGTCATTTTTTTCAGGCTTTGGGAGATATCCCCGAAAGACCATCATCAAATGATGTCTTCAGTTCAAATAGCTTGGCCGAATTAAGAAAACCATATAGAGAAGAGCCATTTATAGTTTTTTCTCAGACCTCTGATAGACAAGAAGACGATCAACTGTTGAGATCTGATGAACCTATATCAGAGAGAGTGAAGAACACTGAAACATTATTCTCCAAAAGCAATATTTCTGTGGATAATGCATACAGTTTGCTTCAACCTAGAATGGTAAAGTATTTTTGGCACAAAATTTAGTCTTGATGTAAACAAGAACTGATTAGTTTTTGGCAACTTCAGCCCCAAGGGGGTGGAAATGATGGGGGTGGGGGGTTGAAATCTTAAAAAATTCATAACAACGTTAATATGTATGATGATACCAGTTTGATTGAAAATGGGTAATATATTCTACTAATTAACCTCTACAACTTGTGTCTGAAAAGTCTTTTTATTGGAGCAGTCTAAGTGGGGGGGGGGGTAGAACCCCTTAGAAATCTACCTTTTCCTACGGTTGTCACAGGATTTTTTTTCCATTCTAATTTTCTGGCCTTTTTGTTTTGCAGATTGTTGAAAAAAAAAGGAAGAATTCACTCAGATACAGACCACCAATCACCAAAAGGAAAGAATCAATAATCCCGGAAGCAGGTCCAATAAATAATGATTATTCACTTCTGGCATCCACAGTGGAAACCATCTTAACAAACCAAACAGCAATGATGACAAACCAAACCGCAATGATGACAAACCAAACCGCAATGATGAGGAAGCTGTCTAAGCTAGAATGCCTATTCGATAAGATGGTGGAAAAAGCTTCGACTTGTTCATGTAAAACGAATTTTATATATATAGATATGTAGTGATGTGTATGTATATGTACATATATATAATGTTTATGTTCATTATATATTCTTGGATTTATATTTAAAATTATTGTATATACATATATAATCTTTATGGTCTTTATATATTCTTTATATGTATTACACACTTGAATTTAGATTAAAAAAAATATTGTAAATATATAGTGAAAAGGACTTTAGTCCGTCTAATAATAATAAATAAATAAATAAATAAACTCAGCTGTTTTTTTACTTACAAAATGAATGAATAAATATTTTGTTGGTCATCAGCTTGGAGAGAACTATTATAGTTGACTCGGAAGATGACTTTTGGTATGAATATTTCCCATTAAGTAAAACTTTAGTTTAGTTTTACATAATTGGAAAATTCTTTTCAAAAGAAACTTATATTCCGAACGAACTATTAGTTCATCAAGCTGGCAGCCAACAACATTTATTTATTTATAAATTGAATTTACATAACCTCAATCCTTGCAGCAATTATACAACCTCTAAAGAACAGTTTTATAATGGTATTCTTTTACTTGTATTAAGGCTGTATAACAGCTACCCAATACCCTTACACAAGCTTTTATACAACTATTATGTTTTATAAAGTGGCTCCTTTGATGGTTGTATAAGCGTTCTTAAAACGTTCTTGAGACTATTTTATGTTTTATTAAATCGCCGTGTTAACGTTCTCTCAACTCTTATAAAACATGAAATTGCTAGTTGGGACTCCACCCCCGCACCCAGTTTTTGCATTTCTAGCCTTCTAGTGACCCACAGATTAGGCAAACAAAATTTGGTTGGAGCTCGGTCCAAGAGCAAGAATTTTCTCATTTTTTGACCCCCCCCCCCCATTTTAGGTGGTTAGTTTTTGCATTTCTAGCTCTCTAGAGTCCCACAGATTATGTATACAAAATTTGGTTGAGTTTGGTCCAAAGAGCAAGAATTTTCATTTTTTGACTCCCCCCCCCCATTTTGGGTGGTTAGTTTTTGCATTTCTAGCTCTCTAGAGGCCTACAGATTATGTATACAAAATTTGGTTGAGTTTGCTCCAAGGGCAAGAATTTATATATTTTTCTCCTTCCCCTCTTTTTGGGTGGTTTTTGGGGGAAATTTTTTTAAACAAAAGTTGTCAGAAATCACATCCCCTACAACTTTGCTCATTATAAAATTTCCCGCAGAGTTAATAGTTTAAGAGTTATTTGATAATTTTCATTCGTGCACCCCCCAAACCCCCTTTTGGGGTCAAAATATCAAAACGTTATATAGCTAAAAACGTAAGTTAGAAGACCTCTGATACAAATATGAAATTTCATAATAATCCCTTCAGCCGTTTTGACGTGAATCGTGAGCAGCTTTTCGCGGAAACCACTGAAACAGACAGACAGACAGACAGGAATTTTGTTGAGGGTGTTTTCGTTCATAACTTTGCTTGAAACGTGTGCAACCAAAATTTGGCGTGATTTGGACCAATGTACAGACAAAACCTTAATTTTATATATATAGATAATGAAGGACGTGAATTTATGCATTTTTAGATTATTGATTATGTATTTGGTTGAATTTGGTTCACAGGCCTATATTTTTCTTTTTTGGCCCTCTACAACCTACCCAGATAGCAATTGACTCTCGCAAACTTAACTTTTGTTTGAATTTAAATTGTCATGTCAAATATGACAAGATAAGTTTGTGGTAATTTTGCAGCAATCTTGAATGTTCAAGGTGAATTATTAAGTTTTTATCTAACTTGCTACAAACTTGCTTACTTGCTTGTTCGTTGGCGCCATTCTAGCCACAAATATATTAATCGTTTAGTCTATGTTTAACCGTTAAACTGTCAATCTAGTTTATTTTTAATATCAATTATAGGCATTTCCTAAAAAAAGTAACTACTTTTTTAATCCAGAATTCAAACGGGCGGAATACTTGCGAGGTATTATTAAAATTATTATGAATTAAAATTAAAATTATTTTTATTTAATTCTACAGTGTGGCTTACATGTCTGAAAATCGAATGGACTTTCAAAATAAACAACTTATATACCTAAATATATAAGAAATAAAAGAAATATCAGTTTATTTATACATTGACATATAAGCTCCAAAATCCTTATTTTATTATCAATAGTTTTATATACATATATGATAATACATATTGTTGTTCAAGAAATCTAAATAAATAACAGAGAAAGAGGTTAAGGGTAAGTTTTCCACTTTTTATAATATACTTAGCTGTGACAAGCGGGGCGTCTTCGGCGGGCCCCTTTTACAGCGCGGCTTTGCCCCCTGGACTCCCACGCAGCTTGTTTATTGGTTTTATTAGTACTGTTATTCTATAATACCAAAGTCTTGAATAGATATGTTTGAAGATTCTATTTTACTGGCCCAAATGTATATTGTTCTATTATGATTGTTGCTAAATTTGCTGGGGGGGGGGGGGCGCAAGAAAATATAAATTTTCTCTTAGCCCGGCCCTGTTTATACCTTTAACTTATATGTATACTATATACCTCTACATGTATATTGTTCTATTATGATTGTTGCTAAATTAGCTGGGGGGGGGGGCGCAAAAATATAAATTTTCTCTTAGCCCGGCCCTGTTTATACCTTTAACTTATATGTATACTATATACCTCTACATGTATATTGTTCTATTATGATTGTTGCTAAATTTGTTGGGGGGGGGCGCAAAAATATAAATTTTCTTAGCCCGGCCCTGTTTATACCTTTAACTTATATGTATACTATATACCTCTACATGTATATATGTTCTATTATGATTGTTGCTAAATTTAGTTGGGGCGCAAAAATATAAATTTTCTCTTAGCCCGGCCCTGTTTATACCTTTAACTTATATGTATACTATATACCTCTACATGTATATTGTTCTATTATGATTGTTGCTAAATTGCTGGAGTGCAAAAATATAAATTTTCTCTAGCCCGGCCCTGTTTATACCTTTAACTATATGTATACTATATACCTCTACATGTATATTGTTCTATTATGATTGTTGCTAACTTGTTAAAGCAGGGGCATGTCATGCTTGTCCAGTAAAATTTTCTCTTAGCCCGGCCCTGTTTATACCTTTAACCTCCATGTATACTATATTGCTATACCATTTACAACGTGTGTCATTTTTTATGAGTAATCTCTCTATAAATGTTTTCAACACTTTAAAAGAAAATGAAATGAAAGTAATGCTAACTTCCTTTAGTGAGAGGGGTTCTTTGTTTGTCGGCCTGACCATTTTAACCTTTTTCATTATTTCATGACCTCTTTAGAGCTTTGAATAAAATTTATGGCCTTTAAATAAAATTCAAAAATGAAATTAATTTTAAATTGATGAAACTATATCATCATCATCCTATAGACTGTGATAAATATGTGTTCAAAATTTCATCTCAATCGGATAAACGGTGTCGAAGTTCATTGAACCAACCAACCAACGAACACAGATTGATTTTTATATATATAGATATCTTCTATGATATTTTCAAACTTTAAAAAAAAAGAAAATGAAAAAAAAATGCTAACTTCCTTTGTGAAGAGGGGTTCTTTGTTTGTCGACCTGACCATTTTAACCTTTTTCATTATTTCATGACCCTTTTAGAGCTTTGAATAAAATTTATGGCCTTTAAATAAACGGCACAAAAATGAAACCACTTTTAAATTGATGAAACTATATCATCATCATCCTATAGACTGTGATAAATATGTGTGTTCAAAAAATTTCATCTCAATCGGATAAACGGTGTCGAAGTTCATTGAACCAACCAACCAACGAACACAGATTGATTTTTATATATATAGATTTATCTATAATTTAATGTTTTTTTTTTATTTTTTTGAACTTTAAGATCTTTCTATTAAATCTCTATTTTTATATCTACTGTACTGAAATATTTTTGCTTGATCCTATAGGGAAGTCCAACAAGAAGGTAAAGCCGGAGATTACATATATGAGTGCTCCTTGCAGCATCTGATGTATCGACAAAACCTCTCTATAATTCTACTAATAATTTTTATGTCTTAAATATTATAGAGTTCAAGTCTTGTTTATTTGTTTCAGACTAGAGAGACAAAAGAAAGGTCAAATACAAAATAAGATTTAAGAAATGACAAAGAGAAAGTGTTTTTTTTTTTTTATATTTTTATTATTTGATTTTTTATAATTTTAATAAAATAAAAAGGATTAAAAAAGATTAAATCAATGGTTTGTTTTTTGTTATTTTTTTCCCTTGTATTTTCCTGCCCAGTATTTACTTCTTTCTAATTTAACAATGAATCAGCCAATAAGGTAGAAGCACCTATCGTCTATTGATGGCATTCACCTAAAGATGACATTCTCCAAGGAACAATAAGTAAATAACTGATTTTTTAAATTTTAGTCGATTTTCTTTTAGTAGGTTAAACTTACTTATGTCAATGTTGCATATACTTTACAAAAATAAACACCCTGCAAGTATGTTAAGCCAAAGTTGCATATGCTTTGCAAAACAAACAACATGCAAGCATGTTATGTCAAAGTTGCATATGCTTTGCAAAAACAAACAACGTGCAGGCTTGTCGCTGGGAAACTAGGAGGTTTGATTCAAACTTGCCTCAAGTGTATATACTTGCCACGACAAACTTGCCACAAGCTTCCGCTTTTGACACATCAAACTTGTTGCAAGTTGGATTCAAGTTTAAATTGCTATCTGGGTACCCATTTTGGGTGGTTAGTTTTTGAATTTTTAATCTTTTGAAGGACAAAGGATTATGTATACAAAATTGGGTTGAGTTTGGTACAAAGGCCTCGATTTTTTGATCCCCCACCCCCCAATTTGGGCTATTAGATTTTGCATTTCTAGACTTCTGGGGGTAAACGGATTATGTATATCAAATTTGGTTGAGTTTGGTACAAGGACATAGATTTTCATTTTTTGACCCTACAGAATAACAGACATTTTGACAAAACAATTATTATCTGGAAAAATATAATTTTTTCGATGTTCACTTATTAGGGCTTTTTTGTAGACCGAAATGCCATGGTTTCGTCCAATTTTTTTAACTAAAATAGTTTCAGCCGTTTTTTATATATTTCGAAAAAAAGAAGCAAAAAAACACTTTTTTCATGCACGATTACAATACTTGACCATACACTGTATGTCAAAGTAAAAAAACAACGCGATAAAAAAGCGGAAGGAGATTTACAAACATTGTACACTTGAAGATGAATTTTTTAATATTTTTAAAAGAAAACGAGGACACCATATAATAATAATCCATACTAGACATCTATTGAGCTTATTGAGAGCTTATCGAGATTTATTATTATAATCGTATATAAAAAAGTGTGTCATCTGCTTGATGCAAATAAAAATATACCTACATTTATATTGAAATAATTCATTGATTGATTTTAATATTAAATAAATACAATTCTTTTATAAAAACAATCTCGAAATGAAGTTGATTAAGGAAATTCTCAATGAATTATCTCCCTTGCGAATACTATAATCCATAAAATCTACTGATTCCGTTAGAGCGTCAAAAATGGAAAAAAATTCATCAATTAAGACCGCCATGGAGTCCTTCTTATCTTTAATTCTATTCATCCGATCATCAAGATTTAGTTTAGATTTAATTGAAAAGTTATTTTTTTATTAATTAATCTTTTGTGTTAAGTTCTTTCGCGACAATCCATACAAAAAGTTTTAGCCTCGTAACCACTTTATACATATGAACGGTACTAAAATTTTAGGTTATGTTTTTTTAACGTGACTGTTGTTGGTGACAGCCATCCATTCACATAATTATGGCAGTCAACAAGAATTTTCATTTCGCTCTAAAATTATTTGAATAGAAAGTCGCATTTCAAATAACGCGCTAGAAATTCTGTCAGATAACTAGTCATTAATTTATTTAAAAAATCACCTTTCGGATCGATATAACAGCGAAAAGGTTTAATAAATAATAGTTTTAATTTAAATTAATTCCATACAACCCTTTTTAAAGAATGGAAACATCAAATAATATCTTATAAATTGATCAGATTATTAGTATGAATGAAGCTGTTGAAGCTTTTATTTTTGTGATTAATTTGATTAAAGTTTAAATTTTTATTTAAATCACACATGATTACTTTATAATTATTTATTGAAACAAATAATTACAATTTTAATACGACGTTTCGATCGACTTATTCTGCGATCGTTCTCAAGTATGAGTACCCACTCCGATTATAGGTTAACTGAGTCAATCATGTTTATCTGGGCTCAAAGCCCAAATATACCGAAGGGGGCGCGGATGCCGTCGGTATATTTGGGCTTTGAGCCCAGATAAACATGATTGACTCAGTTAACCTATAATCGGAGTGGGTACTCATATTTGAGAACGATCGCAGAATAAGTCGATCGAAACGTCGTATTAAAATTGTAATTATTTGTTTGAATAAATAATTATAAAGTAATCATGTGTGATTTAAATAAAAATTTAAACTTTGATCATTCTTGTATTTCCGGCCGCTTGCTACAAGTCAACAAGAACAGACCACGTTTCATAAAAAAAATACATGAAGAATAAAGGTGACCTGATCGAAATACTTGTGAATTCCTAAAAAGCGTTTCCAATATTTCATCTTGATCCATCTTTCTATACATTCATTTCATATACAACCTATATCATGTTGTATGTCTCTGAAAAGAGCATTAAAAAAGCTGCAAAATGACACCTGTCCCACCTCTCTAACTCAATTAAGACAGCTTTTAGATCAGTTTCAAAATTGTTTGTTCACGGTTTGAGTGATCGAATTTTAACATTTTAAAATTCTCATCCATGTCACAAGTCAATGTTTCGTTTCATATGACTTTTAAACTTTTTTTTAATTTTGAATATACATGAAATCAAATAAATTGTTTAATATATATACCTATATATATATAAATTTAAAATTCCCACCTTTTAAATTCAACCAAGTCTTAATTTGGTTTCGTAAAGTTACGAACCTGATTTCCCTAGAACAATAATTAGTTAATGTTTAAAATCTTAAGACATTTCATTATGTATTAAATTTATAAATAAAAGATAATCAGATATTTAAAAACCTGTTGCTATTGAAATCTACGAATAAAATAACTAATTATTCTATTCTAATATTGTTTTAGGTAAGATAACTCAAATTAAGATTATATATAAATATTGTAAATATGTTTTAATTTAATAAAAACATCTATATATTGTTTTAGCATTAGAAAAAAGTTGTTTTATTTGCAAACTTACAAATAGAATAATTAGTTATTTTATTCGTAGATTTCAATAGCAACAGGTTTTGGTTTACATTAAGTAGAAAAAATACATAAATTTTATGGACATATTGGAAGCAAGCAAATAACAGAAAAATTAAGACCATACTATTTCTTCAAGAATATTGATAGAATAGTTAATGATTACTGTAGGAGTTGCGAGATTTGTATAAGAAATAAAACCAGAAGAATAAGACCTATAGGTAATTTGTCAAAACTGGGCCCAGCAAAGGCTCCATTTGAGATTATGTCTATAGATACTATAGGCGGTTTTGGAGGAAACAAATCAACAAAAAAATACATGCATCTATTGGTAGATCATTTCACCAGATATGCATGAGTTCTAACATCAAAAGAACAAACTACAGAAAATTTTATAAAATTAATACAACCAATTGCAAGAGAAAATAAAATCAAGCAATTAATGGTTTAACAATTTGGAGCTTTCAACTCAAGAAAATTTAAAGATTATTTGAAGAAACTTAAATATTGAATTGATTTTTACCTCAGTGGATAATCCACAGTCGAATGGGCTAAATGAGAGACTGAATCAGACATTAGTCAACAGAATCCGCTGTAAAATAAACGATGAAGAATATAATGAATCATGGACAAAACTGGCAGAAATATGCACGGAAGAATATAACAAAACAACTCACACTTCTACTAAATTTGCACCGGCATATTTATTATATGGAGAAAGTACAGATATTATTCCGAGTGAATTACAAGAAAAAGGAATTTAGAAGAAGATAGAAGAAAAGCACTTGAAAACTCAGAAGAAAATTTCGCGAGAAACAAAAGAAGAATAGACGAAAATAGGACGGAACACGAATTTAAAGAAGGAGACTTAGTTTTTGTCTCAAATGGGAACAAACTAAATAGGAATAAGCTAGAAGAGATTCGAAAAGGGCCATTCAAGATAAAGAAGAAAGTATCCAAGACAACATATGAAATAGAAGACGGCAAGAAACATAAAGAAGGAAGCAGATATCACAGTAATAAGTTAATACCCTACTCTTTTAACACCAGTGTATAAAAGAGTCATTGACCAGGGAAGATATAAATTTAAAATTCCCACCTTTTAAATTCAACCAATTCTTAATTTGGTTTCGTAAAGTTACGAACCTGATTTCCCTAGAACAATAATTAGTTAATGTTTAAAATCTTAAGACATTTTATTATGTATTAAATTTATAAATAAAAGTTAATCAGATATTTAAAAACATGTTGCTATTGAAATCTACGAATAAAATAACTAATTATTCTATTCTAATATTGTTTTAGGTAAGATAACTCAAATTAAGATTATATATAAATATTGTAAATATGTTTTAATTTAATAAAAACCTAATATTGTTTTAGCATTAGAAAAAAGTTGTTTTATTTTCAAACTTACATATATATATATATATATATATATATATATATATATATATATATATATATATATATATATTTCTATATATGGGTTTCTTTCATATCTTTTATAATTATTTATATAGTTATATTTTGAATCGATACACTAACGTTATTGATCTTCATATATCATTTCTTATAGTAGCAATTACTATAAAAATTTTATATAATTTGTAAGGCTATCACGCCCATTTAATTATAATAAGAATCCTGTAGGTTTGCTCTATCTATATAATAAAAATGAATTTCTTTTTCTTTGTAAGCGCAGATCTCTCAAATGCCTGGGCCGATTTGGCTAATTTTTTTTTAAATGTTCGTAATAGTCCATTTCTGGTTAATATGTAAAAAAAAATCCGAAAAGTTGCCCAGAAAATTGGAAAATTCACGGAAAACTGAAACCAAATCAGAATTGCCAGCATAGCTTGCCAAACAATAAAATAACTAAATAGCAAACTAACTTTGTGTTGGCAGCCCTATCTGTCAGATTTTTGAATTGTCATTTATTCTTAAAAGAGATCTAACCACATTATCGTTGAAGAAGAATTTAATAATGCAACAAAGATTTAAAAAAACTATCTATTTTTTTTAAAGTACATTTAAAAACAAAAATAAAAAAAATAAAGTGCAACGGATCGTTGCTAAACTTTATCCAATGTACTATCTTATTCTAAAATAAAGTACTTTAAAATATAATTTTTACAAAAAACTATATTTGACCTTTTTTGTGGTCCTCAAGGTACAAGGTACTTAATTACAATGAATTTTAAATCACACAAATATTAATTTGACAATTTAATTGATGAACTCAAAAATTGTTATTTAATTAAATAAACTGCAACGGATCGTTGCTAAACTTTATCCAAATTCATTTGAAATATTAATATGTTTATTCCTTTATTATTAATCAGATATCACTTGCAATTTGCAGTTCATGTTGACCATGCGCGGATCCAGGGGGGGGGCGATGGGGGTGACCGCCACCCCCCTCAAAGCATTGTAGATCAACATTTTTTATGTTTATTTTTTTTTTTATATAACATTAAATTTTAAAATTGAAGAAAATAAAGTTCTATGTGGGGGGGGGGGGGCGTCTTTGACCCCCCCACCCCGCTTGGACAATTCGAGCGCGACACACTTCCGAGATCAAAAGTAGATCTTATATACCGGCGACCGCCCCCCCCCCCCCCCCCAAATCAGAGGTCTGGATCCGCGCCTGATGTTGACTTTATTTCAAAAATAATGATCGATTCTCATTTAACAGTCGAGGAATAACCATTCTACATTCGATTTTTGACGATTCGGTTTTTATTGGTAGCCATTGGTGAAGACATGGAGGAATCGACTTAAAATCAAAAATAGCAATCGATTCTTATCTAATACTTGAGGAATAATAATTCTACATTAGATTTTTGACCCTTCGATTATTATTAGTAACCATTGCTGAAGACATGGAGGAATCGACTTAAAATCAAAAATAGCAATCGATTCTTATCTAATACTAGAGGAATAACAATTCTACATTAGATTTTTGACCCTTCGATTATTATTAGTAACCATTGCTGAAGACATGGAGGAATCGACTTAAAATCAAAAATAGCAATCGATTCTTATCTAATACTAGAGGAATAACAATTCTACATTAGATTTTTGACCCTTCGATTATTATTAGTAACCATTGCTGAAGACATGGAGGAATCGACTTAAAATCAAAAATAACGATCGATTCTTATCTAATACTAGAGGAATAACCTGATTGCATTCCATTTTTGATGTTTTGACTATTAATGGCAACCTCTACTGAAAACGTGGAAGAATCGACTTAAAATCAATAAGACTAAATTCTTTTATGATAAACAACTCAAGCTTGAGAATAAGAGAATTTTTTCTAAATAGAGATTTTTAATACATTTTAAATATTTGTTTCATCTTATTTGTTATGACTGTATATTACAGTTAAATAGAATCTCAAATTATATCTATTTAAGACTTTAAAATAAAACAATTATATTTATTCTCTGTTACTAATAAAACATCAATAATGCAGCCACGTGGGGGTCCAGGGGCGAAGCCCCCCCGGCTAGAAGCGCCCGCCGAAGGCGGGCCTTGAAGCTAGTTATATTATATTTTTTGTTTTATATATATATTTGTATATTTTATTTTAGTTATACCAATTAATTATAATTTTATTTATAAACAGCAATTTTGGTATCATTCAAACACATTCCATCCAAGGGTGGATCCAGGAATTTTTTATGGGGGGGGGGGGGTGAATGTATATAAGGTGCCCGACGGTGCCCGATGTAAGATCTACTTATTATCTCGGAAGTGTGTCGCGATCGAAGTGTCCAAGCGGGGGGGGGGGGGGAAAGAGACGCCGCCCCCCTCCCACACACACACACACATAGAACTTTATTTTCAATTTAAAATTTTTTTAAAAAAATAAATGTTCTGGACCCGCCCTTGATTCCATCTCCCTTACTCTCTTTGTGGACAGCCTGAGTTATAGAGGTGCAGCCCTGTTTACAGTCCCAGGGAATATACAATATTAAATTCAAACCTATGGATAAATTTTAATTCGATTCTTTTTCAAATAACAAACGGTCCGCAACAACTGTACCCATGATACTATATCCTCTTTATGAATGGATCCTTTCCAAGCGATTGTTCTTATATCCCCTCCACTAAAATTAATCGCTCAAATATGATATTTTTTTTATTTTTTATCAAAACTAAGTGGTAAATAATTTCAATTTCTTTTTAAGTTACTCCGAATATGTTATTCTAACAAATATTAGTTTTTCATCAAGATCGTGAAAATCCTTGAATGAGAAAAATAAAATAATGATCATTTGCTCAACCTTTCAAAATCTACCATTTGTCAAAAATTTCATTTTTAATTGCAATTATTTCATGTTTGGTGTGGTAAATCGTCTTCAAATTTTAACAGTGTGTTTATTATGCTTTTAATGACTTATATTCCAAGTTTCAAAGATTTCTTAAATTTTTGCATTTGTGAATGAACTAACTTAAAATGAGGCATTTAAAAACCTTGAGAACAGTTAAGATGTTCTCGTAATGAGAAAAAATAAGGTGTTAAACAAACCCAAATTCTTCTTGTCCTTGGAGACATGTTTCGGCAGATACTCTCTCGCCTGTTCTTAAGGTTTTTAATTCCCACATTTTAAAACAAAAAAATTAATTAATATAAAAACATCATAGTACAGTTATCGAAGTTATTTTTGTAATTTTTAATAAAAT
The DNA here is from genome assembly GCA_024734495.1 of Forficula auricularia. Classification (NCBI taxonomy): domain Eukaryota; kingdom Metazoa; phylum Arthropoda; class Insecta; order Dermaptera; family Forficulidae; genus Forficula; species Forficula auricularia. The sequence goes on from JALMQS010000711.1 coordinate 34,914, forward strand.
CTAAAAATAAAAATAAAATATAAAAGCCCTTCAAAATAATCCATGAGGGTTATAATTTTTTTTTTTTCTCAGAAGGCCATTCAAAATTAAACAAAATAGACTTCTCCCTCCAATAATTTTAAATATTTAGCCTTGTGTTATATTAAAAATAAATTTTGCCATTGACTTGTATTCAATTTCGACTTATCCAGGTCAGTTACTTTCTGTTTCTCCTGAAGATGGGTTAGTCACCCGAAATATATATATCGAGATTAAAGATTCTCCAAAAATAAATTCGTTTTATTTTTTTATATCTTAATGTGAAACCTACCAAGTATTTTTTATCCAATAAGGGTTATAATTGATGGATTTGGCAGATTGTTACGTTATATAGATTTTATGAAATATGCGCATAGAATATAAGTCATAGAGGATTCCATAAATTTATAAAAACGTACTCTTCGACAAATACGCGGGAATACAGAAAAAACCCTGAAAGTCTTCTTGACACTTTTTACAATTTTAGAAAAAATAAAAGTTCAGATCAATTTTACGTTTTATCTTATCGATGTTGAGGGTAAGCTGTAAAGATATTATTGATTAACAACCACCCTAATAAACATACAATAAGAGAGAGAAAAATAAATTATTACTCGAAAAATTATAGCAGAAGGGACAAATCTAATATTATATTCAGAATTACAAATTAAACATTAAGATGTTCAAATAAAAATACATTGTCGGAAAATTGAATGAATTGAAAGGTGATTTCAACTTATTTGTGAATATAAAATGAATCTGAAAATTTTTCAAGGATTTCTAAAATGTATTTTTAAATGTTTTAGGAGATTTGACCTTTGTGCGAAGACATTTGGGCAATGAGCACACTTAAAGGCCCTTTCTCCTGTATGTGTAAGCAAATGGCAATCGAGAGTGTTCTTTCGAGTAAATCTTTTGGGACACTCAGTACATCTATAAGGTTTCTCTCCTGTATGTATCCTTAAATGCGATGTGAGATGAGATTTATGTGAAATGCGTTTTTCACAATAAGGACATTCAAAAGGCTTTTCACCGGAATGTATCCTTAAATGCGTTGTGAGATGAGATTTACGTGAGAAGCGTTTATCACAATGCGAACATCCAAAAGGCTTTTCACCGGAATGTATCTTTAAATGGGTTGTGAGAGAAGATTTACGTGAGAAGCGTATGTCACAATGGGGACAGCCAAAAGCCTTTTCACCGGAATGTATCGTTAAATGCCTTGTGAGATCAGACTTTTGTGAGAAGTGTTTTTCACAATGCGGACATCCAAAAGGTTTTTCAGCGGAATGTATCCTTAAATGCACAGTGAGATTAGATTTTAGAGAGAAGCGTTTTTCACAATCCGGACATCCATCGGAATGTATCCTTAAATGCGCACTGAGATCAGATTTATGTGCGAAGCGTTTGTCACAATGGGAGCATCCAAAGGGACTCTCCAAGGAATGTATCAGCAAATGTTGATTGATCTGTGATTTGAATCTAAATCTCTTTTGACATTCTGTACAATGAAAGTATTTCCGACCTGAATGAATTAGAAAATGTTAAATATTTTTCAGGATGGATTTCATTGGATATTAAAGATTAATTTTACCTTTTTTTAATTCAGTAATTTTAAGCTGGTTTTTGAATATAGTGGATATTTTCATGTTTATACATTTCTTCTGATGTTTTTCTAAAAATGCTTCGCTGATAAACATCATGCTACAGTAGCAGCATGGATGAAGTGGCCCTGAAATAAAACACAATTCATTTTAAATTATAAACCATATCATAATTTTTAATGTGAAACAAGTGACCTAGAAAACCTAATTCATAGTTTATGAATATTTCATATAATATTAATTTACTTTTTTCTTTATTAAAGATGTTTCCCGTTGCAGCAACATCACAATCTCTATTAATTACTTATCAGAATTATATCCTAGAATCCTTATCTAAGATTTATAATTTAATAAAAAAAAAAAAACTAATTTTACATGAATCTGACATTTATAATAAATATTTTCTAGAGATCAATTAATATTTTGTTTTTTATTGTTAAAGGATAAATAAATTGAATTGCTTCATTCCAGTAATTTATTTTATTATTCAAATAGTTACCATATATATATGCACAAATTCACAAACTGAGATTTGTGCATATATATATATATTAGGGTGTGTCAAAAAAATCCATTTTTTTTTTACAAGTGACACGGAAAAATGGGTTGTTAGACACCTTAAAAAAATTCTTTCTAAATATGAGCTCTTAATTTTAATAAGAAGATCCTCCGCATCGCAGTTTTTTATTTTTTCTCAGTTCAATAGAAAAAAATTCATACCTCGTCATTGATTGATTGTACAGAAAAATGTTTTTGAAGAATTACGTAGGAAATTTAATGTTCTACAAAAAAGGTATCTTATATTTTTTCCGTAAACCTCACCATTTGAAAGATATTGAAGATTTAAGTTTGATTATTTTAAGACAAATTTCATTTTTGTTTATGAATTTTATAACTCGACAATAAATGGCTATTATAAAATTCGCAATACAAATTTTTGTACGAAATTAACTGCTCTATAAAAAAGGTGTCTTATGTTTTGGCGTTTAAAATAAGCGTTCAAAAGATATTCATCATCAAATTTTCATGTGTAAGGTTTTTAAGAGTTTTTGATTAGATATTCGAAAAATTTAAATTTAATTTATAATTTTTGAGAACATTTATACAAATTTTAATTTTTATCAACTGAGAAACTTCGAAATATTTTTCAAGTTTGTGTAAGTATCTTTGTGTACATATAAAAAAAAAAATTGTACATTATTTATCACTTAGTTAATTATTTATTAATAAAAAAAGCAAAGTTTTCATTATAAATATATTATGATATGTTTCAGTTTTAGAAGAGGAAAGAAGAAATTTTCTCTAGGACAATATCCAGCTATAGTGGAAAAATGCTTAAAGACGTTTTGAAGACGTTATCGAAAAAAAACAACATGATTAAAAATAAAATGTTTAGAATAATTGAAAAAAAAATTTCAAAAATTTTGAAAATAAAACTCAAATAATACTTATATTAATGACAAAAAATGAAATTTGTATGAAAATCAAGTCTCAAAGTAGAAACTCCATTATTACGAAGCTTTACTTATGTATTTCTCATTAAATTATTTCATTAGTTCCAAAATTTGTCAATTTTAATGAAAAGTTAGTTGATCTCTAATCGGATTAGCGAAATTGAAACTTTGAGGTGGTTAATCAGCTGCCCCCCCCCCTACCCCCTAGGAAAACTCCCTAACTACGCCAATACTGAGTTCCTCGAGATAGTTCTACTTTGGTGTTATCTCATATCACATTAAATTAGCATCAGGGCCGGATAAAGTGCGATCGAGCCCAATCGGGCCCCGCGTTACCATCAAATGAAATCTATTTTTCCTTCAGAATTTTTTGAAAATCCGTTTAAAATGTTCAAATTTTTATCGGATAATGATAGAGAAACGGCATTTCCAAACTTGTTTATTGCTCTCCGAATATTCTTAACAATTCCAGTAAGCGTTGCTTCTGGAGAGAGATTATTTTCCAGGCTAAAACTAATAAAAAACTATCTGAGATCGACAATGAATCAGGATAGATTAAATAGTTTAGCAATTATGTCGATTGAAAGTGAAGACGCAAGGAAATTTGATTTTCAAACAATTTTAGAAGAATTTACAGAACAAAAACTTAGAAATATGTAAATTCATGTATTCATATTCGGTGATGTAAATTTATATTCAATACTTAAATGTTTTTGTATTTTGAACATTTTTATTTTTTAATTTATGTAGAAGTTTACCTATCTGATGATCCATGACATTTGATATATTTATGAGTATATATACTGAATTTGAATTTTATTTAAATATTTAATATATAGAGAGGGCCCCGCGAAAAAAAATCCAATCGGGCCCCGCACCTATTCGATCCGGGCCTGGTTGGGCATATATAGAATATATAGTGGCCCTTTTTTTCCTGAGGGACAATTTTAGGGGTTTTGAGAGCGAGCGAATAATTTCATTTTTCCCCTTTAAGATTAACATATCTTTGAATGTCCCTGATAGAGAGATAAATAGCTTATATTTTAATTAATATTTTATATAAATAGATAATAATTACTTTCTAAATGTGATATTTTACATTATATGAGAAATTAAACATAACCTACTAACCTTTATGAATAGGGTAATTGTTTGGATTGTTGAGAATTTTATTGATATCAACAATTCTAAACGTATTCATTATGCTTATAGAAATTGAAAATATTTTAATTGAATAAAAAAACAAACAAATTATTTAATATTAAAATCTATGAAATGACAGATGAGAAGTAAAACGGAGTCATCAAACAATTGATGCAAGTTTCAATTTCTAATCTGCAGATGGCAGTAGTGTAGTTAATTGTGACAATATTCAAATAAAAGTAATTCAAAAAAAGTAGAAAAAAATATTTTAGAGTAAGTTATTAAAAAAATTTAAATATTCTCATGACTAAATGTAAAAGATCAGATAGTTAGTTGTTGTCTTTAATTTCAAATAGTTTTTATGATTACTGAATTTTTATTATTAATTTAGAAACAAAATTTATTCGTTAGAATACTTAAGAGAAATTGTCCAAAATATTATCCAAATCAGCTAAAGATTTGAGTATTTGCCCCTCTCCCCACCCCCTTTCGCTTAATATTAAAATAGATAGTCTATTTGTTGTCTCTAAATAATCTTATATTAGAATTGATAAAAATATCTTGGGAATTTATATTTGGTTTTTCCAAAAAAATCAAGAATTGAGACCACAGGGGGGGGGGGCCTTTGCATTCATTCAAGAATCTTTCGAGGGCCTGGGCTACATTGAAAGGAAAAAATCTAAAAAGTGAAACTTTCTCTTTTTCAGAACCTAAAATGATAGGTTTTTTTTTTTTTTTTTTTAAATGTTAGTTTATTCAGCAAAATATTTATATACATATGATTTTTTATTAGATCCCCTAACATTTTGGGATCTAGTATGGATGTATTTCATTTAACCCACATTGCCTGGGCTGACATTCGGGGTTATTTTTTTATTTTTAGGCGACTCTGGGTCAGTGGCTAGAGTGTTGGGTCTCTGACTCGAGGATCGCTGGTTCGAGACCGAGTCTCGGCAGATAGATATTTTCAGTCGCCTCCTCTTGGAAAGTAATGGCAACCTACCAAGAGTATAGTAGTAACCTCTCCAAATTAGCCGTTCGGAACCGGCGTTAAAAAGTAGGTCCCATATATCTGTGTAAAACAACTAAACACACTCAGCACAGGTATATGTGGAGAGGAGCTGACACCAGTTTCTGGTATGGCACTCGAAGAAGATCTATTTTTTATGATTTTAACATTTTTTTCGGATGAAGGAAATATTTACAATTATTATTATTTATTTTTTTTTTTTTGCAAGGAAATGATGGGGTTAAATGTATAGGCTTAATTAACATATAGTGAAAATACAATCAAGCTAGATCGGCATAGGATAATGTGAATATTGAAATATTGTTTGCAATGCTGCCGTTACACTTATTTTTGCTTGAAAAGTACAATAGTACATTAACATTAAAATAATTTAGTTTCTAGTACATTATATAAAACATCACAAGGTAATACACTGATGATACACTGGAGTCCTAAATAATAGACAAAACAAAAGACTTGTAATACTAAAAAATATTAGGCTATATTGTTAAGATATTATTCATCCGAAATTAAAAAATAATTTGATTCGTTTTTAGAATTAAATATTGGTAGTTGTGCAGCGAGAATTTATAAAGTTTTAAGAGGTTATTTAGTTTCTGTGGGAGTTAATAGAAAATCTAGCTGGATTCGCTCCAGTTAATTGTGTGACTATGATAGAACAATTAAATGGAGTTCAAAGTATTTTGTTAAAAGAACATCCACATATAATTGTTGTAGGTTGCACATCCCATTCTTTCAATCTATGTTCTTCATATGCGTGTCAAAAACTACCAAAGGATGTTGAAGTTTTGGTGAGAGACATTTATTCTCACTTTCCACATATAGTTCTTTAAGAACCAAATATTTTAAAAAAAGATTCAAGGATTTTTGGAAGTGAAAGCAGACAAAATTCTTAGACCTTCAGAAACTAGAAGGTTCTCACTGCAGCAACTGGTAAAAAGAATTATTGAACAATATGATGTCTTTATTATGTATTTTACAAATTCTGTTTTGGAAGATCCACTGCCCAAGACAGTCTAACTAATTTTTATCCCATTATAGTATATTTTACTAAAATGAATAGTACATTCGAACGAAAGCTCGCGGCAACACTGAATGTCCGTAAAGCTCAATAATCTAAATATTCCATCTCAATTGATAGACAATATAATTAAATTATACCATTCAAGATAATTATACTCTAAATTGAATGATGAAAACTTGGCACCTAGAATAGTATATCCCAGGGATTGGGACAAGGGGCGGTAGACTCAGCCCCCTACTATACGACTTGTACACAAAAGAACTTAAAAGTCTCTACCACTTCATGGAGTTTAAATGATCCAGTTTGCACATGATATTATTCTCTGGTCGTCGAACAAATTCTTATAGGAAAATTCAAATAAACTGGACCCTTGGATAAATGTGTCCCTGTCTCAAGAATATTTAAAACTTGAATTGGAACTGCAAGAAAGTAAAGCGATTATTTCACAAGAGAATACAAGGTGAATAATTTGAGCGTTCTTTCAAAAAATAATATAAATATTAAAATTGGTGGAAAAAAACAACAAATTTCTACGTTTAATATACGTATAATTTCGATTATTTGGTCAAAAGAATTGGAAATTTACGTTATTTCGTCATTGAACATATCTTCAGAACTTGACCAAATTAATATGGTACCACCCCTAAGGTACCCTCTTTCCAATAAAAAAAGAATCATTAAAATCGGTTCATAAACAAAGAAGTTATGCCTGAACAAACATAGCAAAAAAGGTCAATACCAATGAAAAAAAATAACGAGACCAATCGGAAACTAGACTGAACCCAATGAAAAAAAATCATCAAAATATGTTAACAATTAGCGAAGATATGAGGTAAAATATACACACACAAAAAAAATTCATTCGAATTGAGAACCTCCTCCTTTTTTGAAGTCGGTTAAAAATAAATTATTACTCGAAAAATTATAGCAGAAAAGACAAATCTAATATTATATTCAGAACTAGCTGCAAGGCCCGCCTTCGGGGGCCCTCTTACTACAAGCTATGGGGGTAGCCCCCCCCCCAACACCTCCCACAACCCGTGCCAAACCACCGCCCCCACCTCACCACCCCACTACGCCTCTGGACCCTTACCTGAACCCACCACTCCACCCTGCACCACCCCAACCCCATAATCCCCGGATTCCACGCCCGCGCCTTCCACCCCGTGCACCACCCACCCACCCCACCCCACTAAGCCTCTGGACCGTCACATGAATCATCACTCCTCACTGCACCACCCCACCCCGTGCTCTCCACCCCGCCCCACACCATTACCACCCCGGACCCCACCCCGCAGCACCCTACTACGCCTCTGGACCAACACCTGAGCCTCCCCCCATTACGCCCCTGGACCCTCACTTAAACCCTTCGCTTCACCCACCACCCTGCACCACCCCACCCCCAACATCCCCGACCTTACGGCCGCGCACCACCCCACTAAGCCTCTGGACCGTCACATGTATCATCCCTCCTCACTGCACCACCCCACCCCGCCCCACACCATTACCACCCCGGACCCCACCCCGCAGCACCCTACTACGCCTCTGGACCAACACCTGAGCCTCCCCCCATTACGCCCCTGGACCCTCACTTAAACCCTTCGCTTCACCCACCACCCCTGCACCACCCCACCCCCAACATCCCCGACCTTACGGCCGCGCACCACCCCACTAAGCCTCTGGACCGTCACATGAATCATCCCTCCTCACTGCACCACCCCACCCCGCCCCACACCATTACCACCCCGGACCCCACCCCGCAGCACCCTACTACGCCTCTGGACCAACACCTGATCCTCCCCCCATTACGCCCCTGGACCCACACCTAAACCCTCCGTTTTTTCATTTCTAGCCTTCTAGTGACCCACAGATTATGTATACAAAATTTGGTTAAGTTGGCTCTAAGGGTAAAAATTTTCATTTTTTGATCCCCCCATTTTGGGTGGTTAGTTTTTGCATTTCTAGCCTTCTAGTGAGCCACAGATTATGTATACAAAATTTGGTTGAGTTTGGTCAAAGAGCAAGAATTTTCATATTTTGACCGTCTCCCCCCCTCTTTTTGAGTGATATTTTGGGGGAATTTTTTTAAACAAAAGTTGTCAGAAATCACATCCCCTATAAGAGGGGTTCCCAACCGGTGGTACGCGGGAACGTTTCAGATGGTACGCGTGTATAACAGCCTTCACAGCCAGTGACAAAATAAACTCCTTCAAGAGAAAGTTGGTCCTGTTCCCACTCTATCATCATTTTTTGAAGAAAATGAAATATCTCCAAACCCAGATGTGGTTGCAGATATTATTGTTCACTTGGAAGGCCTTCAAAAAAGGTTTAAGAAGTATTTCTCTGAAGATTATTCAAAAATCGACTGGAACAGAAAACCTTTTTCGGGAACCTCACCAAATGAATTGGAACAAAAAGGAAGTTTTATCGATCTTACAGAAGATAGTTCCACGAAAGATTATATTAAAGAGAAATCTTTAATTAACTTCTGGATCGGATGGAAAACCGCGAGTACTCTCTTTAACCTTCCGACAAGCTCTGCTATTTTTGATGCCATTTGTTACGAGTTACTTGTTTGAGAGTGAATTTTCTGATCTCTTGTACATAAAAAATAAACATAGAAGCAGAATAAGTGTTGAAGAGGACTTAAGAGTGAAGATAAGTTCCATTACTCCTAATGTTGATATTTTAATAACAGGCAAACAACAACAAGTTTCGCACTAAAGACTATAAAAGTATATTTTGTATGATGATTAATTTTGTGCTGAGTTTGTACTAATTTTTTATTTGTATGTTTTTAGACCTATGGGTAATAAACAAAACTGTAAATTATATCCATTTTATTTCTCCTTCATTATGAGCATGTTATAAATAAACAAATACCTAACCATTAAATATGAAGTTTTCTCAGGAATTTAATTCAAAAAGAATTTGAACACTTTTAGAAGAGTAAATATTATATTATTTTATTAAAATATTTAGGTCTGGTGGTACGCCAAAATTTCTCAAAAAGTCAAGTGGTACGCAGGGACAAAAAGGTTGGAACCCCTGCCCTATAACATTGCTCATAATTAAATTTGCCGTATAGTTAATAGTTTAGGATTTATTTGATAATTTTATTCCCCCCCCCCCCCCCTCAAACGCTCTTCTGGGGTCAAAATATCAAAACGTTATATAGCTAAAAAGGTAAGTTAGAAGACATCTGATGTAAATATAAAATTTCGTAATAATCCCTTCAGCCGTTTTTACGTGAATCGTGAGCAACTTTTCGGAAAAGACAGAAACATACAGACAGACAGATATAAAGATAGGAATTTTGTTGAGGGTGTTTTCGTTCAGAACTTTGCTTGAAACGTGTGCAACCAAAATTTGGCGTGATTTGGAGCAATGTACAGACAAAACCTTAATTTTATATATATAGATTACAACTTAAACATTGAGATGTTGAAATAAAAATACACTCGTCGTGAAATTTATTGAATTGAAAGGTGATTTCAGCTTATTTGTGAATCTAAAATGAATCTGAAAATTTTTCAAGGATTTCTAAAATGTATTTTTAAATGTTTTATGAGAGTTGGCCTTTGTGAGAAGGCATTTGAACAATGAGCACATTTAAAGGGCTTTTCACCTGTATGTGTAAGCAAATGAATATCGAGAATCATCTTTTGTGAAAATCTTTTGGGACACTCAGTACATCTATAAGGTTTCTCTCCTGTATGTATCCTTAAATGCGATGGGAGTTGATGTTTATTTGTGAAGCGTTTTTTACACTGATCACAGCCAAAAGGCTTTTCACCTGAATGAATCCTTAAATGCTTTGTGAGAACAGATTTGTCTGAGAAGTGTTTTTCACAATGAGGACATCCAAAAGGCTTTTCACCGGAATGTATCCTGAAATGCCTTGTGAGATCAGATTTCTGTGAGAAGCGTTTTTTACAATGATCACAGCCAAAAGGCTTTTGCCCGGAATGTAACCTTAAATGCTGTGTGAGAGTAGATTTCTGTGAGAAGCATTTGTCACAATGGGGACATCCAAAGGGTCTCTTCCCGGAATGTATAAGCAAATGTCGTGTTAGGTTATATTTTGATATAAATTTTTTTTGACATTCTGTACATTCGAAGAATTTTTGACCTAAATGAATTAGAAAATGTTAAATTATTTGTCATAATGGATTTCAATGGATATTAAGGATTAAATTTACCTTTAGTTAATAAATTAATATTCAAATGCTTTTTGAATAAACAGGATATTTTCGTTGAAATGCATTTCTTTTGATGCTTTTCTAGAAATTCTTCGCTAATGAACATCATGTTACAATAGCAGCACGGATGAAGGGGCCCTGAAATAAAATACAAATAACTTAAAATCATAAAACTAACCTTAATAAATACTTAGTTCATGACTAATGACTAGAGACTGGTTTTTTATGCAGTAAAATGTGCCAAAATATTCAGTTAAAAAAGCTGAAATATGCAAGTAATATGCAGAATACGTTGAAATATGCAAATTTATGAAGTAAATGATGGAAAAATAAATTTTTATATGCACTAAAAAATTAAAATTGACGTCCAAATGACTATATAAGGAGTGCTATGAGAGGAATAAAATGATAATGTAAGCTATAGACACCAAAGTGTCAAATATCTACGTTTATTTCGTAAAAAATTGTTCAAAATTTTCATTACATTTACCATAATATAATATTTTTAAAAAATCTTTAAACTTAAAGAAATAATAGGTACACTTGAATAAAATAAACATAATAAATATGATTATGTTTTAAAAATGTGAACAAAAAAATACGGCGGGGGGGGGGGTAGTTTTATTTAACAGACACGATTGTATTGTATTGCTTTTATTTTTTTACCATATATTAAGAAGCTTTTCTTATTGACGTACAAATAATAAACTAATAAAATAATACAAATATTTGACCAGCTACAATACTCGAATCCCTACACTAATTTACACACACACGCACACACGAACACTCAATGTCCCGAAGGCCGTTAAAAAAAATAAAGAAATAATTAATAAATGATCTCAAAAATAATTAAAATTTGATTGTAATTTGAATAATTCATGTTTACAAGTGTCCTCCTGTTTTATTTCTTTTCTTTCTTTTTTTTATTCTCTCACCGAAAAGTTACTTTTGAAACATCTGTATTTGACAAAAAATCCTTCAAATTTGCAATTTTATGCAATATTATTCGAATATGCAAAAATATGTAGTATAAAATTTAACCCACAGTAACCAAGATGCATGATTTGGATAGATAATTGATCTCCTGGGTCGTATGTGTCGGTGAACAAAATATACAATTGCATAGGAATCCGGCATTTTTGAGGAGACAAAGTTAATTTATGATTATAAATTGATACAAAATTATAATTTATTATAGAATAAACTACTGAAGATATATCAAAAAGAAAATAACAAATACTTAAATGAATATATGTTAAAATAATCAGATTACACAATTGGAAATAGGTAAGGTTAAAATATCAGAGATCCCAAATTTAAATCTCTTTTTGGCCAGGCACAGGGTCTGACAAGAAATAAGTGCTTTCTAAACTATACTTTAGTCTTATTTGCTAGGATGAACCTAATCAATGATTGATCCTCTCTTTCGTCAGAAAAAAGATGCGGCAAATCGATGGATTTTATTAGGGTCATTCCAGGTCAAATCAACACAATTTAAAAAAACAGGGGAATTAATTAAGCAAGAAGATTTTTGAGCCAGACCTGATCGAAAGCTTTTGAAATGTCTAAGCTTATTAGGATTTTCTAGCCTTTTATTCCATATATGAGTTATATATGCTAGAAAGAAATAGAATAGAAAAACAAGCTTTAGCAGCAGAGGTGATATGGTTATTGTATTCTTATATTAGAGTAATATATATTTGAAAAAATTTAGCTTTCCAAGAGTAGCAGATTTATTGAGTCATTAAGAGAAATCAATGAGGTTGTCTTCTGTTTGATGCAATGAATATAAATAATTTATTTTTAGAGAGTATAGTTTTGAGAGTTTGGCCTTCATCGTCATTCTTTTTGTTTAGAAATAACAAATTAAACCATTGATTTTAATTGATCGTAATTATATCCTAGAATCCCTATCTAAGATTTATCATTTAATGAAAAAAAACGTAATCTCCGTAATTTCGCAACTTTTTATAAAGCAAATTAAATTACCATGCAGCATCTTGCTTCACGTGGATGTTTTAATAAATCAAGTCTCAACCGAGTATTTTCGGAGAGCATTATTTTTTTGGCTAACGTTGACAACGACATCTCCCACAGTGCACTTCGGAACAAACACTGTGCTCACTAGGCGACACACGAGGGCTATGTGGCCACTTGTAGGTACCTAGGCTCCAAGTAACTAGGGGACTCACCAAGAGAGTCTCCTAGTCGCCTCCGGTGTGGCCGTAGCCTAACAGAGTGTCTATTCATGAACAAAAATATATGCGTTTGTCTTCTGCTTGATTTAAATAAATTTATGTAAATTTATAACGAATATAAATCTGAGTATACAAATAATAAACAATTTTTTATAACTATATGTATGGCATGGATATGTTTTTAAGATTAGAATCACTGAACGTTTTAAATCTCTGAGTGAAATATTTCCAAAAAAACAAAATAGTCACACTTCGCAAAAAGACAGGCGCGGATAAATGTGAAAATTTCAGGACCATTAGCCTAACCTCACATGCCTCCAAAATCCTAACCAAAATAATCCAGAGAAGAATAGAACAAAGAGTTGAAGAAAATCTGGGGGAAGACCAGTTCGGCTTTAGAAGAAACAGAGGCACCCGAGAAGCAATTCTCTCTCTTAGACTAATAATAGAAAGGGCTTTTATCAGGGAAGAATCTGTCTACATCGGATTCATAGACCTAGAAAAAGCATTCGATAATGTCAATTGGGAAATTATGTTTAAAATATTAAAACAGGCGGGAATAAAATTCAGAGAGAGAAGACTAATCTACAATCTATATCAAAACCAGACGGCAATTATAAATATTGGTGATGAACACAGAGAAGCCAAAATAAAAAAAGGTGTAAGACAAGGATGTGTGCTGTCACCCATGATTTTCAACTTATACATAGAAGAAGCGATTAAAGAATTCAAAGACAAAATTGATACAGGTATAGAAATCCAAGGTCAAAAGATCGCTATGTTAAGATTTGCCGATGACATTGCCCTTCTAGGAAGCAATAAAAAAGAATTAGAGGACGCCTTGAATGGAATTAACCAAATCCTAATAGAAGAAATCAAAATGAAAATAAACAAGAATAAAACCAAGGTCCTAGTATGTACAAAAAAAGAACAAACGAGACAGGAATGCATCAAAATTAACCAAGAAAACCTAGAAGGAGTTAAGGAATTCCGCTACCTAGGAAGTAAAATAACATGGGATGGGAGGAGCAAAAACGAAATTAAATCAAGAATTGCCCAAGCAAAAATGGGGTTTAATACAAAACAAAAACTACTATGCTCCTCCTCAATCAGCTTAGCAAACAGGAAGTTGCTATTGAAGACATATGTATGGAGCATAGCCATGTACGGGTGTGAAACCTGGACAATTAGAGAAGAGGAGAGAAAGAGATTAGAGGCTTTCGAAATGTGGTGCTACAGAAGAATGATGAATATCAAATGGATGGATAAAATTACAAATGAAGAAGTTCTTGGAAGAATCGGAGAAAGAAGAACCTTGTGGAAGAGTCTGAAGAAGAGAAAGAGGTCAGATGATGGGGCACACACTGAGACATGGGGGACTGCTTAGGGATATCTTGGAGGGGGAGGTGGGAAAGAAAAGGGGAAGGGGAAGAACCAGATTAGAATATTTCAACCAAATAATTGGGGATATGGGATGCCAGACATTTAGAGAGGTTAAACAGCTGGCGGGGGACAGAGTCGAGTGGAGACGGATTGTTGCATCAAACCAGTCTTAGGACTGTATACTCAATGATGATGATGAGTGAAATATTTATTGCGATACATTAACATTGTGCTATGTCATTGTAATTATATAGAATATATAGTGGCCCTTTTTGCCCTGGCGGACAATTGTAGGGGTTTTGGGAGCGATTTTTTCCCCTTTTCAAGGCCGTAGCCACGGGGGGTGGGGGGATCAAGGGGGATTGACCCCCCCAGCCCGAAATGAAAAAATTGTGCATGGATTGAATTCTGGGAAATTTTTTTCAATCCTTGTTGACGAAACTACTTATGTTTCACGTCAACAACAGATGTCCATTTGTGTGAGATATGCCGAGCCAAAAGATAATGCGTTTATCTTGCGTGAAGATTTTTTAACTTTTGTAACAGTTGAGAATACAAAAGGAAAGTATTTAGCTAATGCAATTTTATCTGAATTAAAATCTTTGGGAGTAGATTGCGTAAGTTTAATCGGACAAGGATATGATGGAGCTTGTTCGATGAAAGGAAGTTTTAAAGGTGTGCAGGCAGGCAGTAATTCGTGAGTCCCATCCAGAAGCCTTATACGTTCATTGCAGTTCACATTCATTGAATTTAGCTCTGGGTCATTCTTGCCAGGTTCACCCTATTCGAAATACTATTGGAATTATAAAATCGGTTGGAAATTTAATCAAGTCCTCGGCAAAACGAACCAAGTGCTTAAAAGAGAATATTGAAAAAAAAACTTCCCTGAAACAAAATGAAAAAAACTTAGCGCAATGTGCGAGACCCGTTTGGGTTGAAAATCATAAGATTTAAGGAAATCGATAAAGCTACTGTTGATACACTAGACACTAGACGACTTAAGCACTGACATGGATTCTGAAACATCGTCAAAGGCTAATTCTTTTCTGAGATCAGTCATTTCAAGTGATTTTGTTATAAGCTTATGTTGCTGAGGAATGTTGTTCCCATACACACTGACACTGTGCAAAATACTTCAAACTCCCCTATGCGATTTGGACGCAGCTTTACAACATGTCGATTTAATTATAAAGACTATTGAAGATGTTCGCTAAAATATTGAATCAAAATTTGCTGAGCTTTTGAAGAATGCACAGAATTTCCTCAGTATTGTAAACGAGGAAATGAAAATTCTGTGAATAACGTCACGCCAAGAGCATAGGGCAAACTATAACTCAAAAAAGATCCTGAAACTTATTTTAGAATTACGATAATTATTCCACTTTTGGATGATTTCATTGATCAGCTTCAGTCGAGATTCCAAAATCATAAATCCACATTATCATCTCACAACATTTTAATTCAGTCTGTGTGTTGCAAAGAACAAATTAATCGTAATTAACAAGAAAAGTACTTTGAGCTCTATAAAAAATATTTGGAATGGGACTTTATAAAAGTTGAATTAGACACGTGGCGGATAAAATGGCTGGAAGAATCTGAACTAGATCGACCAACAGGTGCTATTGAAGCTCTCGGAGAATGCAACCAGCCCTTATTTCCAAAAATTCATAAAGTTTTAAAGATCTTGGCCACATTGCCTGTTTCCACATGTACCCCTGGGGGGGAATTTCTCCTCTCTGAAAAGCCTCAAAAGTTATTTAAGAAACTCAGGCCAGGAAAGACTAAACGG
Source organism: Forficula auricularia (assembly GCA_024734495.1). NCBI lineage: Eukaryota > Metazoa > Arthropoda > Insecta > Dermaptera > Forficulidae > Forficula > Forficula auricularia. The sequence continues at coordinate 50,762 of JALMQS010000711.1, forward strand.
TTTGGGCGTTAATATCAATCGACCACAGAATTGACGTCGACACCGAGGAGGTAATTAATTGGTTTGTTCGCTCCAAAGAAAGCTAGAAGACTAAATTTAATTTTGTAATAAGGTGTTAATATTTATGTAATGGTTTTCTAATAAATATATATAATGAGTAACACCATTTTATTTGGTTTATTAAAACAATTTTATGTTTTTCTATTGTTCCACCAAATCAAACCCCATCCGAAATTGGCTCCAAGTAACCCTTGCCCCTTTTAGATTAATATATCTTTGAATATCCATCATAGAGAGATAAATAGATCATATTTTAATTAATATTTAATACAAATAGATATTAATTATATTCTAAATGTGATATTTTAAATTATTTGAAAAATTAAATTGAAGGAGACAATAAAAGAGTGTGTCTTCTGCTGGAATTATAAATTTTATTTATTTATAACGAGACTATAGTTTCGAGGGCTTTGCCCTCTTCATCAGTCTATTACAATGTATTCACAGGAATTAA
>JALMQS010000711.1:51427-63927 GCA_024734495.1 Forficula auricularia
CTTTGTAAATTTCATTGTCTAATATGCAGACTGTATTTCCTTTTTATCCTTTTTTATTACTTGTAAATCATTTTCCCTGATTTTGATTTTAATTGCTTTAAAGTTTATTTTCTTTGAAATTTATATTATTTATGATTTGACTGGATTGTTTTCTCAAAAATGTTTTTGAATATAGTTTTATTCATATAGTTTTCATGGTTTCTAATCAATGAAGATTCTATGTTTACCGCGATGTTTTCTAATTCATTTTATTGCATATATTCACCAATAAATAGAAAATGAATTAGAAAACATCATAATATAAGTCTTTCATTGATCAAAACCATGAAAATAATATATCTGCAAACACGAAGAAACAATCAATCAAATCCTTTAGCAATATAAAATTTCAAAAATAAAGCAAAAACTAGTCGTCAGAAATGTTTTACAAGTATTAAAAAAAAGTGACAAAGAAATACAATCTTATATTAAATTTAATGAAAATTTTTGAAAAAAACAGTGAAATTTCTAAAGTCAAATAATTTTGAAGAAATTAAAATCCAGTTAAAAGTTTTGATAAAATAGTTAAAGAAAAAATAAAAAATTCTATTATATTAACAGACAAAGAAAAATATTCACTCCCAGAAAGAATCACAATGTCCCAGATTATGCACCTATCTTTCAAAAATTCACAAGTCTGAAAAATTGGAAGATATTCCAATTAGACCGGTAGTGAATTATACAAATTCATCAATTGCAAAACTTGCCAAACATTTAAACAAAATATTTAAAGAAAAACCCCAAATTCATCCCCAAAAACTCAATTAAAAACTCACTTGAATTAATAAATAAAATCAAAGATGTTGAAATTCCCGATATTAGTAAATTAATCTCTCTGGACATCACAAGCCTTTTTACAAATATTCCACCAGAAGAAACTCAAAGAATTAGTTAACAAAATCATATTTAAATCCCTAATTTACAATAGAGAAAAACAAAATTTAAGCGAATTATTGAACCTCTGTATAAATCACAATTTCTTTCAATTTAATAATAAAATATATAAACAAAGAATGGATTAGCAATAGGTAGCCCATTATCACCCCTACTAGCGGAAATATTTTTGAACAATTTCGAAACAAATTTCTTAACGTAGAATACAAATATTTCAAATACATTCACTATTACTACCATTATGTAGATGATATTATTTTACTATGGACAGGTACAAAGCGCGTTATCAATTGAATTATCAACAAAATATAAATTCATCACGACAAAATTAAATTTACCAGCGAAATCGAAAAAGATAAAACACTAAATTATTTAGATGTAGAAATCCAAATTTCCATCAAAAACATACTTTTGGAATATTTAGAAAACCCGATACAGACATAGCTATAAATAATAATTCCTGTAGACCTATCACACAAATTAGCGGGATTCCACTCAATGATTCATAGATTAACCAATATCCCTTTAGATAAAACAAATTTCAATAAAAGAATTAGAAATAATTAAACAAATAGCAGCTAAAAACGGTTACGAGAAAACCCTTATTGACAAACTATTAAAAAGAAAATTGAAAGTCAACTCTGAATCACAGTTTATTCCCAAATGTCGAGAATGAGGTGACAAAATTAATAATCATACTATGGAAAAATTTCGGAAACTTTAAAATTAAAATTCAAAACTTTAGGATATCAAACCATTTTCAAATCCTCTAGAACATTGGGATCTGATATTAGCAATAATAAAGGACAAAATTGAAAAATGGACAAAAAGGTGTCTATTCCATAACATGTGGAGAGTGTGATTCGACCTATATGGGAGGAACAGAACGAAATTTAAACACGCGCATTTCGGAACACAAAAGGATTTTTAAAAGGGGTTCAGGGCATAGTGCATTTGCAGACCACCTAATTTCCGAGAAACATTGTTTTTCCAGATAGATTATAAATTAATTAGATCAGAATTAGATCCCTTAAAAATTAGTATTTTCGAATCGTTAGAAATTTTAAAATCATACAATAATTCACCAAAAAAATTCTTAAATCGTAAAATAGAAATTCCCGAAAGCTTTATTTAAAAATAGCGGCTAAAATATAAACTTCACGAACGCCAACTACAGTCAAAATAATAAAACAAGTATAAGTGTCAATTCTTAACTTGCCCACTCTATATAATTTATAACCTTAACACATGAAAAACATAGCGCTTTCCGTGCATAAATTAATTCCTGTGAATACATTGTAATAGACTGATGAGAGGGCAAAGCCCTCGAAACTATAGTCTCGTTATAAATAAATAAAATTTATAATTCCAGCAGAAGACACACTCTTTTATTGTCTCCTTCAATATATAAAAATTCTGCTACTCTCGGCAAAAACTTTCAATTTAATATGAAAAATTAAACACTAACCTACTAACCTTTATGAATAGGGTAATTATTTGGATTGTTGAGTATTTTATTAATATCAACAATTCTAAATGAATCCATTATGCTTAATTATATCTTGAAAATATTTCAATTGAATAAACAAAAAAAGAAATTGTTTAATATTAAAATCTATCAAATGACAGTTGAGAAGAAAATGGCCTAATGGATTCTTCAAACAATAGTTGAGAGTTTCAATTTCAAATCTGCAGGTGGCAGTAGTGTAGTGATTTGGGACAATATTCAAATAAAAGTAAATAAAAAAAGTAGAAAAAAAATATTTTAGAGTAACTTATTAACAAATTCAAATATTCTCATGACTAAATATAAAAGATCAGGTATGTACTTGTCTTTAATTTTAAATAGTTTTCATAAATACTGAATTTTAATGTCCGCATTGACCACTTTTGATTATTTGCCCCTCCCCCCAATATTTAGGACATTTTATATTTCTTTTATTCCATATCGTTTTCATGATAAAACTACATGTTGATGTGTTATTGAATATATTATAGCAATTAATTTTAAGGAATTAAAAAAAAAAAATTGAAAATATTTTAACAACTACTTAATTAAAAATTAAATAAAATCTACTCGAAAAACTTGATTTTTTTTATTCAGTAATTGCCATCGATGCGACTGTGGGTCAGTGGGTAGAGTGCTGGCTCGCTGACTCGAAGATCGCTGGTTCGAACCGAGCCTCGGAAGATAGACATTGCAGTCGCCTCCTCTTGGAAAGTAATGGCAACCTACCAAGAGTATAATTGCCTATTAACCTCTCCAAATTAGCCGTTCGGAACCGGCGTTAAAATGGTCCGTATATCTGTGTAAAACAACTAAACACACTCAGCACAGGTATATGTGGAGAGGAGCCGACACCCGTTTCGAATTGTAGCACTCGAAGAAGAGGAATTGCCATCTTCCCCTGCTCCCAATATCTATCCGCACCCTTTTTATCAAATGCTATTAATACACCATGTCGACTGATGTGCAAGTCATAATTACTAAAAATATATTCAAATTTGAGTCGCTTGATGTTCAATATAGACAGCTTCTCGGCCAATCAAAAGTGAGGTCTCTTCCTTCAAATCCAGCAATAGAGCGTATTTTACAATTATATGATCCGCTTCGATCTTTATTTTTAAGTTTAGAAAAATGCCCCACACACTTCTGAAAAAGGTTCTTTCAAAACGCTACCTCCTCAGAACTTATGCTTTATTTCGTCCACAGCCAGGCAATGTTTTTTTCATAAAACTGCTTTACAAAGAGAATTTGATAAAATTTCAACTGCAAAAGTTAATGATATTTTAGTAGATTTTATTTTATTTTAAAGAATAAACTAACAATTTTGGAAGTTTCTAATTATGGGATTAAGGATAAATTTCTTAAAGAGCTTTTTATAAAATTTGTTATGAATTCAGTAAGCAATGGTCGTTTAAAACCAGGGAGATAGGGAGAGAGCTTATGGCTAGAAAAGTGTCGCCTGCCTACGTCATCGCTGACTCACAGTCCGCCATCTTGGATCTTTCAAAACATTGAGATTTCAATATGGTCCTATACTAAAATATATATCATTTTAGCTTCGATTTTCAAAATTATAAGGTCACCTAAATAAAAAAACTAATAAAAGAACTATTTTAAATTATAGTTTTTTGACTTTTACAGATATCTATAGAAAATTGAAATTAATAAAAATTATTAATTATTAAAATTATTTCACATTAAAAAGGATGAATATACACAAAATAGTCATAGGAACATATACTGTATTTTATATTAAAGAAGAACGTGCTTATATGAGGGTATTAGCTCTTTGTTAAACATGTATTTCTCATTTGATAACATTATGTTTGGCAATGTTTTGATCTATGAAAGATGGCGGTCGATCTTCTTCTTCCCCCCGCTTCAGGAGACAATTTCCTCGCCTAAGTTCAAAGCTTACAGGCACTCCCTATCTCCCTGGTTAAAACTTTACTGAATTACTTAAATGGTTTCAAGTGAAGTTGAATGAGGAAATGTTTCTTCAAAAGCCATATTCGTAATGAAAGAAATTGTTATTGAGGACAAGTTTATTCTGTATGAAGAAATTTGTATTTAAATGAAGAAAGATTAAAGAAATGAAGGAAAAACTTACAGAACTTTATTTGATGCTGAAAATGGATTCTATAAGAGTGGATTTTTTTTTTTTTTTTTTTTTTATAAAAAACAAAAAGAAACTATCGTTATGGTTTATTATTATATTTGCATATGAAAGACTGTGTCATCTGCTTGATGCAAATAAACATATACACTTTTAAGTTAATGATTATTTTTCTTATTAAATAAATACAATTCTTTTATTAAAACAATCTCAAAATGTTTAACCGTTTCGGGAAAATTCTCCCTTTATCAATGAAAATTTGAGAAAAATTATGAAATATAATGAATATTCAATTCATTTGATTACTGTAAAACGTGCAATGAATCTAACTCTGGGTTTTATTGGTGGAATAAAATAAAAATGTCGATGTGAATAATTTTAAATATATATAGAAAATAAAATAAAAAATAAATAAATTAAATATATGTATAATGATTTTATAATTAGAAAGGTTTTATTGCAACGAAATTTTCTCTGGAGAGAGACGGGCTGGTTGGTAAAAACTTTAATTGAATGTAATGGAAGGCAGCCCAGAGGTAGTGAGGAAAGAAAAAATTAACACATATCAAATAAGGTGTAATTTATTGGAATCCTTCCTCGTTTCCTTTCAAACCGACGTTTCGGAGGATTTTTCCCTCATCATTGATCCTTTGAAACCCTTGAAGGAGGGAAAAATCCTCCGAAACGTCGGTTTGAAAGGAAAGGAGGAAGGAATCCAATAAATTACACCTTATTTTATATGTGTTAATTTTTCTTCCTCACTACCTCTGGGCTGCCTTCCATTACATTCAAATAAAGGTTTTATTTGAACATTGAAGGAGGAATAATCGCGAAGAGGCTAGGGAATGAGAGGCAGCAAAAATGCAGGAATCAATTTGGGATTTAATGGAGATCAAAATTGATTAAAGGCGAAAAACAGACATTTTTTCAATATTTATAAAAATATATTTTTTATTTTACATGGTTATATAACAAATGAAGTTGATTATTAAAATTCTCTATGAATTATGTCCCTTGCTTCTTGCGTACAATGGAATCATAACTTTAATTCTATACATCCTATCAACACGAATTTTTTAAATTTAATTAAAACGTTATTTTTTAATTTTTAACAAAATCTAAAAAATAATGAGAAGATATTAAAAAAATTCACAGTAATTCATGAAGGTTATAATTGATGAATTTGGTAGATTGCTACGCTATAACTGAATATAACTATAGATTTTATGAAATATTTGCATAAGATATAATTCATTGATGATTCCATTAATCTAGCATTTATTGAATAAAAAACTTTTCTCGACATATACATGGAAATACAGAAAAAAAGGGAAAAAGTTTTCTTTGTGAATCTAAAATAAATCTGAAAATTTCTCAAGGATTTCTAAAATGTATTTTTAAATGAGTTATGAGATTTGACCTTCGTGCGAAGGCCTTTGTGCAATGAGTACAGTTAAAGGGCCTTTCTCCGAATGTGTAAGCAAATGACCATCAAGGGTATACTTGCGTGTAAATCTTTTGGAACACTCAGTACATTTATAAGGTTTCTCTCCAGTATGTATCCTTAAATGCGTTATGAGATGATGTTTATATGAGAAGCGTTTTTTACACTGGTCACAGCCAAAAAAAGGCTTTTCACCGGAATGTATCTTTAAATGCAAAGCGAGACTGTTCTTTTGTGAAAACCTTTTGTGACATACAGCACATTTATAAGGTTTCTCTCCTGTATGCACCTTTAAATGCGTTGTGAGATCAGATTTATCTGTGAAGTGGTTTCCACAGTGATCGCAGCGAAAAGGCCTCTCCTCTGTATGTATCAGAAAATGCTTTTTGAGACTGTTCTTGTGTGTAAATCTTTTGGGACACTCAGTACATTTAAAAGGCTTTTCCCCGGAATGTATTCTTAAATGCGAAGTGAGATGAGATGTTTGTGAGAAGCCTATGTAACAATGGGGACATCCAAAAGGCTTTTCCCCGGAATGTATCCTTAAATGCCTTGTGAGAGGAGATTTATCTGAAAATCGTTTTCCACACAGATCACAGCCAAAAGGCTTTTCCCCGGAATGTATCCTTAAATGATTTGTGAGATGAGGTTTATGTGAGAAGCGTTTGTCACAATGAGAACATCCAAAAGGCTTTTCACCGGAATGTATCCTTAAATGCGTTGTGAGATGAGGTTTATCTGAGAAGTGTTTTTCACAATGAGAACATCCAAAAGGTTTTTCACCGGAATGTATTCTTAAATGCCTTGTGAGAGCAGATTTATATGAGAAATGTTTGTCACAATGGGGACATCGTAAGGGCCTCTTCCCGGAATGTACCAGCAAATGTTGGGTTAGGTAAGATTTTAATCTAAATCTCTTTTGACATTCTGTACATTCGAAGAATTTCTGACCTAAATGAATTAGAAAATGTTAAATTATTTTTCATAATGGATTTCAATGGATATTAAGGATTAAATTTACCTTTAATTAGTACATCAATATTTAAATGCTTTTGAATAAATATAGATATTTTCGTTTGAATGTACTTTGATGCTTTCAGAGAAATTCTTCGGTTATAAACATCAAGTTACAGTAGGAGCATGGATGAAGGGGCTCTGAAATAAAACACAAATAACTTAAAATCATTAAACTTACCTTAATAAATACTTACTTATTGACTAATAAGTAATTAATGACTTAATAAATCCTAATTTTTTAGGGGAGACAGAGATAATTTTATGATTATAAATTGATATTAAATCATAATTTACTACAGAATAAACTAATGAAAATATATCAAAATGAAAATAGCAAATACTTAAATCAATATTAAATAATCAGATTACACAATTGGAAGTAGGTAAGGCTAAAATATTATAGATCCCAATTTATTTTATCATCATTTAAATTTATTTGGCCAGACAGAGGGTCTGACAAGAAATAAGTGGTTTCTAAACTTTAGTCTTATTTTCTAGGATGAACCAAATCAATGATCAATATACCGTGAGTTTTTATCTTGAGACAGTCTTATAAATCAAAAACAATGGATCATATGAAATAGAATTTGAATTAAGGTTGTCATCGATGGAATATCATCTTCCTCCTTCCACACTGCTGGAGTTCCTCAGGGATCGGTTATTTCCCCTACGCTCTTTCTTATCTAAACTTGCCTTCAATCCAGTACATTGTTAAGCAGATGACAGCACCCTACATAACGCCCCTGCATCGCATAAAATCCGTACAGACATTGCCTCTCAATAAATTTAGACTTATGCAAACTTAAAAACTGGGGATCCCAAAACTTGGTTAACTTCAATGCAAGGAAAACTTAGTGTTGCCTTATTTCTAGGCGCGTCGACAGAAACCCCCAAACATATCATTCGACTCAAACTCACTAGAATCTGTGGATAAAATTTCAATGCTAGGGCGTAACTCTGACCTTTCATGGAATGACCATATCTCAACCACTGCTAAAGCTGCAGCGCGCAAGCTTGGTCTCCTATTTAGGTCTAGACGCTGTTATACTCCCAGTCAACCTCTTATACTGTATAAGGCTCAAATTCGCCCCTGTCTCGAATATAGCTCTCATCTGTGGAGGGATGACTCCAAGGATTATCTTGCTACACTGGATGCGATTCGAAGTTGGCAACAACCATTAGAGACCCGGCTCTAACCAACTCACTGACTCCCATGCTCACCGAAGAACCGTTTCTGTCCTTTCCCTGTACTACAGATACAATCACGGTGTCTGTTCAGTCGAGCTGAAATCAATTATCCCCCCTAAAGCTCCTCTTTACGAAAAACACGCGGTTTTCGAACGCTCAGCACCCCTTAGCTGTCAAATTGGAGAAAATTCAGCCAAGCGCTTTTGCCAACTCTTTTAACCCTATGACCTCCAGAGACTGGAACTCGCTCCCTGCCACCATCTTTTCCGCGACTTATAACCTTCAGCAATTTAAGACCCATATCATAAATCGAAAAGTCACAACAATGAAAATAAGTGTTTATAAAACTTCATTATACGTAGGTACAGAGATTTAAAAGATTATTTTCTACTTAATAGACCTATTTAAAATTCTAGAGTTTTAAAAAGTTCATTTCTCCTGTCAATCTACTAGATAGTTATATTGTATTACCATAATAAAAGTGAAGCATTTTTTGTTGAAGACAGAATTGAAATGGTATTAATTTTAAGTGAATGTGAAAGAAGAGTTATGGGGCTGCCATTGAAATGGATGCCGAGCGTTTTCCTGATAGGAATACACCCTCCCAAGATTCATTATATCGTGTTGTAAATCTGTTAAAAAACAAAAGAAATGGAAAGGCTACGAAGAAACTTAGAAGGCCAAAGGCCAAAGACTTGCGATACACTCTAGAATGTCAAAAAAAGTGTCGCAAAATTATTAATTATTATTAAATTATTTATTTATTAATTAAATATTTGGTATTATTATTTGATAATTAAGGTAAATAATGAGTAAATATTAAGTTGATTTAATATATTTTATTATTTGATAAATATAATTTCATTAATATAAAAATAGTTCCACTCAGTGCTGTTCAGTTTTTTTTGTAGATTCAGAATTTGTACAGAAACATATAGGTTTCAATTTAAAAAACAGAACTTGACCTCGAAATACCATTGAAAGCTTGTTGTAGGTCAACAAACAATACCGTAGTTTAAGTTTCCCCCTGATATAAATAAATTTTTATTTGAAACTTTTTTCATATAATGCACTGTTTTTGAGTTATAAGACTGTTTCAAGATAAAAATAAAAAAACTCACCCGGTATATCCTCTCTTTTGTCAGAAAAAGATGCGGCAAATTCAATGGAATTTATTAGGGTCATTCCAGGTCAAATCAACACAATTTTAAAAAAGGGGAATTAATTAAGCAAGAAGATTTGAGCCAGACCTGATCAAAAGCCTTTGAAATGTCTAAGCTTATTCAGAGTTTCTAGCCTTTTATTCCATATATGAGTTATATATGCTAGAAAGAAATAGAATAGAAAACCAAGCTTTAGCAGCAGAGGTGATTTGGTCATTGTATTCTTATATTAGAATAATATTTATTTGAAAAGATTTAGCTTTCCAAGAGTAGCAGATTTATTGATTCATTAAGAGAATAATGAGGTTGTCTTCTCGTTTGATGCAATGAATATAAATAATTTATTTTTTAGAGAGTATAGTTTTGAGAGTTTAGCCTTCATTATCAGTCTTTTTATTTAGAAATAACCGAATGGGTTAATGTAAAATTGTTTTGCTTAAAAGCAGGCTGGTCACTTTACAAAAGAATTCGAAAATATACAATTGTATTTCTACAAATATATTAATTATATTATGTTAATTGGAACAAGCAGAAGACAAATCTATCGATGTTGGTTTATGAATAAAATCTCTTTATATATCCCTCCTACAGAGATAAGTAGCTTATAATTTCATTAATATATTAATACGATATTAATATTAAATCGTATTAATTAATCTATTAAGATTAATTAGAAAAGAAAAAGGCTGTTTATATTTAAGTGGGGAGAAAAAACTTTAATCAACAAAACAATACAACAATACATAAACATTCAAAGATCAAAGAGTAAATAAAAACAGCAAAGCACCCTCTTCCTATAAATTAATCAAATAGCTTAACATATATGAGACAAAAATAAATAGTAATTCTTTTTTAGATGGAATATTTTAGATTAATCGATGATAATTTAACCTAAAGGAACTAACCTTTATAAATAGGATATTTGTTGGGATTATTTATAATCATGTTGATATCAATGTCCACAAAGGTCTTCATTTTATTCATTATAATAGATAATGTAAAATATTTGATTAAATAATAGTAAGAATAGATTTATTCTGTAATTAAAATCTATCAAATGTCAGAATATCTAAAAAGTAAAATAGTTGACTTAGTGAGAATTTTTAGAAGTTCTAATCGTCAGATGGCAGGAGTGTAGCAATTTGTTACAATATTCAAATTCAAATAAACTTGAAAATAAATTTTTCTCAATTACTTAAAAAGAAATCAATATTTTCTTATAATTGAAAATAAAAACACCGGTAGGTAATTGAATTAATTTTAAAGTCATTCATAACCAATGAATTTTCATAATTATTTTAGAAATTGAATTATGAACAATATGTTATTTTAGTGAAAATAATACAATTTAAAAATTTGAAATCACATTTTTTTTTTTATTTTTAGCAGATTTATTAATTTCATTTTTGTATTTATGCTAGTTATTTAGAGATTTCAAAATTTGTATCTATTATAATATCGAATGGGTCCTATTTAATTCCTTAAATCAAAACCAACATTTTCGGTGGCAGACTCATTCCGAATAGGAAACCAAATAGAGAGGCGTGTTAAGCGGCCGCCGGACCCCGAGGTCTTAAAATGACAGGGATTTGAAATACTATTTTACAAAGAATAAATACTAATAGTAAATAAGTGGAGTGCAAACTATTAATAGATCTACCCTATTGAAGTCACTAGAAAATTTTATAATTAATTTCGTAGAGAAGAATTTGAAAGTTGAAATACAAGCAAATGATTTATTTATGAGCTTTCATTTAATGTGGAAGATGGACAAATTAGAGGACAACAAAAATGGGAAACAATTTCATTGATAATTCAGTTTATGTAATATGTGATAACACCAAGGTAGAAGTATCTTGAGGAACTCAGAATTGGCGTAGTTAAGGAGTTTTCCTAGGGGGAGGGGGCAGCTGATTAGCCACCTCAAGGTTTCAATTTCGATAATCCGATTAGAGATCAGCTAACCTTTTATTAGAAATGACGAATTTTGGAACTAATGAAATAATTTACTGAGAAATACATAAAGTAATGCCTCGTAATAATGGAGTTTCGACTTTTCTAAGGGGAGCACTGCCCCCCTTGCCCCTCTCCTAACTACGCCTATGGTAGTTGTTCTAGAGGTTTTTAGAATATTTTTTTATTGGAATATAAATAGAGATTAAAATAAATTGATACGTTCTGATGTGGCCATCCACTTGACTTTACCATACAACCTGGCCCATCATTTACCATATATTTAATATTTAATCAAATTATTTATAATCATAAAGGGAGGGGGGAATTTTTGCATTTTTAGATTATTGATTATGTATTTGGTTGAATTTGGCTCTATAGACCTATATTTTCCTTTTTTGGCCTCACAATCTACCCATTTTGGGTGGTTAGTTTTTGAATTTTTAATCTTTTAAGACAAAGGATTATGTATACAAAATTGGGTTGAGTTTGGTACAAAGGCCTCGATTTTTTGACCCCCCCCCCAATTTGGGGTATTAGATTTTGCATTTTTAGACTTCTGGGTAAACGGATTATGTATATCAAATTTTGCTGAGTTTGATACAAGGACCTAGATTTTCATTTTTTGACCCTACAGAATAACAGACATTTTGACAAAACAATTATTATCTGGAAAATATAATTTTTTCGATGTTCACTTATTAGGCTTTGTAGACCGAAATGCCATGGTTTCGTCCAATTTTTTTAACTAAAATAGTTTCAGCCGTTTTTTATATATTTCGAAAAAAAGAAGCAAAAAAAAAAAACTTTTTTCATGCACGATTACAATACTTGACCATACACTGTATGTCAAAGTAAAAAAACAACGCGATAAAAAAGCGGAAGGAGATTTACAAACATTGTACACTTGAAGATGAATTTTTTAATATTTCTAAAAAGAAAACGAGGACACCATATAATAATAATCCATTCTAGACATCTCCCAGATAGCACACCATGTACATAGTACGTGTTGGTTTAGGTCCATTTTACGTACTTACGTCCATGGACATAAAATGGACAACTCCGTGGACGTACATTTCACTTCGTACGCATTACGTACGAGCAGTACGTTCCATGTATTAACGAATTACAGCCCAAAAGAGTGCATAAAAGTTTTTTCATATTTTCAAATATGGT
>JALMQS010000711.1:68460-135345 GCA_024734495.1 Forficula auricularia
TTTGAATCCACCTCAATTATGTAACGGTACGCGTTTGGTCATCAAAAAGATCGCGGAAACATTCTTGAAGCAACCATTTTGGCTGGGAAGTTTAAAGGAAAAAATGCCACGTATTCCGATGATACCATCAGATTCTACCATACCCTTCAAAGGGCTACAGTTTCCAATTCGTTTAGCTTTCGCCGTATCTAGAAAAATAAATCTCAGATCAAACAATGTCATTTGTGGTTTAGATTTGGAAAATACATGTTTTTCTCATGGTAACTATATGTTGCGTGTTCACGTGTTGGGAAGCCGTCGAATCTATTTGTGTTAGCTAAAGACAGGTTAACCAAAACATTGTGCACCGATTGGTGTTAAAATTAAATTGAAAAATTGAAAGTATTTATAATTCAAAAAAAAATAGATATTAATGTTTAAAAGTTTAAGACTGTCTGCCTTGCCTACCTCATTCATATGAGTTTAAGCGTCACATGTTGTTGCACTGTATTATACTGTAATATACTTATTTGTTATAAAAATTAAATGGAAATAATAAATCTGATAAATTTGTATTTTGTATTGATTTCTGCTTAATATCCAAGTGTAAGAACATTTTAATTAATTGTGTTCAGCGTACTTCCCCTTCAAATCTCAATCCAGTGAATTTGTATACCAACATCAACATTTTCGTCTTTGTTCGTAAATAATTTCATTGTACTAAAGGGTTATAGTAGTAGAAAGTCAAATAAGGAGATCACCATATTTTTTACAAACTATCTGTGTGAAAAAGCATAGTGGACTCCGTGACTGATGTTACTCTTATCGTTCCTCTTAGATTGTTTATAATGTAATATAACAAAAACTTTAGCCACAGCCAGCGCGTGGCCGGGTCAATATATATATATATATAAAAAAAAACAATTTACATAAAAGGTAATCAATTTTAGACACCTCATACTTTCATTCCGAGACGCCGCCCGCCAGGGCAACCTGCCCGGAGGGCCTAGCTGGGAAAGGCGTGCTGGAGGCACGCCGGGTACAGCTAGTAATATATATATATTTCTATATATGGGTTTCTTTCATATCTTTTATAATTATTTATATAGTTATATTTTGAATCGATACACTAACGTTATTGATCTTCATATATCATTTCTTATAGTAGCAATTACTATAAAAATTTTATATAATTTGTAAGGCTATCTCGCCCATTTAATTATAATAAGAATCCTGTAGGTTTGCTCTATTATATTATATTTTTTGTTTTATATATATATTTGTATATTTTATTTTAGTTATACCAATTAATTATAATTTTATTTATAAACAGCAATTTTGGTATCATTCAAACACATTCCATCCAAGGGTGGATCCAGGAATTTTTTATGGGGGGGGGGTGAATGTATATAAGGTGCCCGACGGTGCCCGATGTAAGATCTACTTTTATCTCGGAAGTGTGTCGCGATCGAATTGTCCAAGCGGGGGGGGGGGGGGCAGAGACGCCGCCCCCCTCCCACACACACACACATAGAAGTTTATTTTCAATTTAAAATTTTAAAAAAAAAATAAATGTTCTGGACCCGCCCTTGATTCCATCTCCCTTACTCTCTTTGTGGACAGCCTGAGTTATAAAGGTGCAGCCCTGTTTACAGTCCCAGGGAATATACAATATTAAATTCAAACCTATGGATAAATTTTAATTCGATTCTTTTTCAAATAACAAACGGTCCGCAACAACTGTACCCATGATACTATATCCTCTTTATGAATGGATCCTTTCCAAGCGATTGTTCTTATATCCCCTCCACTAAAATTAATCGCTCAAATATGATATTTTTTTTATTTTTTATCAAAACTAAGTGGTAAATAATTTCAATTTCTTTTTAAGTTACTCCGAATATGTTATTCTAACAAATATTAGTTTTTCATCAAGATCGTGAAAATCCTTGAATGAGAAAAATAAAATAATGATCATTTGCTCAACCTTTCAAAATCTACCATTTGTCAAAAATTTCATTTTTAATTGCAATTATTTCATGTTTGGTGTGGTAAATCGTCTTCAAATTTTAACAGTGTGTTTATTATGCTTTTAATGACTTATATTCCAAGTTTCAAAGATTTCTTAAATTTTTGCATTTGTGAATGAACTAACTTAAAATGAGGCATTTAAAAACCTTGAGAACAGTTAAGATGTTCTCGTAATGAGAAAAAATAAGGTGTTAAACAAACCCAAATTCTTCTTGTCCTTAACAAATATTTATTTAGAAAAACTTGGAGACATGTTTCGGCAGATACTCTCTCGCCTGTTTTTAAGGTTTTTAATTCCCACATTTTAAAACAAAAAAATTAATTAATATAAAAACATCATAGTACAGTTATCGAAGTTATTTTTGTAATTTTTAATAAAATCTAAAAATAAAAAGAAAATATAAAAGCCCTTCAAAATAATCCATGAGGGTTATAATTTTTTTTTCTCAGAAGGCCATTCAAAATTAAACAAAATAGACTTCTCCCTCCAATAATTTTAAATATTTACCCTTGTGTTATCTTAAAAATAAATTTTGCCATTGACTTGTATTCAATTTCGACTTATCCAGGTCAGTTACTTTCTGTTTCTCCTGAAGATGGGTTAGTCACCCGAAATATATATATCGAGATTAAAGATTCTCCAAAAATAAATTCGTTTTATTTTTTTATATCTTAATGTGAAACCTACCAAGTATTTTTTATCCAATAAGGGTTATAATTGATGGATTTGGCAGATTGTTCCGTTATATAGATTTTATGAAATATGCGCATAGAATATAAGTCATAGAGGATTCCATAAATTTATAAAAACGTACTCTTCGACAAATACGCGGGAATACAGAAAAAAATCTGAAAGTCTTCTTGACACTTTTTACAATTTTAGAAAAAATAAAAGTTCAGATCAATTTTACGTTTTATCTTATCGATGTTGAGGGTAAGCTGTAAAGATATTATTGATTAACAACCACCCTAATAAACATACAATAAGAGAGAGAAAAATAAATTATTACTCGAAAAATTATAGCAGAAGGGACAAATCTAATATTATATTCAGAATTACAAATTAAACATTAAGATGTTCAAATAAAAATACATTGTCGGAAAATTGAATGAATTGAAAGGTGATTTCAACTTATTTGTGAATATAAAATGAATCTGAAAATTTTTCAAGGATTTCTAAAATGTATTTTTAAATGTTTTAGGAGATTTGACCTTTGTGCGAAGACATTTGGGCAATGAGCACACTTAAAGGCCCTTTCTCCTGTATGTGTAAGCAAATGGCAATCGAGAGTGTTCTTTCGAGTAAATCTTTTGGGACACTCAGTACATCTATAAGGTTTCTCTCCTGTATGTATCCTTAAATGCGATGTGAGATGAGATTTATGTGAAATGCGTTTTTCACAATAAGGACATTCAAAAGGCTTTTCACCGGAATGTATCCTTAAATGCGTTGTGAGATGAGATTTACGTGAGAAGCGTTTATCACAATGCGAACATCCAAAAGGCTTTTCACCGGAATGTATCTTTAAATGGGTTGTGAGAGAAGATTTACGTGAGAAGCGTATGTCACAATGGGGACAGCCAAAAGCCTTTTCACCGGAATGTATCGTTAAATGCCTTGTGAGATCAGACTTTTGTGAGAAGTGTTTTTCACAATGCGGACATCCAAAAGGTTTTTCAGCGGAATGTATCCTTAAATGCACAGTGAGATTAGATTTTAGAGAGAAGCGTTTTTCACAATCCGGACATCCAAAAGGCTTTTCACCGGAATGTATCCTTAAATGCGCACTGAGATCAGATTTATGTGAGAAGCGTTTGTCACAATGGGAGCATCCAAAGGGACTCTCAAGGAATGTATCAGCAAATGTTGATTGATCTGTGATTTGAATCTAAATCTCTTTTGACATTCTGTACAATGAAAGTATTTCCGACCTGAATGAATTAGAAAATGTTAAATATTTTTCAGGATGGATTTCATTGGATATTAAAGATTAATTTTACCTTTTTTTAATTCAGTAATTTTAAGCTGGTTTTTGATTATAGTGGATATTTTCATGTTTATACATTTCTTCTGATGTTTTTCTAAAAATGCTTCGCTGATAAACATCATGCTACAGTAGCAGCATGGATGAAGTGACCCTGAAATAAAACACAATTCATTTTAAATTATAAACCATATCATAATTTTTAATGTGAAACAAGTGACCTAGAAAACCTAATTCATAGTTTATGAATATTTCATATAATATTAATTTACTTTTTTCTTTATTAAAGATGTTTCACGTTGCAGCAACATCACAATCTCTATTAATTACTTATCAGAATTATATCCTAGAATCCTTATCTAAGATTTATAATTTAATAAAAAAAAAACAACTAATTTTACATGAATCTGACATTTATAATAAATATTTTCTAGAGATAAATTAATATTTTGTTTTTTTATTGTTAAAGGATAAATAAATTGAATTGCTTCATTCCAGTAATTTATTTTATTATTCAAATAGTTACCATATATATATGCACAAATTCACAAACTGAGATTTGTGCATATATATATATATTAGGGTGTGTCATAAAAATCCATTTTTTTTTACAAGTGACAAGGAAAAATGGGTTGTTAGACACCTTAAAAAAATTCTTTCTAAATATGAGCTCTTAATTTTAATAAGAAGATCCTCCGCATCGCAGTTTTTTATTTTTTCTCAGTCCAATAGAAAAAAATTCATACCTCGTCATTGATTGATTGTACAGAAAAATGTTTTTGAAGAATTACGTAGGAAATTTAATGTTCTACAAAAAAGGTATCTTATATTTTTTCCGTAAACCTCACCATTTGAAAGATATTGAAGATTTAAGTTTGATTATTTTAAGACAAATTTCATTTTTGTTTATGAATTTTATAACTCGACAATAAATGGCTATTATAAAATTCGCAATACAAATTTTTGTACGAAATTAACTGCTCTATAAAAAAGGTGTCTTATGTTTTGGCGTTTAAAATAAGCGTTCAAAAGATATTCATCATCAAATTTTCATGTGTAAAGATTTTAAGAGTTTTTGATTAGATATTCGAAAAATTTCAATTTAATTTATAATTTTTGAGAACATTTATACAAATTTTAATTTTTATCAACTGAGAAACTTCGAAATATTTTTCAAGTTTGTGTAAATATCTTTGTCTACATATAAACAAAAATTGTACATTATTTATCACTTAGTTAATTATTTATTAATAAAAAAAGCAAAGTTTTCATTATAAATATATTATGATATGTTTCAGTTTTAGAAGAGGAAAGAAGAAATTTTCTCTAGGACAATATCCAGCTATAGTGGAAAAATGCTTAAAGACGTTTTGAAGACGTTATCGAAAAAAAACAACATGATTAAAAATAAAATGTTTAGAATAATTGAAAAAAAAATTTCAAAAATTTTGAAAATAAAACTCAAATAATACTTATATTAATGACAAAAAATGAAATTTGTATGAAAATCAAGTCTCAAAGTAGAAACTCCATTATTACGAAGCTTTACTTATGTATTTCTCATTAAATTATTTCATTAGTTCCAAAATTTGTCAATTCTAATGAAAAGTTAGTTGATCTCTAATCGGATTAGCGAAATTGAAACTTTGAGGTGGTTAATCAGCTGCCCCCTACCCCCTAGGAAAACTCCCTAACTACGCCAATACTGAGTTCCTCGAGATAGTTCTACTTTGGTGTTATCTCATATCACATTAAATTAGCATCAGAGCCGGATAAAGTGCGATTGGGCCCAATCGGGCCCCGCGTTACCATCAAATGAAATCTATTTTTCCTTCAGAATTTTTTGAAAATCCGTTTAAAATGTTCAAATTTTTATCGGATAATGATAGAGAAACGGCATTTCCAAACTTGTTTATTGCTCTCCGAATATTCTTAACAATTCCAGTAAGCGTTGCTTCTGGAGAGAGATTATTTTCCAGGCTAAAACTAATAAAAAACTATCTGAGATCGACAATGAATCAGGATAGATTAAATAGTTTAGCAATTATGTCGATTGAAAGTGAAGACGCAAGGAAATTTGATTTTCAAACAATTTTAGAAGAATTTACAGAACAAAAACTTAGAAATATGTAAATTCATGTATTCATATTCGGTGATGTAAATTTATATTCAATACTTAAATGTTTTTGTATTTTGAACATTTTTATTTTTTAATTTATGTAGAAGTTTACCTATCTGATGATCCATGACATTTGATATATTTATGAGTATATATACTGAATTTGAATTTTATTTAAATATTTAATATATAGAGAGGGCCCCGCGAAAAAAAAATCCAATCGGGCCCCGCACCTATTCGATCCGGGCCTGGTTGGGCATATATAGAATATATAGTGGCCCTTTTTTTTCCTGAGGGACAATTTTAGGGGTTTTGAGAGCGAGCGAATAATCTCATTTTTCCCCTTTAAGATTAATATATCTTTGAATGTCCCTCATAGAGAGATAAATAGCTTATATTTTAATTAATATTTTATATAAATAGATAATAATTACTTTATAAATGTGATATTTTACATTATATGAGAAATTAAACATAACCTACTAACCTTTATGAATAGGGTAATTGTTTGGATTGTTGAGAATTTTATTGATATCAACAATTCTAAACGTATTCATTATGCTTATAGAAATTGTAAATATTTTAATTGAATAAAAAAACAAACAAATTATTTAATATTAAAATCTATGAAATGACAGATGAGAAGTAAAACGGAGTCATCAAACAATTGATGCAAGTTTCAATTTCTAATCTGCAGATGGCAGTAGTGTAGTTAATTGTGACAATATTCAAATAAAAGTAATTCAAAAAAAGTAGAAAAAAAATATTTTAGAGTAAGTTATTAAAAAAATTTAAATATTCTCATGACTAAATGTAAAAGATCAGATAGTTAGTTGTTGTCTTTAATTTCAAATAGTTTTTATGATTACTGAATTTTTATTATTAATTTAGAAACAAAATTTATTCGTTAGAATACTTAAGAGAAATTGTCCAAAATATTATCCAAATCAGCTAAAGATTTGAGTATTTGCCCCTCTCCCCACCCCCTTTCGCTTAATATTAAAATAGATAGTCTATTTGTTGTCTCTAAATAATCTTATATTAGAATTGATAAAAATATCTTGGGAATTTATATTTGGTTTTTCCAAAAAAATCAAGAATTGAGACCACAGGGGGGGGGGCCTTTGCATTTATTCAAGAATCTTTCGAGGGCCTGGGCTACATTGAAAGGAAAAAATCTAAAAAGTGAAACTTTCTCTTTTTCAGAACCTAAAATGATAGGTTTTTTTTTTTTTTTTTAAATGTTAGTTTATTCAGCAAAATATTTATATACATATGATTTTTTATTAGATCCCCTAACATTTTGGGATCTAGTATTGATGTATTTCATTTAACCCACATTGCCTGGGCTGACATTCGGGGTTATTTTTTTATTTTTAGGCGACTCTGGGTCAGTGGCTAGAGTGTTGGGTCGCTGACTCGAGGATCGCTGGTTCGAGACCGAGTCTCGGCAGATAGATATTTTCAGTCGCCTCCTCTTGGAAAGTAATGGCAACCTACCAAGAGTATAGTAGTAACCTCTCCAAATTAGCCGTTCGGAACCGGCGTTAAAAAGTAGGTCCCATATATCTGTGTAAAACAACTAAACACACTCAGCACAGGTATATGTGGAGAGGAGCCGACACCAGTTTCTGGTATGGCACTCGAAGAAGATCTATTTTTTATGATTTTAACATTTTTTTCGGATGAAGGAAATATTTACAATTATTATTATTTATTTTTTTTTTTGCAAGGAAATGATGGGGTTAAATGTATAGGCTTAATTAACATATAGTGAAAATACAATCAAGCTAGATCGGCATAGGATAATGTGAATATTGAAATATTGTTTGCAATGCTGCCGTTACACTTATTTTTGCTTGAAAAGTAGAATAGTACATTAACATTAAAATAATTTAGTTTCTAGTACATTATATAAAACATCACAAGGTAATACACTGATGATACACTGGAGTCCTAAATAATAGACAAAACAAAGGACTTGTAATACTCAAAAATATTAGGCTATATTGTTAAGATATTATTCATCCGAAATTAAAAAATAATTTGATTCGTTTTTAGAATTAAATATTGGTAGTTGTGCAGCGAGAATTTATAAAGTTTTAAGAGGTTATTTAGTTTCTGTGGGAGTTAATAGAAAATCTAGCTGGATTCGCTCCAGTTAATTGTGTGACTATGATAGAACAATTAAATGGAGTTCAAAGTATTTTGTTAAAAGAACATCCACATATAATTGTTGTAGGTTGCACATCCCATTCTTTCAATCTATGTTCTTCATATGCGTGTCAAAAACTACCAAAGGATGTTGAAGTTTTGGTGAGAGACATTTATTCTCACTTTCCACATATAGTTCTTTAAGAACCAAATATTTTAAAAAAAGTTTCAAGGATTTTTGGAAGTGAAAGCAGACAAAATTCTTAGACCTTCAGAAACTAGAAGGTTCTCACTGTAGCAACTGGTAAACAGAATTATTGAACAATATGATGTCTTTATTATGTATTTTACAAATTCTGTTTTGGAAGATCCACTGCCCAAGACAGTCTAACTCTTTGAATGTCCTCTCATAGAGAGATAAATAGCTTTTATTTTAATTAATATTTTATATAAATAGATAATAATTACTTTCTAAATGTGATATTTTACATTATATGAGAAATTAAACATAACCTACTAACCTTTATGAATAGGATAATTGTTTGGATTGTTGAGAATTTTATTGATATCAACAATTCTAAACGTATTCATTATGCTTATAGAAATTGAAAATATTTTAATTGAATAAAAAAACAAACAAATTATTTAATATTAAAATCTATGAAATGACAGATGAGAAGTAAAACAGAGTCATCAAACAATTGATGCAAGTTTCAATTTCTAATCTGCAGATGGCAGTAGTGTAGTTAATTGTGACAATATTCAAATAAAAGTAATTCAAAAAAAGTAGAAAAAAAATATTTTAGAGTAAGTTATTAAAAAAATTTAAATATTCTCATGACTAAATGTAAAAGATCAGATAGTTAGTTGTTGTCTTTAATTTCAAATAGTTTTTATGATTACTGAATTTTTATTATTAATTTAGAAACAAAATTTATTCGTTAGAATACTTAATAGAAATTGTCCAAAATATTATCCAAATCAGCTAAAGATTTGAGTATTTGCCCCACTCCCCACCCCCTTTCGCTTAATATCAAAATAGATAGTGTATTTGTTGTCTCTAAATAATCTTATATTAGAATTGATAAAAATATCTTGGGAATTTATATTTGGTTTTTCCAAAAAAATCAAGAATTGAGACCACAGGGGGGGGGGCCTTTGCATTCATTCAAGAATCTTTCGAGGGCCTGGGCTACATTGAAAGGAAAAAATCTAAAAAGTGAAACTTTCTCTTTTTCAGAACCTAAAATGATAGGTTTTTTTTTTTTTTAAATGTTAGTTTATTCAGCAAAATATTTATATACATATGATTTTTTATTAGATCCCCTAACATTTTGGGATCTAGTATTGATGTATTTCATTTAACCCACATTGCCTAGGCTGACATTCGGGGTTATTTTTTTATTTACATTTATTTATTTTTAGGCGACTCTGGGTCAGTGGGTAGAGTGTTGGGTCGCTGACTCGAGGATCGCTGGTTCGAGACCGAGTCTCGGCAGATAGATATTTTCAGTCGCCTCCTCTTGGAAAGTAATGGCAACCCACCAAGAGTATAATTGCCTAGTAACCTCTCCAAATTAGCCGTTCGGAACCGGAATTAAAAAGTAGGTCCCATATATCTGTGTAAAACAACTAAACACACTCAGCACAGGTATATGTGGAGAGGAGCCGACACCAGTTTCTGGTATGGCACTCGAAGAAGATCTATTTTTTATGATTTTAACATTTTTTTCGGATGAAGGAAATATTTACAATTATTATTATTTTATTTTTTTTGCAAGGAAATGATGGGGTTAAATGTATAGGCTTAATTAACATATAGTGAAAATACAATCAAGCTAGATCGGCATAGGATAATGTGAATATTGAAATATTGTTTGCAATGCTGCCGTTACACTTATTTTTGCTTGAAAAGTACAATAGTACATTAATAGAAATTCATAGATCAAAGATGGTGTCATCCATCAATTCCGATGGAGTGGAATATTTTCAATTATATGTCAGAGGGGTTGTTTTTCACCCCCTCGGGAATCGAATTGCCCTTCGAATTTTGAATTTTTTCAAAATTCGAAACACTCAACCACCTTTATTTAAATTATATGGCATGGCTATATGTTTAAATTTAGAATCACTATATCGCGAAATTTTACAAATTAAGATAACAATCTTTGAGTAAAATATTTTACGCGTTTGCATATGTCAGAGAGGTTCGTATCCCGCAGGTGAGCCAGGTGGGCTGTTACTGGCACTCGGGTTCGATTCCCGAGGGGGTGAAAAACAACCCCTCTGACATATAATTAAAAATATTCCACTCCATCGGAATTAATAGATGACACCATCTTTGATCTATGAATTTCTAGTAAATTTGAATCTATTACCATCGGCAAATTAATATCTTTCATATTAAATTAGGAAAAGTCATTCCATTGCCCTTCGAATTTTGAATTTTTTCAAAATTCGAAACACTCAACCACCTTTATTTAAATTATATGGCATGGCTATATGTTTAAATTTAGAATCACTATATCGCGAAATTTTACAAATTAAGATAACAATCTTTGAGTAAAATATTTTACGCGTTTGCATATGTCAGAGAGGTTCGTATCCCGCAGGTGAGCCAGGTGGCCCGGATTGCTGTTACTGGCACTCGGGTTCGATTCCCGAGGGGGTGAAAAACAACCCCTCTGACATATAATTAAAAATATTCCACTCCATCGGAATTAATAGATGACACCATCTTTGATCTATGAATTTCTAGTAAATTTGAATCTATTACCATCGGCAAATTAATATCTTTCATAGTACATTAACATTAAAATAATTTAGTTTCTAGTACATTACATAAAACATCACAAGGTAATACACTGATGATACACTAGAGTCCTAAATAATAGACAAAACAAAGGACTTGTAATACTAAAATATATTAGGCTATATTGTTAAGATATTATTCATCCGAAATTAAAAAATAATTTGATTCGTTTTTAGAATTAAATATTGGTAGTTGTGCAGCGAGAATTTATAAAGTTTTAAGAGGTTATTTAGTTTCTGTGGGAGTTAATAGAAAATCTAGCTGGATTCGCTCCAGTTAATTGTGTGACTATGATAGAACAATTAAATGGAGTTCAAAGTATTTTGTTAAAAGAACATCCACATATAATTGTTGTAGGTTGCACATTCCATTCTTTCAATCTATGTTCTTCATATGCGTGTCAAAAACTACCAAAGGATGTTGAAGTTTTGGTGAGAGACATTTATTCTCACTTTCCACATATAGTTCTTTAAGAACCAAATATTTTAAAAAAAGATTCAAGGATTTTTGGAAGTGAAAGCAGACAAAATTCTTAGACCTTCAGAAACTAGAAGGTTCTCACTGCAGCAACTGGTAAACAGAATTATTGAACAATATGATGTCTTTATTATGTATTTTATTTTACAAATTCTGTTTTTGAAAATCCACTGCCCAAGACAGTCTAACTAATTTTTATCCCATTATAGTACATTTTACTAAAATTAATAGTACATTCGAACGAAAGCTCGCGGCAACACTGAATGTCCGTAAAGCTCAATAATCTAAATATTCCATCTCAATTGATAGACAATATAATTAAATTATACCATTCAAGATAACTATACTCTAAGAATGATGAAAACTTGGCAGCTAGAATAGTATATCCCAGGGATTGAGACAAGGGGCGGTAGACTCAGCCCCCTACTATACGACTTGTACACAAAAGAACTTAAAAGTCTCTACCACTTCATGGAGTTTAAATGATCCAGTTTGCACATGATATTATTCTCTGGTCGTCGAACAAATTCTTATAGGAAAATTCAAATAAACTGGACCCTTGGATATATCTGTCCCTGTCTCAAGAATATTTAAAACTTGAATTGGAACTGCAAGAAAGTAAAGCGATTATTTCACAAGAGAATACAAGGTGAATAATTTGAGCGTTCTTTCAAAAAATAATATAAATATTAAAATTGGTGGAAAAAAACAACAAATTTCTACGTTTAATATACGTATAATTTCGATTATTTGGTCAAAAGAATTGGAAATTTACGTTATTTCGTCATTGAACATATCTTCAGAACTTGACCAAATTAATATGGTACCACCCCTAAGGTACACTCTTTCCAATAAAAAAGAATCATTAAAATCGGTTCATAAACAAAGAAGTTATGCCTGAACAAACATAGCAAAAAAGGTCAATACCAATGAAAAAAAATAACGAGACCAATCGGAAACTAGACTGAACCCAATGAAAAAAAAATCATCAAAATATGTTAACAATTAGCGAAGATATGAGGTAAAATATACACACACAAAAAAAATTCATTCGAATTGAGAACCTCCTCCTTTTTTGAAGTCGGTTAAAAATAAATTATTACTCGAAAAATTATAGCAGAAGGGACAAATCTAATATTATATTCAGAACTAGCTGCAAGGCCCGCCTTCGGCGGCCTTCTTGCTACAGGCTATGGGAGTAGCCCCCCCCCCCCCCCCCCCCCCACACCACCCACAACCCGTGCCCAACCACCGCCCCCACCTCACCACCCCACTACGCCTCTGGGCCCTCACCTGAACACACCACTCCACCCTGCACCACCCCACCCCCATAATCCCCGGACTCCACACCACGCGCCTTCCACCCCGTGCACCACCCACCCACCCACTAAGCCTCTGGATCGTCACATGAATCATCACTCCTCACTGCACCACCCCACCCCGTGCCTCGCCACCCCGCCCCACACCATTACCACCCCGGACCCCACCCCGCAGCACCCTACTACGCCTCTGGACCAACACCTGAGCCTCACCCCATTACGCCCCTGGACTCTCACCTAAACCCCCCGCTTCACCCCCACCCACCACCCTGCACCACCCCACCCCCAACATCCCCGGACCCCACGGCCGCGCCTTCCACCCCGCACACCACCCCACTAAGCCTCTGGGTCGTCACATGAATCATCACTCCTCACTGCACCACCCCACCCCGTGGCCTACACCCCGCCCCACACCATTACCACCCCACCCCGCAGCACCCTACTACCTCTCTGGACCAACACCTGAGCCTCCCCCCATTACGCCCCTGGACCCTCACCTAAACCCTCCGTTTTTTCATTTCTAGCCTTCTAGTGACCCACAGATTATGTATACAAAATTTGGTTAAGTTGGCTCTAAGGGTAAAAATTTTCATTTTTTGATCCCCCCATTTTGGGTGGTTAGTTTTTGCATTTCTAGCCTTCTAGTGAGCCACAGATTATGTATACAAAATTTGGTTGAGTTTGGTCAAAGAGCAAGAATTTTCATATTTTGACCGTCTCCCCCCCCCCTTTTTGAGTGATATTTTGGGGGAATTTTTTTAAACAAAAGTTGTCAGAAATCACATCCCCTATAAGAGGGGTTCCCAACCGGTGGTACGCGGGAACGTTTCAGATGGTACGCGTGTACAACAGCCTTCACAGCCAGTGACAAAATAAACTCCTTCAAGAGAAAGTTGGTCCTGTTCCCACTCTATCATCATTTTTTGAAGAAAATGAAATATCCCCAAAAAACCAGATGTGGTTGCAGATATTATTGTTCACTTGGAAGGCCTTCAAAAAAGCTTTAAGAAGTATTTCTCTGAAGATTATTCAAAAGTGGACTGGAACAGAAAACCTTTTTCGGGAACCTCACCAAATGAATTGGAACTAAAAGAAAGTTTTATCGATCTTACAGAAGATAGTTCCACGAAAGATTATTTTAAAGAGAAATCTTTAATTAATTTCTGGATCGGATGTAAAACCGCTAGGACCCTCTTTAATCTTCCGGCAAGCTCTGCTATTTTTGATGCCATTTGTTACGAGTTACTTGTTTGAGAGTGAATTTTCTGATCTCTTGTACGTAAAAAATAAACATAGAAGCAGAATAAGTGTTGAAGAGAATGTGACGACTGGCTAAATGGGCATCAAGTTCCCGAGGCCAAGGGGTAGAAAAAAAAAAAAAAAAAAAAAAAGTGTTGAAGAGGACTTAAGATTGAAGATAAGTTCCATTACTCCTAATGTTGATATTTTAATAACAGGCAAATAACAACAAGTTTCGCACTAAAGACTATAAAAGTATATTTTGTATGATGATTAATTTTGTGCTGAGTTTGTACTAATTATTTGTATGTTTTTAGACCTATGGGTAATAAACAAAACTGTTAATTATATCCATTTTATTTCTCCTTCATTATAAGCATGTTATAAATTAAACAAATATCTAACCATTAAATATAAAGTTTTCTCAGGAATTTAATTCAAAAAGCCTTTGAACACTTTTAGAAGAGTAAATATTATATTATTTTATTAAAATATTTAGGTCTGATGGTACCCCAAGATTTCTCAAAAAGTCAAGTGGTACGCAGGTACAAAAAGGTTGGAACCCCTGCCCTATAACATTGCTCATAATTAAATTTGCCGTATAGTTAATAGTTTAGGATTTATTTGATAATTTTAATCCCCCCCCCCTTCCCCTCAAACCCCCTTCTGGGGTCAAAATATCAAAACGTTATATAGCTAAAAAGTTAAGTTAGAAGACATCTGATGTAAATATAAAATTTCAAAATAATCCCTTCAGCCGTTTTTACGTGAATCGTGAGCAGCTTTTCGGAAAAGACAGAAACATACAGACAGACAGATATAAAGATAGGAATTTTGTTGAGGGTGTTTTCGTTCAGAACTTTGCTTGAAACGTGTGCAACCAAAATTTGGCGTGATTTGGAGCAATGTACAGACAAAACCTTAATTTTATATATATAGATTACAACTTAAACATTGAGATGTTGAAATAAAAATACACTCGTCGTGAAATTTATTGAATTGAAAGGTGATTTCAGCTTATTTGTGAATCTAAAATGAATCTGAAAATTTTTCAAGGATTTCTAAAATGTATTTTTAAATGTTTTATGAGATTTGACCTTTGTGCGAAGGCATTTGAACAATGAGCACATTTAAAGGGCTTTTCACCTGTATGTGTAAGCAAATGAATATCGAGAATATTCTTTTGTGAAAATCTTTTGGGACACTCAGTACATCTATAAGGTTTCTCTCCTGTATGTATCCTTAAATGTATTGTGAGATGAGATTTATGTGCGAAGCGTTTTTTACAGTGATCACAGCAAAAAGGCTTTTCACCGGAATGAATCCTTAAATGCGCTGGGAGATGAGATTTTTGTGAGAAGCGTTTTTCACAATGCGGACATCCAAAAGGCTTTTCACCGGAATGTATCCTTAAATGCGCTGGGAGAGAATGTATCCTTAAATGCGCTGGGAGATGAGATTTTTGTGAGAAGCGTTTTTCACAATGCGGACATCCAAAAGGCTTTTCACCGGAATGTATTAGCAAATGTCGATTGAACTGTGATTTGAATCTAAATCTCTTTTGACAATCTATACAATGAAAGTATTTCCGACCTGAATGAATTATTAAATGTTAAATATTTTTCAGAATGGATTTCACTGGATATTAAAGATTAAATTTACCTTCTTTTAATCCTTTAACATTAAGGTGAATTTTGAATATAGTGGATATTTTCATGTTAATACATTTTTTGTGATGTTTTTCTAAAAATGCTTCGCTGATAAACATCATGCTACAATAGCAGCATGGATGAAGTGGCCCTGAAATAAAACACAATTCATTTTAAATTATAAACCTTATCATAATTATATCCTAGAATCCCTATCTAAGATTTTTCATTTAATGAAAAAAAACAACTAATTTTACATAAATCTGACATTTATAATAAATAGTTTCTAGAGATGAATTAATATTTAGTATTATGAGAGATTTCTTATTTTATAGGATGTCGCCCCTTCTATATAAATCTCCTTCCTTCTTTTACTTCGACAAAAGTCCTTCTATTATTTGTACAGCAATAGATTTTACAAGAGTGTATAAATTCGAAAATTATAGATAATCCAAAATATTAAACTGGTCAAACAATTTACTAGTCGAAAAATTTTAATTCCTGGGTGAATTAGAAAATGCTTATTTGTGAATATCTTATTTAAATTCTTAAATTATTTTAAGACTTTCGAAAATTGGAAAGATTTGATTTTGCCGAGAGAATCAGAATTGTTGATTTATAGAGAGAAATTAATGAGATTGTCTTCTGCTTGATAAAAATAAATATTTAGATAAATATAAAATATTATATATATATATATAAATACCTATAGATGTAAATATGTATAATACACATCTTCATCGCCTTGGAGTGTAAACCTGCTAACTCACAACAGGAAAATTTTACAGGACAGATAAAAAACAAACAAAATGTAATATTGTTGTTTAAGAAAGAAACAATTTTTCACATTTTTTCTACAACTTAGGATAGTAATTTTAAGTAGCATTTTACTTGGACGATGCTGAGTCTCTTTTTCTTTCGAACCTAATTAATATGTCATATATGGTAAATAATAGAATTAGCAGGTTTACACTCTAAATATTTTTTTTTGGGTTAATTAATGGCAGGCATATAACATACATGCTAATAGATCTAGAGCTCTGGACTGGGAGATCGAATATATAACATCTGAGATTTCAAATTCACTTGATGATCCATCCGAATGTCTAGCGGGCTATACGCGAAATGACGTTAGATTGTAGCTAAGTGGATCACATATTTTTTTCTCTCTTGGTCCAGACTTAATACTCCGCAGACTCCAATAGCGTCTCGCGAGATAAAAATATCTTTTTCAAATCAGCGCGGTCAAAATAATTCTCGTTGACGTATCAATTATTCTTTGATATATTAATGAGAAAAAAATTTATTTAATATCATTATTTCAAGTTAGAAATATGTAAGTTCAAATATTATTTTCACTCAATATTTGACAAAAATTCCCTACATTAGATTCGCGATTGAATCAAATGTAGAAAACATTGGGTTTATACTATAAGGTGACGATATATAATAATTGTATATTGGTATGAGGTAGGTATAGGGCCGTGTCTACAGGGTGGTTCAGGTGGTGCAAGTCACCAGGGCTCTCAATCTCGAGGGGCGGACTTGTAAAGTCCAGGCCAGAAAATTAAATTTAGTTATAAAAACAAGAATTTTAAGGAAATATTATTTAAATTTATTTTCGATAAAATATCAATACTATAAGCCAGAGAGCCCTAATCGAAGAGAAACGTTGTCTGGAATTTTGATGGGACAAATTGTTCCATTGTATATGTTGGGAAACGGCGGCGAACTCTATTGTCAGCAAACCCAGGTTCAAATTTGTTTGGGGGAAGGTATAGAGAAATTTAATCAAATAATTTATAATTATTTACGAAAGAACCCCCGGAGCCCCTTAATTTATTATTCGATTTCAACCAAAATCTAATCAGCTCTTAATCTTATTCCATCGAAACTACATATGAAATTTCGTTTTGATATTCATACTAGTTTTTGAGTAAGAGCTTACACAAAATTTAGTATCTAAGGCTACGGCCACGCCGGAGGTGACTAGCTAGTAGACTAGTGACAAAGCGACTCACTTGGTGAGTCTCCCAAGAAAACGAACAGTCTAAAATATATGAGAACGGCCACACCAGCACCTGCTTACATAGTGACTCACTAGGGTAGTCACCTTACGAAACGAACTCGTCTGTTCTTTCATCTAGTGACATGGTGACAACTGCAATGTACACAGTAGCATATTGAGGTGGGGTGTGGGTTCCTATAAATTTTAAGGTTTGGGGTAAAATGAAATTTTATTGAAAATTCTATGTTTGAATGGGTCAAAGAGCGGGAAATGTGGCATCTGCCCCGGGCGGCAGAAACCTATGATACGCCACTGATTGTAAAGTACTTAGTTCATATTTTAGTTTAACTTTATTATAATTCTTTTATAAATAAATTTAATTTTTCTCTTTTAGACAAATTAACTTTTAAACGTTAGTTTTAATTTTTTCTTTGTTTCTATACTTTAACCCGCCATTGTTCGCTGAGTGAGAATTGATCTCACAAATTTCGTTGATCCGCCAGGAAAAGCCTTTACATACTTCCTGGGCTCTCCTTTCCTTAGTATCTGTAGTTCTGAGAAAAGAGGGCCAGGGGATCAAGCGCTACACCGACCAATGAAGAAGATGAAGAGGAAAATACACATAGTTGAAATTAACCATAATTATGTATAGAATCATGAAATGTAATCAAAAAATTAGAATTTAATGTATTAAAGAAAAAGAAAGTAACGAAGCCCCATTCGGGCATGTACTGTAAAATTTGAACCAAATAAATAAATAAAAAATATTGTCTTTTATACATGGAAGGATTGTGTTGAAAAAAATCGTAATCTCATAGTAATTTCGCAACTTTTTATAAAGCAAATTAAATTCACCATGCATCAATCTAGGTAGATTAACATCATGAATCCAACATCTTGCTTCACGTGTATGTTTTAATAAATCAAGTCTCAACCGAGTATTTTCGGAGAGCATTATTTTTTTGGTTAACGTTGACAACGACACCTCCCACAGTGCACTTCGGAACAAACACTGTGATCATTAGGCTACACACGAGGGCTATGTGGCCACCTGTAGGTACCTAGGTAGGGGGCCAATGGCCTGGAACTGGGTTATGGATGAGCTGCTCGATGAGTTGACAGGGTTAGAGACGAGCGGGGTACACGTAACCGCGTATGCCGACGACCTGGTCCTGATAATTCACGGTAACTCGCGAGACGGACTGGTCAGCAAAGCAAATTGTGCTATCAAAATTATTCAAGATTGGTGCCAGAGAAGTGGATTACAGCTCGCGGAAGAGAAATCAGAAGCGATCTTGTTCCACCCCTCCCTGAAGTTTCCAAACAGAACCATTATTAAAATCAATGGGAAAAATATTAAATTCCACGAAACCGTCAAATATCTCGGGATAACTCTGGACAAAGGTATGACATCTCGAAAGAGTAAAAGATAAAGTCAAAATCCTGACCAGCGACGTTAAGACAATTGCCCGCCATAAGTGGGGTCTTAATAGCAAAACAGTCGGCTTGTACTGGAAGAGCCTCTTTCTTCCGACCGCCACTTACGGAGCTGTCGTTATCGCGAGAAATGATTCGCAATGGGCACAGGCCAACAGCGTTATGGATTCTATTGATCGCGCCATCCTATATGGTGTGACAAGAGTATGCAGAACGGAAGAAATGTTAAAATCAGCCGCGAAATATAAAATTCAGAAAAACTTAAGTGTAACGGTAGGACAATACGAGTTCATACAACATGAACGCGTGGAAGACTACCGTATAAACCACGAGTATTCAAAATTAGATAGCGAAATAGGTAGACTGTGGCAGGAAGAGTGGGCACAAGGTGCCAACGGACACCTGACCAAACGTTTCTTCCCGCGAGTCATGTACGGAAACATGCCCAAGTGGTATAATCCCGACATGCACACACTATTCATCCTCAGCGGGTACGGGTCAATAAACGGCACGTTATTCGAGAGAGGAGCCGTGGGCAATCCAAACTGTCCTGAATGCACCTTCATTGAGGAAACGGTAGAGCACATTCTCTTCGAATGCCCGCTCTACACGAACTTCAGGTACCAGGAGCTGATTGAAGGTGACCTAACAAGTAACCTCCAATCACTAATCAAAACCGAAGAGCTATTCTTCAAGCTCAGAAAGTTCGCAGGGCAAGCTTTCGTTCACCGGAATGAAAGAATTCGACTCGGCGCATGGACCCTGGAAGAACTTGAGAACGCGGGTATAGATTGGAGACAGACAGCGCTAAATACAGTGCCTCTGGCTCCGCCCTCTCTCCTCCACCTTCTCTCCTTCACCTTCTCTCTCAAACCCTAGACAATACGAGCGGTCTGACTTAATCAGACAGACGAGGGACCGGGAATGCTTCATTCCTCGTCCCTCCAAGCATGTCATAAGCATAAGAAGTAGTAAATAGGTCCAGGAGAAATGCTGGGCATGTAGAAAAATTCTAGCTAATAGGGCTAGAGCACACACAGTAGAGTAGTTAGAGACTAAATGATTATTGACTTAATCAATATGACCGTTAGTCAAAAACAATTTTTACATTTAAGTAAGGACACGGAAGGATTAAGAGAGCCACCTCCTCGCGGTGACACATGGTAACGCACCCTTCAGGGCGGCTAAGTAGCTCTCACCGCGGTTTTTCATTAAACACAGATGAGGATAATGATGATTCAATAATATACTATTGAAGCATCATCAACATCATCATCATCATCACCTGTCGCAAACAGGTTAGAAACAGTAATATGGTTAGGTAATGAGCTCCTGCTCGCAGACCACCATAATCATGCATGTATTATAGTATAGTGTGTGTGTAGGTACCTAGGCTCAAAGTAACTAGGTGACTCACCAAGAGAGTCGCCTAGTCGCCTCCGGTGTGGCCATAGCCTGACAGAGTGTCTATTCATGAACAAAAATATTTTAGGTTGTCTCCTGCTTGATTTAAATAAATTTATAACTAATATAAATCTGAGTATACAATAACTAAACAATTTTTTAAATTTAGAATCAATGAAAGTTTTAAATCTCTGAGTGAAATATTTATTGCGATACATATGTCATTGGGATTATATAGAATATATAGTGGCCCTTTTTTTCCCCTGGGGGCAATTTTAGGCGTTTTGGGAGCGAGCGAATAATCCCATTTTTCCCCTTTTAGATTAATATATCTTTGAATGTCCCTCATAGAGAGATAAATTAGCTAATTTTTAATTAATATTTAATATAAATAGATAGTAATTATTCTCTAAATGTGAATTTTAAATTATTTGATAAATTAAACATAACCTACTAACCTTTATGAATAGGATAATTGTTTGGATTGTTGAGAATTTTATTGATATCAACAATTATAAATGAATCCATTATGCTTAATTATATCTTGCAAATATTTTAATTGAATAAACAAAAAACGAAATTGTTTAATATTAAAATCTATCAAATGACAGTTGAGAAGAAAATGCTCTAATGAATTCTTCAAACAATAGTATGAGAGTTTCAATTTCAAATCTGCAGATGGCAGTAGTGTAGTGATTTGGGACAATATTCAAATAAAACTAAATAAAAAAAGTAGAAAAAAAATATTTTAGAAGTAACTTATTAACAAATTCAAATATTCTCATGACTAAATATAAAAGATCAGGTATGTACCTGTCTTTAATTTCAAATAGTTTTCATAAATACTGAATTTTAATGTCCGGATTGACCTCTCTTGATTATTTGCCGCCCCCCCACCCCTCCAAACACCACATTATTTAAGACATTTATATTTCTTTTATTCCATATCGTTTTAATGAAAAAACTACATGTTGATGTGTTATTGAATATATTATGTAAATAATTTTAAGGAATTAAAAAAAAAATGGGAAGTATTTTTTGAATATTTAATTAAAATTTGAATAAAATACTACTCGAAAAACTTATTTTTTTGATTTCATTGATCATTTTTAATTCAGTAATTGCCAGCTTCCTAGACTCCCAATATCTAGCCGCACCCTTTTTATCAAATGCTATTAATACACCATGTCGACTGATATGGAAGTCATAATTACTAAAAATATATTCCAATTTGAGTCGCTTGATGTTCAATATATACTGCTTCTTGGCTATTCAAAAGTGAGGTCTCTTGCTTCAAATACAGCAATAGAGCGTATTTTACAATTATATGATCCGATTCGATCTTTATTATTAAATTTGGAAAAATGCCCCACACACTTCTGAAAATGTTCTTTCAGAACGATACTTAGCTCCAAGGGGTGAACCGCGGCCTAATATCGTGTACACCTACTTCCACTTCCAAGTAGAAGACAATAGTTCAAGGGGCATTATCTAATGAATTCCAAAATCATTCTAAAGACGTGTACAGATAATTCCAATTGCGGTTCACCCCTCGCTTACCTCAGAACAAAGTTTTATTTCGTCCACAGCCAGACAATGTTTTTTCATAAAACTGCTTTACAAATTAAATTTGGTAAAATTTCAACTGCATATGTTAATGAAATTTTAGTAGATCTTATTTTATTTTATTTTAAAGAATAAACTAACAATTTTGGAAGTTTCTAAACCTGGGATTAAGGATAAATTTCTAAAAAAACTTTTTATAAAATTTGTTATGAATACAGTGAGCGATGGTCGGCTAAAACTTTACTGAATTACTTAAATAGTTTCAAGTGAAGTTGAATGGGGAAAAGTTTCTTCAAAAGTCACATTCGAAATGAAAGAAATTGTTATCGAGGTCAAGTTTATTCTGTATGAAGAAATTCTATTTATTGATGAAGAAACTCACTCGACTCCCTGGCTCACCGAAGAACCGTTTCTGCCCTTTCCCTGTACTACAGATACTATCACGGTATCACGGTGTCTGTTCAGTCGAGCTGATATCAATTATCCCCCCTAATGCCCTCTTTACGAGAAACACGCGGTTTTCTAACGCTCAGCACCCCCTCGCTGTCAAATTGGATAAAAGTCGAACAAGCGCTTTCGCCAACTCTTTTATCCCTATGACCTCCAGAGACTGGAACTCGCTCCCTGCCACCATCTTTCCCGCGACTTATAACCTTCAGCTATTTAAGACCCGTATCCACAGATACCTTCGACCCCCGCCCAGCCCATAAAATTCTTTCTTCTTCTTTCACGATGGAGGGGCCAACTCAGGCCTTTAGGGGTTGCACCTTTTTGGTGTAACTCCTCTAATCATTATCATAAAAAAAAGATTAAAAAAATGAAGGAAAAACTTACAGAACTTTATTTGATGCTGAAAATGGATTTTATAAGAGTGGAATTTTTTTCTTTTTTATAAAAAACAAAAAGAAACGATCGTTATGGTTTATTATTATATATGCATATGAAAGACTGTGTCATCTGCTTGATGCAAATAAACATATATACTTATATTGAATTAATTTAATGATTATTTTTCTTATTAAATAAATACAATTCTTTTATTAAAACAATATCAAAACGTTTAACCGTTTCGGGAGAAATTCTCCCTTTATCAATGAAAATTTGATAAAAATTATGTAATATAATGAATATATTATTACAAGGTTTTCAGCTTAGAATGATCTGATTTCTTGTTTATTTACCTGTTCATAATCAATTCATTTTCTTACTGTAAAACGTGCAATGAATCTTGGTTTTATTGATGGAATAAAATAAACATGTCAATGTCAATAATTTTGAATTTATATAGAAAATAAAAATAAACAAAAGAAATTAAATATATGTATAATGATTTTCAAATTATAAAGGTTTTATTTGAACATTGAAGGGAGAATAATCGGGAAGCTGCTAGAGAATGAGAGGCAGCAAAAAAGGCAGGAATCAATTTGAGATTTAATGGAGAGCAAAATTGATTAAAGGCGAAAAAAACGGACATTTTTTCAATATTTTCTTTTTTTGTTTTTCGCGAAACAAGATTATATAAAAAAATGAATATGATTATTAAAATTGTCTATGAATTATATCTTATGCGTATAGTCTATTAAATCTATAGTTATTCCGTAATAGGGTCAAAAATGGAAAAAATTCATCATTTAAGACCGCCATATACATTATAATTCTGCTGAGAATGAAATACAAGATATTATTGTTACTGCCACTGAAAGAGGAGACAGATGGGAATGCCGCATTGGATTTCCTTCACTGACTTTTCAAAACCCTGAAGAAGGAGGGAATAGCCTCCGAAACGTCGGTTTTATGAATAAAAAGATAGTGTAAATTATCTTTTTCTTTTTTTTGGACTGCCTCATCAATATCCACTTAATTATTTTTGTAATTTTTAATAAAATCTAAAAAATAATCAGAAGTAATTTATGAAGGTCATAATTGATGAATTTGGCAGATTGCTACGCTATAACTGAATATATGACACAGGAATTATTTAACGGGTTATAGTGGTATTTCACATAGAGGAAATAAAATTAAAAAATTAAAAATCTTTTAATTATTTTGGAGATTTTTTATTTATCTCTATACATAACAAACGTTTTCTGTTAAACCTCCTGATGAAGGGTTCATAGCCCGAAATATGTATAGAGATAAATAAAAAATCTCCAAAATAATTTAAAAGATTTTTTAATTTTTTAATTTTATTTCCTCTATGTGAAACACCACTATAACCCGTTAAATAATTCCTGTGTTTAATATGTTTCACTATAAACCAACACCGCTTTCCCTAAACTTTATTGAATATATGACTATAGATTTATTTTTTTATTTCATTTTCAAGGGCAAAAAGCCTCACAAAGAGAAATCAAAGGTTGTCCTCTGCTTGATGCAAATAAACATATACACATATATATCAAGATGATATATCTGTATATATATATTATTTATTTGTTTGAGTCAAACAAATAAATAATATATATATACAGATATATCATCTTGATATATATGTGTATATGTTTATTTGCATCAAGCAGAGGACAACCTCTTTGTTTCTCTTTGTGAATCAACAACTCTGCTACTATCGGCAAAACAAAAACTTTTCAACTAAACAAAAAGCCTCAATTTAGAAAATTATAAAATTATACATTAACAATACTCAATACATACATCGACAATACATTAACAACAGTCATTAAATACACCAATAATACATTAACAATACTCATTACATACATCAACACATTACATAATTAGATTTAATGGCATATTCGCATAAGATATAATTCATAGAGGATTCCATAATCTAGCATTTATTAAATAAAAAAACTTATCCTCGACATATACATGGAAATAAAGAAAAAATGGAAAAAATTTTCTTGAAACCTTTAATCAATTTTAATGAAAAAAAAATTTCAAATCAATTATTTCTTATCGATGATGAGGGCGCTGTAAAGGTTTTACTGATTAACAGCCACCCTAATAAACATACAATGAGAGAAAAAAAATAAATTATTAGTGGAACAACAAATATAGGTACAACAAGTGAAAATCTAATATTCTATTCAAAATTACAACTTAAACATTAAGATGTTCGAACAAAAATACACTAGTCGGGAAATTAAATGAATTGAAAGGAGATTTGAACTTATTTGTAAATATAAAATGAATCAGTATACTTATAGACTGAGATTTCAACCCTTCTCTATTGAAATTCAAAAAGTGTTTCGTGTTGAAATGTTACACCACACAGTGTCGTGAAGGCACTCACACACTCGCCCAATTTGCCCAAGTAGGCCTTAAGGTTGGACACCCCTGGTGTAGAACAGTGGTTTAAGAACCCAAAATTGGGTTTTTTGGATTAAGGGGGGTGCTGTATTGGTTTATAGTGAAATATTACATAAATTATAATTAATAGCATTTCTTGTGAAACTAAGAAATTTCCCCTTAATTATAATTTCAGATACTTTGGGTCGCCCAGAGGCCTTATCCAAAAATTTAGTTACATTTTTTCAATAAGTTTAAAAATATATTTTAACTTATTCAATGAATATATATTAAAAATATAAATTTAAGAAACGTGTACTTTTTCATTAAATATTCCTTGGATTAAAATTTCTCCATGATCATTTTATTTGTGAAAAAAAAAA
This sequence comes from Forficula auricularia, assembly GCA_024734495.1. NCBI lineage: Eukaryota > Metazoa > Arthropoda > Insecta > Dermaptera > Forficulidae > Forficula > Forficula auricularia. Next base: position 94,272 of record JALMQS010000711.1, read on the forward strand.
TTCTTATGTGCGTTAACTTCTAGGGTCGCGAAATGAACAAATTTCTTATTTTGTGTCGCTGCTTAAAAAGCTTAAGGACCATCAGTGGTGTAGAGAATTAATTATTATCGATCATTTAGATCGGAACAGAAAATAAAGGAAAGGAATTCAAAAGTGATTTTCTTATAAATGAAATATATATTTGTGAGTTTATATTTATTTACATCAAGCATCAGATATACTCTTTGATTATTTCTATTAATAAATCAAAAACTCTTTAATATTTTGGATTAGATAAACATTTTAAATTTATATTAACGAATTGAAATAAAAAAAACAATATAAAATTAGAGACAAATATAAAAGTATTAGAATTAGAAATCGAACTCGATATTCAGTATTAAATTAATGTTAAACATTAAGATCTTGAAACAAGAGACTCGTCGGGAAATTGAGTTATCCGAATGAATTTTACAATTGCTAATGAGATTCTTAGAATACAGGCTGATTCAAAATCAAGGACTCAATTTCATACGTTAATATTTCATGCTCTAGACATTATAATGTGAATAATCCAAGTATTACATTGGATTATACTGACTTGAATTCTTCAATTGGCTTTTGAGAAAATTTAATTGCTTCATGAAGAGAACATAAGAAATACAAGTATAGTAAATATATATAATACATAGTCTAATATCTGATTAGGGAATATTTAAATGATAATGCCTGCGCTGATATATAGTATATTTAGGGAGATTGCTTTATTCTGGTCAGACTCAAATTTATTTTAGTTGGACTTTTAATAAAAATAAATTGAATGAAGAAAAAATAATAGAATGATTCATTTTTACTAAAATTCGAATTAAAATATTGACCTTAAACTTATAAATATTTAATAACTTTTAAGGAGTTCGGTGTTGGTTCTAGGTGAAACATTTTAATATAATAATAAAACTAAGATACGAGGTAGGTTTCACAGGTGAAACCTACCTCGTATCTTAGTTTTATTATTATTATAAATATTTGTTTTTTGTTTTCAAATCAGTAAATTATAAATTCAGTAACTAGTTTATAAGCACCGAGAGAGTGCCCACCGAGTTTCAGCCACCTCTACGAGATAATAAGATAAGCTATCAGAGCCAAATACCTTCTCCATACACCATCCACACCTACCCTTCACGAATAAGCTCCATTTTCATCCAGAAACTTCACCCCACACACTTTAATATTTTTATATATATTTATACTGACTATTCACTGACTTTTCAAAACCCTGAAGAAGGAGGGAATATCCTCCGAAACGTCGGTTTTATGAATAAAAAGATAGTGTAAATTATCTTCTTCTTTTTTTGGACTGCCTCAAGATCCACTTAATTTATATTGTATTTAGTAACGAGTACAATTGGTAGGCTGTATGGACGAATACTAAAGGAAAGAATAGAAAAGGAATGGAACGACATTGAAGAGCAGAGCGGCTTTAGAGCTGGAAGATCATGCACGGATAACATATTCTGTCTACGAAACCTCATTGAAAAACGACATGCAAGAAACCTAGAAACCCACCTCATTTTTGTTGATCTACAGAAAGCCTACGATAGTGTTCCAAGACAAAATATGATAAAAGTACTGGAGACAACAACAATCAATAGGCGCTATATCGACGCGGTTAAACATCTATATATAAAAAATAGATCAGCAGTTAAAATAAAGAATGAGATATCAGATGAGTTTCAAACAAATAAAGGTCTACTGCAAGGATGTTGTCTGTCTCCTACTCTATTTCGAATATATGTTTCATATGCCCTGCAAGAATGGACAAAAAAATGTGGATCAATGGGACTACAAATTGACGAGTCGTACCTCTACACACTATTATTTGCGGATGACCAAGTTGTTATTGCAGCAGATATAGATGACGTAAGCTACATGACCCGTAAACTGGAAGAGGAATATAATAGATGGGGACTGGAAATAAACTTTGAAAAAACAGAATACCTGACGGTCGGGACAGAGGGGGAAATCTGGATATCAATGGAAAAGTGATAAAAAACTGTAAGGAATTTAGATATTTGGGATCTGTCTTTAGCGAGGAGCCAAACTGTGAGAGGGATATTAAAAATAAAATCTGTCAAGGTCAACTGAATGGGGTCTGGTGGAGCAAAGGGATCCAGCAAGACACAAAAAAATATATATATCGGTCCATAGTGGAAGGCATAGCCCTATACAATTCAGAAACATGGGACATGAATAAAAAAACAAAAAGAAATTACAAGCGCTCGAAATGGATGCGATGAGAAGGAGTTGCAGAGTGTCGAGATTGGAGCATATCCCAAATACAACTATAAGGGACAAAATGAAGATGGAACACGACATAATAGATAGAATAGAAAGGAAGACATTAATATGGTATGGACACCTCATAAGAATGCCGGAAGATAGGTGGCCTCATAAAATATGGACCTGGATGCCCACGGAAAGACGAAGGAGAAGAGGAAGACCGAGACGAACATGGAAGCAGGGAGTAGATGAGGCAATGACCAGTAGGCAACTACAAGAGCAAGACATTCTGGATAGAGAGAATTGGCGTGTTGGATGCGGAAAACGGCGCATGCTGTAGAACAAACCGCTTTATTATATTTATATTTAGTAAGTTTGTTCGGATTCTTCTTAGGGCCAGTTGTATGTCGGTTGGTAAACTCTTTTTAAACGTTGACAAAGGGTAAAACCTTAAAATTCACCTTGTGCCTGACGGGATGGCCAATCAGATGAAAGTGCATGTCATCTGATTGGCCACCAGACACCAGGCGAATTTTAAAGTTTTACCCTTTGTCAACGTTTAAAAAGAGTTTACCAACCGACATACAACTGGCCCTTAGAGTAAGTATTTCACGAACCGGTGGTAAGATCATGACGTTTATCAAGTGTTCTTTTAAGAAGTTTCTGATGAATAAATAAAATAATCCAAAGATTATTCTTTTGGAAAATCTCAAAAGACAGTCAGGACATTTATGAGGTCTCTCTCATGTATGTAACTTTAAATGCGTTTTGAGATTACATTTTTGTGAGAAGCGTTTTTCACAATGGGGACAGGAAAAAGGTCTTTCCCCTGAATGTACCCGTAAATGACTATCAAGATGGAGCTTGTGTTAAAACCCCTTGGAACACACACTACATGTAAAAGGATATTCTCCTGTATGTATTCTTAAATCAGTTTTGAGAGTAGATTTAAGTGAGAAGCTTTTTCACAATGTCACAAGCAAAAGGTCTTTCTCCGGAATGTACCAGCAAATGACTATCAAGATGATCCTTGCGTGAAAATCCCTTGGAACACACACTACATTTAAAAGGGTGGTGTCCTGTATGAATTTTTAAATGCCTTGTGAGATGAGATTTATTTGAGAAACTTTTTTCACAATGGGCACAGGCAAAAGGTCGTTCTCCTGTATGTATTCTTAAATGCGCTGTGAGAGCAGATTTTTGTGAGAAGCGTTTTTCACAATAAGCACAGGCAAAAGGTCTTTCTCCTGTATGAGTCCTTAAATGATTTGTGAGATTACATTTAACTGAGAAGCGTTTTTCACAATGGGCACAGGCAAAGTGTCTTTCTCCGGAATGGATCTGTAAATGAGTATTAAGAGTGGCTTTCTGTGCAAATCTCAACGGACACTGACTACATTTAAAAGGTCTATCACCTGTATGTGTTCTTGAATGCGTTTTGAGAATAGTTTTTTTTGAAAAGCGTTTTTCACAATGGGGACACCCAAATGGTCTTTCTTCTGAATGTACCAGGAAATGTTTATTGAGATCTGATTCTGATGTGAATCTCTTTTGACATGTTGTACAGTTGAAGAATTTTTGACCTGAATGAATTACAAAATTTTAAATCATTTTCAGAATGGATTTCACTGCATATTAAGAATTAAATTTACCTTTTTTTAATGCAGTAATATTTAACTGATTTTTTAATAGAGAAGATATTTTCATATTAAAGCATTTCTTTTGATGCTTTTCTAGAAATGCTTCGCTAATAAACATCATGCTGCAATAGCAGCAACGATGAAGTGGCCCTGAAATAAAACACAAATCATTTGTTATTTACTTGAATTCCTATCTAAAATTTATGATTAAATAAAAAAACAAACAGTTATTGTACGAAATATTGTTTTTGTTTTAAATAATTTTTATTTATTATACATAGGTAAAAAAATAAATGGCCACGTTCTGATGTGGCCATCTACTTGACTTTAGCATACAACCAGCGGTGGGGGCCCTCTCTTATAATTAATATTTAATATAATTATTTATAATCATGTAGGGGGGATTAGTTTTTGCATTTTTAGACGACTGGTGGGCCACTACGAAATTTGGTTGAGTTTGGTACAAGAGCATAGAATTTCACCCCCACCCCCATCAATTTGGACGGTTAGTTTTTTAATTTTTAGACTTTTTGGGGCCCATTGTTTACAAAAATGTAGTTTGTTTCATTTTTTGAGATGTTATTTATTAAATTTCATTTATCCATTTCAAAATTTTATTTTATTAATACGAAGGAGCTAAACATAAAAAGATAAATTATATTAATTTTTTTTTTTTTTTTTTTTTAATGCAATCGAATGCAAGAAGGTGTGCACCAGTAAAGGTGTAGCCCCTATGGATCTCGAAAGACCCTTGCATTACCGAAGAGAAGGGAAAGTTGATTAAGTGAGAGGGTGTAGACGTAGGTGTCTATGCACCCTGGTTTTGAAGGTTTGAAGATCATAGGTGCTGGGAAAGATAGAGGCTGGGAGAGAGTTCCAGTTCCTTGAAGTCATGGGGATATATGTATTCGCGAATGAAGTGGTCCGGCACTTTTCCAATTTGACCGCAAAAGAGTGTTGGGAGTCGGCAAAACGTGTGCTGCGTGCAAAGTATGCTTTGGGGGGAATTATTGATTTTATCTCATCAGAGCACCTGCCGTGATAGTATCTATAGAAAAGGGAAAGGGCAGAGACATCTCTTCGATGAGCCAACGAGTCGAGGGAGTCGGTGAGGGTAGAATCGTCAATTAGCCTGACGGCTCGTTTCTGAATTGCATCAAGGGTAGCAAGAGAATATTTTGAGGCTCCTCTCCACAGATGAGAGCAGTATTCGAGATAGGGGCGGATTTGGGCCTTGTAGATGGTGAGAAGTTGTGGGGGTTTGTAAAATCGCTTGGACCTGAATAAGAAGCCAATCTTCCTTGCTGCAGATTTCGCCACAGAGGAGATGTGTTCATTCCAAGACAGGTCAGATGCGACAGAGACGCCCAACATGGATAGGCTGTCACACATTTTCAGGGTATTCGAATCGAAGTGAATATCAGGGAAATCTCTATTTTCGCGCCTAGAAATTAGACAACATTGAGTCTTATTTGAATTAAAGTTAACTAAATTTTGAGAGCCCCATTTATTCTGTTTGTTTAGGTCGAGAGTAATTGAGGAGGCAATATTGATTCGATTATTCGGGAGAGAGGGTTTGCCGTGTAGAGTGCTATCGTCGGCGTAACAATGAGTGGGGTTTGCCGTTTGATCAATAAGGTCGTTTATATAAATAAGGAAGAGTGTGGAGGAGATTACAGAGCCTTGGGGAACACCAGAGTTTGTAGAGAACGATTCAGATGATGTTCCATCCACCACAACTTTTATACTTCGGTTTGTCAGAAAGCTTTCTATCCATTTGCGAAGTGTTGGTGTGAATCCAAAGGCTGGCAGTTTGGCAAGAAGATTTTTGTGCCAAACCTGGTCAAAAGCTTTGGAGATATCAAGGGCTACAGCGAGGGTTTCTTTTCCGGCCTCTAGAGTATTGTTGAAGGTGTGGGTGACATAGGTTAAGATGTCGCCTGTGGAACGATTTTGTCTGAATCCATATTGCCTATCGTGAATTAATTTATTGTTTTCTAAGTGATGAAGGACGTGTTGGTTTATGACTAATTCCATTAATTTGGAAAGAACAGAGGTGATCGAGATAGGCCTGTAATTAGAGATTTGAGATGTGTCTCCTTTTTTAGGAATAGGTGTGACTCTGGCTATTTTCCAGCTTTTGGGGAATATGCCCGACTCGTAGGAGAGTTGGAATAGCTTGGATAAGATAGGGGCAAGTTCAGGGGCGCATTTTTTAATGAGAATTGGTGGGATGTTATCCGGGCCTGCGGCGGATTTGGAATTTAATTTATTAATGGCTTTTATGATTATTTGGGGCCTGAAAATTATTTTGTTCATGAGGTTGGTTTGGGGGGTATAAGTGGGCGGGTTAAGCCCTTTGTCATCTAAAGTGGAGTTAGTTGCGAAATAGGATGCTAGTGATTCGGCTTTTTCAGCGGGGGTCGTGGCTACTGAACCATTTGGGTGAAAGAGGGGCGGAAGTGAGGGGGACGCGAAATTTCTATTTATTGCCTTGTGTAACGAGAAAAAGGCCCGTTTTCCATTGGGGCAAGATGCGAGACGGTCAGCTATCCTCTGGTCGAATGATTTCTTTGCCTCAGAGATGATTTTTTTGCATGAGCTTCGCGACTTGGTAAATGCAACTCGGTCGCATTCTAGCTGTGAAAGTTGCCATTTCTGAAAATATTTGTTTTTTTCACGGACGGAATCTGCGCATTGTCTACCAAACCAAGGCTTAGAATCCTTGTTCCATTTAAATAATTTCTCACTCCTAAACACTCAAATACTCTATAAATATATATGTTACTGCTAATATGCAAATTTTGATAGTTTATGAACTAGCTGGATAGTTTGAAAACACAATTTCCACCAAAACAGCAGCCAGTCTGCAAACCAACCAAGAGTCTTGGCCAATTTACCTGAAATTATTGAGAAAACCAAAATAGCGGGATAGTTTATAAACTATCCAATGCAGCCTGGCTAATATGAAAACCATAATTTCTAGTAACACAAAATAGCCAAACCTTTGGCTAGTTTATAAACTAACTAGGCTTAATGTTCATGGCATTTCTTATTTGATGAATTAGAGATGAATAAAATGCAAACTTTTGATTTAAATTTTTTATTAATAAAAAAATAAAATATTTTCAAATAAGTACAATTTACTTAGATATTTTAATAGAAAGAAATGTTTTTGGGTGGTATGGTGTATGTATGTATATATATATTTTTATGTATATGTATTTTGGCGGGCGCACCAACGATAGTTATATAAAATACATGGTAAAAAATAACAAGAGGGTAATTATTTTTGCACCATGATTCACTGTTATGACATTTGCTGTTACACGTGTACCTACCCCATAGAAATGCATTTACATTTTTTGTTCATGCAGCGTTTTTTACATTGACACCTTCCATACCCTTGTGTTGCACCTGAGACTGAACGTTTTCCCACAGCACTCCTAATACTTATTTCTGTGGCTTTTTTGAGATCATCAAGAGACAAAAAATTTTGCTTTCATAAATCAAATTGATTTCGTGAAAATAATTGTTTCAGCACTCCATGAACAGTACCAAGTCGATAAAAATTATCTTCAATACTCATGATTATCGCCAGAATATTCCTGTGATCAGAACGGCTTCTATCGACGTTTGGAATTGGTATACGTACTGTCATGCCAACTTCTCCATTCTTATTATAAAGATCTAAAAAGAGTCGTTAAATTTTTCTTTGTGATTCATTTTATTAACAATAACTGTTGCTGTTCGTGTGAAATATAAAAACAAACCCGGCCAGGACAACAAAAAGAAAAACAATAACATGTCATTTAATAACCTAACTTTATTTGTAAATAACCAGAAAATTGGTTAATTAATTTATAAACTAGCCAAAGGTTTGGCTATTTTATGTTACTAGAAATTATGATTTTCATATTAGCCAGGCTGCATTGGATAGTTTATAAACTAAGCTATTTTGGTTTTCTCAATAATTTCAAGTAAATTAGCCAAGACTCTTGGTTAGTTTGCAAACTAGCTGCTATTTTAGTGAAAATTGCCTTTTCTATCAAAATAGCCAATGCTTTGGTTAGTTTATAAACTATCCAAATTTGCATATTAGCCATAACAAATACCGGGTGAGTTTTTTTATCTTGAGACAGTCCTATAACTGAAAAACAGTGCATTATATGGAAAAAAGTTTCAAATAAAAGTTTATTTATATCGAGGGGGAAACTAAACTACGCTATTGTTTTTAGTCGTAGAACAAGCTTTCAAGGGTATTTCGAGGTCAAGTACTGTTTTTTAAATTGAAATCTATATTTTTCATTACGCCTAATCTACAATAAAAACTGAACAACTTCCATAAGAACTATTTTTTATACCTACGACATCAAATAAACAAAATACCTACATGAATCAATTTGAGCACAAAAAAATCTTAATAATTATTTTTAACAATTATTTAACTTAATTATCAAATAATAATTATTTAATATTTAATTATTAAATAAATAATTTAATAATTTTTCGACACTGTTCTGAGACATTTCAGAGTGTATTGCATGTCTTCTTGGATGAGTTCCAGTTCCAATTTCGTTATTTTAGCCTTTTTAAGTTTCTTCATAGCCTTTACATTTCCTGATTTTTTTGGTTTTTTAACAAATTTACAACACGATGAAATGAAGCTTGAGAGGGTGTATTTATATCAGGGAAACGCTCGGCATCCATTTTAATGACAACCCCATAACACTTCTTCCACATTCATTATAAATTAAGACCATTTCAATTCTGTCTTCAACAAAAAATGCTTCACTTTTATTATGGTAATACAATACTACTGAATTGACACGAGAAATAGACTTTTTTAAATTCAAGACTTTTAAATAGATCTATTAAGTAGAAAATAATCTCTTAAATCGGTGTATAATGGAGTTTTAATATAATTATAAACACTTATTTTCATTGTTGTGACTTTTCAATTTAATAAATATTTATTTAATAATTAATTATTTATTCATTATTATTTGATAATTAAGTTGAATGATTGGTAAAAATAATTAGTAAGTTTTTTTTAGAGATGTAATTGATTTAATATTTTTCTTTTTATTTGATGTCATATAAAAAAATAGTTCTAATAAAAATTGTTCAGTTTTTTTTGAAGATTTAGAATATGTACAGAAACATATAGGTTTCTATTTAAAAAACAGAACTTGACCTCAAAAGCTTGTTCTAGGTCGACAAACAATTGAGTAGTTTAGTTTCCCCCTGATATAAATAAACGTTTACTTATTTGAAACATTTTTTCATATAATGCACTGTTTTTGAGTTATAAGACTGTCTTAAGATAAAAAACTCACCCAGTATATATAAATACCTATAGATATAGTTATGTAAATATGAATAATACATATCGTTGACTTAGAGTGTAAACCTGCTAACTCACAACAAGGGAATTTTACAGGACAGACAAAAAACAAACAAAATGTAATATTGTTGTTTAGGAAAGAAACAATTTTTCACATTTTTTTCTACAACTTACGATCGTAATTTTTAGTAGCAGTTTTACTTGGACGATGTTGGATCTCTTTTTCTTTTGAATGGTATTAATATGTCATATATGGTAAATAATAGAATTAGCAGGTTTACACTCTAAGGAGACGATATATAATAATTGTATATTGGTATGAGGTAGTTACAGGGCCGTGCCTACAGGGTGGTTCAGATGGTGCAAGAGACCAGGGCGCTCAAGCTCGATGGGCGGACTTGTAAAGTCCAGGCCAGAAAATTAAATTTAGTTATAAAAACAAGAATTTTAAGAAAATATTATTTAAATTTATTTTCGATAAAATATCAATACTATAAGCCAGAGAACCCTTTTTTTTGCGAGGTGGGGAAAATCCTTCATGGACGTTGTGCCGGACTCCTACCGACTAAAAACCCCACCTCATGGGCCATGTATTCATCCTTTCCGGAACCGCCTAAAGGCATACCTTCGGAGAGGAGGGCCATCAACAGTCCTGCACATTTGGGCCACCGTTGCCCACTTTCTTTGGCTTTCCATCATGCCAGAGAGCCCTAATCGAAGAGAAACGTCGTCTGGAATTTTGATGGGACAAATTGTTCCATTGTATATGTTGGGAAAGAACACTATTGTCCACAAACCCAGGAACAAATTTGTTTGGGGGAAGGTATAGAGAAATTTAATCAAATAATTTATTTTAAATTGAAAGTTTTTGCCGAGAGTAGCAGAATTTTTATATATTGAAGGAGACAATAAAAGAGTGTGTCTTCTGTTGGAATTATAAATTTTATTTATTTATAACGAGACTATAGTTTCGAGGGCTTTGCCTATAGTCTCGTTATAAATAAATAAAATTTATAATTCCAACAGAAGACACACTCTTTTATTGTCTCCTTCGACAAATAATTTATAATTATTTACGAAAGAACACCCGGCCGCCCTTAATTTTTGGTTCGATTTCAACCAAAATCTAATCAGCTCTTAATCTCAATGGACCGAAACTACATATGAAATTTTGTTTTGATATTCATACTAGTTTTTGAGCAAGAGCTTACACAAAATTTGGTAACTAAAAGACATTTTGACAAAATAATTAATATCTCGAAAAATTTAATTTTTTCGAGGTTCAATTATTAGGGCTTTTTATAGACCGAAACGCCATGGTTTCGCGTAATTTTTTTTAACAAAATAGTTTCAGCCGTTTTTATGATATTTCGAAAAACCGGAGCAAAACAAAAACACTTTTTTAATGCAAGATTACAATACTACCCTCTAGGGCAGTGATTCTCAACCTTTTTTTCATCACGGCACACTTTTAATAATTTAAAAATTTGACGGCACACTAACAATAAAATAAATTAATAGAATTTTATTTGTTGGAGGAACTATAAAAAGAGTGTGTCTTCTGTTGGAATTATAAATTTTAATTTATAACGAGACTATAGTTTCGAGGGCTTGTCTATTACAATTGATTCACAGGAATTAATGTATGAATTATAATTCAAGCAGAAGACACACTCTTTTATTGTCTCCTTGAATATATAAAAATTCTGCTACCCTCGGCACAAAAACTTTCAATTTAGAATTTTATATTGATGTAGGTACCTATAAAATTATCATAGGACATTCTGCATCCTGTATTTGGATACATATTTGGATTAAATGTAGTGTCTGTCATTTGATAAAGAAATGTAAAAAAAAAAAAAATTTTCAATTCGGGAGGGACCACTGGCTGGCAGTGGCGGCACACTTCAAGAATTTTGCGGCACACTAAAGTTCCGCGGCACACTGGTTGAGAATCACTGCTCTAGGGTAAAGTAATAAAGAGAGATAAGATAAGAATATTGTATTTGTTAATTAATGGTTTAGTGGGCAAGAACCCTTCCAGGAGAGTTATTTTCTATTATTTTTCAGAAAGGACGGCAAATCCTGGCTTGCTCCAGGGCGCACAATGGGTCAGGAACGGCCCTGGGTAGGTATTAAGGTTATCTGTATCAAGCAGAAGACACATTCAGTAATTTCTATTTATCATCTGTATTTCATTTAATATTCCTCCTACAGAAATAAGTAGCTTATAAATTCATTAATATATCATACAAATAAAGAGTAATTATTCTCAAGATGTGATATTTAAGGTTATTTGATAATTTCTTAATCGATACTGACCTTTATAAATCGGATAATGGTTGGGATTATTTAGAATCATATTTATATCAACCATCTGAAAGGTACCCATTATGCTTATTTATATATATTATATTGAAAAAAAAAACTTATTTAAATAATCGAAAGAAGGTAATTATTCAATTATTAAAAGGTATCAAATGACAGACAATATGAATTGTAAAATGGAGAGAATTGGCTATTATTCAGCAACTGCCGGCCAATCAGATGAAAGAAAAAGAACCCGTGGCTCAATTGCCGCTTTTTTCAAATCATATGAATATGATTCTATAATATTATTATTTTAACTTGAAATTTTCGAGTAAAAGTCGTAATATCAAGATATATATATATATATAAATGTAATACATTCTCATCTGTCCGATTCTTTGGGGAATCGAAACAGATGAATTTTGTTCAGTTTTTCAATAATAAATTTTATTTAGAATGTTTATATGTCAACATTTAAATGAAAGCGAAAGTTAAAACTTTTATCCGGTCACTGCCCTATTTTGGTGCACTTGGGACCAGACTCGTTTTGATAGTGAACCAAGAGTTGAAAAAGATACAGGACCCTAGCCGGGTATGATCCGACATCTTCTGCGTTAAGCCCGCAAATGCCTTCTCCATTTAGGTGATGGATCAAGTGCACCAAAATAGGGCAGTGACCGGATAAAGTTCTAACTGCTTTCATTTAAATGTTGACATATAAAAATTCTAAATAAAATTTATTATTGAAAAGCTGAACAAAATTCATCTGTTTCGATTCCCCAAAGAATCAGACAGAAGAGAATTGTAGTAAATTTATAACAACCATACTATTAGGAAAATAGAAGAAAAACGCGATTGAACTAGAGAGTTGAATATATATAAGATTTGATTATACGATCTAGTCAGGGGATCCATCGCCTAAATGGAGAAGGCATTTGCGGGCTTAACGCAGAAGATGTCGGATCATACCCGGCTGGGTCCTGTATCTTTTTTCAACTCTTGGTTCACTATCAAAACGAGTCTGGTCCCAAGTGCACCAAAATAGGGCAGTGACCGGATAAAAGTTTTAACTTTCGCTTTCATTTAAATGTTGACATATATATTTTTAATCCTATATATATTCTAACTTGTAATTGGTCATAATCTTTCATTCTATTATTTTTTTCCTATATCTCCATAAAATAGGTATTCCTTGGATTGAAAACTCCCTTAGTTCATTTTATTTGTTAAAAAAATTCATATGTCCGTTAACTTTTGGGTCACTAAATGAACATATTTCTCAATTTTGTCTCGCTGTCTTAAAAAGGTTAAGGACCAGTGGAGTAGAGAATTAATTATTATCGATCATTTAGATCCGAACAGAAAATAAAGGAAAGGAATTCGAAACTGAGTTGCAAATAAATGAAATATATCATTTGTGAGTTTATATTTATTTACATCAAGCATAAGATACACTATTTGATTATTTCTAATAATAAATCAAAAACTCTTTAATATTTTGGATAAGATAAACATTTTAAATTTATATTAACGAATTGAAATAAAAAAAAACCCATAAAATTAGAGACGAAAATAAAAGTATTAGACTTAGAAATCAAACTCGATATTCAGTATTAAATGTTAAACATTAAGATCGTCAATGAAGACTCTCGTAGGGAAATTGAATTTTACGAATGAATTTTACAATTGAGATTCTTACAATACAGGCTGATTCAAAATCATGGACTCAATTTCATACGTTAATATTTCATGCTCTAGACGTCTCATTATAATGTGAATATTCGAAGTCTTACATTGGATTATACTGACTTGAATTCTTGAATTGGCCTTTGAATAAATTTAATTCCTTCATCGAGAGAACATCAGAAATAAATATGATACGATCTGGTTAGGGAATATTTAAAAGATAATTCCTGGGCTGATTTATAGTATATTAAGGGGGATTGCTTTACTCTGCCCAGACTCAAATTTATTCTAGTTGGACATTAAATAAAAATTAAATTAATGAAGAAAAAATAATAGAATGATTTATTTTTACTAAAATTCGAATTAAAATATTGACCTTAAACTTATAAATATTTGTTTTTTCTATTTTCAAATCAGTAAATTATAAATTCAGTAACTAGTTTATAAGCATCGAGAGAGAGCCCACCGAGTTTCAGCCACCTCTACGAGGTAATAAGATAAGCTATCAGAGCCAGATACCTTCTCTATACACCAACCACATTTACCCTTCACGAATAAGCTTCATTTTATCCCCAAACTTCACCCCACACACTTTAATATTTTTATATATATTGTATTTATATCGTATCTATTAAGTTTGTTCTGGGTTCTTCTCAGAGTAAGTATTTCACGAACCGGTGGTGAAATCGTGACGTTTATCAAGTGTTCTTTTAAGAAGGTTCTGATGAATAAATAAAATAATCCAAAGATTATTCTTTGGGAAAATCTCAAAAGACAGTCAGGACAATTATAAGATCTCTCTCATGTATGTAACTTTAAATGCCTTTTGAGAGAAGATTTTTGTGAGAAGCATTTTTCACAATGGGGACAGGCAAAAGGTCTTTCGCCTGAATGTACTCGCAAATGAGTATAAAGATGGTTCTTGTGTGAAAATCCCTTGGAACACACACTACATTTAAAAGGGTGGTCTCCTGTATGTATTCTTAAATGAGTTGTGAGATTAGATTTAAGTGAGAAGCATTTTTCACAATGGGCACAGGTAAAGGGTCTTTCTCCGGAATGGATCTGTAAATGAGTATTAAGACTGATCTTCCGTGCAAATTTCAACGAACACTGACTACATTTAAAAGGTCTGTCTCCTGTATGTAATCTTAAATGAGTTGTGAGATTACATTTAAATGAGAATCGTTTTTCACAATGGGCACAGGCAAAAGGTCTTTCGCCTGAATGTACCCGCAAATGACGATCAAGATAGAGCTTGTGTAAAAATCCCTTGGAACACACACTACATTTAAAAGAGTGGTCTCCTGTATGCATACTTAAATGACTTGTGAGATTAGATTTTACTTTGAAGGTTTTTTTACAATGGGGACACCCAAATGGCCTTTCCTCTGAATGTTCCAGCAAATGTTTATTGAGATCTGCTTTTGAAGTGAATCTCTTTTGACATGTTGTACACTTGATGAATTTCTGACCTGAATGAATTACAAAATTTTAAATCATTTTCAAAATGGATTTCACTGCAAATTAAGGATTAAATTTACCTTTTTTTGATGCAGTAATATTTAACTGATTTTTTAATAGGCTATATATTTTCATATTAAAGCATTTCTTTTGATGCTTTTCTAGAAATGCTTCGCTTATAAAGATCATACTGCAATAGCAACAGGGATGAAGTGGCCCTGAAATAAAACACAATTCAATTGGTATTTTCTTGAATCCTTATCTAAGATTTATGATTTAATAAAAAAAAAAAAAAAAAAAAAAAAAAAAAAAAACAACTAATTTTACATTCATTTGACAGTTATAATAAATATTTTCTAGAGATGAATTAATAGTTAATATCATGAGAAAATTTTAATATTATAATGGGGTATTAATATTAATATACCGGGTGAGTTTTTTTATCTTGAGACAGTCTTACAACTCAAAAACAGTGCATTATATGAGCAAAACTTTCAAATAAAAGTTTATTTATATCAAGAGGGAAACTAAACTAGGCTATTGTTTGTCGAGGCAGAACAAGCTTTCAAGGGTATTTTAAGATCGAGTTGTGTTTTTTAAATGGAACCATGTATTTTTCTTTGGGCCACCATACTCTACAAAAAAAACTGAACAACTTTTTAATTAGAACTATTTTATTATACGACATCAAATAAACAAAATACATGAATCAATTAGATCCCAAAAAATCTTAATAATTATTTTTAACAATTATTTAACTTAATTATCAAATAATAATGATTAAATAAATAATTAGTAAATATATAATTATTAAATTGAAATGTCACAACAATGAAAATAAGTGTTTATAATGATTTTAAAACTTAGTTTTACTCAGATTCAAGATATTATTTTCTACTTAATAGAACTATTTAAAATTCTTGAGTTTTAAAAAGTTTATTTCTCGTGTCAAACCAGTAGATAGTTATATTGTATTACCATAATAAAAATGGATCATTTTTCGTTAAAAACGGAATTGAAATGGTAAATGGTTTTAATTTATGGTGAATGTGGAAGAAGAGTGCCATAGGCTGCCATTGAAATGAATGCCGAGCGCTTTGCTGAAAGAAATAGACCCTCTCAAGCTTCATTTTTTCGTGTTTAAAATCTGTTAATAAAAAGGTAATGTAAAGGCTACGAAGAAACTGAAACAGGCCAAAATAAGGAAATTGGAACTGGAATTCATCCAGAAGACTTGCAATACACCCTGGAATGTCATAGAACAGTGTCGCAAAATTATTAAATGATTAATTAATTATTTAATAATTAAATATTTGATAATTAAGTTGAATGATTGTTAAAAATAATTATTAGTTTTTTTTCGAGATCTAATTGATTTAATATTTTTTATTATTTGATGTCGTATAAAAATAGTTCTAATAAAAGTTGTTCAGTTTTTATTGTAGATTCAGAATATGTACAGAAATATATAGGTTTCCATTTAAAAAACAGAACTTGACCTCGAAATACCCTTGAAAGCTTGTTCTAGGTCGAGAAACAATAGCATAGATTAGTTTCCCCTGATATATAGTAAATAAACTTTTATTTGAAATTTTTTTTTCATATAATGCACTGTTTTTGAGTTATAAGACTGTCTCAAAATAAAAAAACTCACCCGGTATATGTTTATGAGTATCAAGCAGAGGACAACTTCACTGAATTTTCTTTTTATGAATAATAACTATTTGAATATTTCTTATATATATTTTACTGCTTGATACTGATAAATATATACATTTAGGTATATATAGATAATTTAACCGATACAAACCTCTATAAATCGGATAATGGTTGGGATTATTTATAATCATCTTGATATCAACAAACTGAAATGTATCCATTATGCTTATTTATTTATATTTAAAAAAACTTATTTAAATAATCGAAAGAAAGAAATTATTCAATTATTAAAACGTATCAAATGACAGACAATATTAATTGTAATATAAAATAGATACCAAAGATTAAATTGACAGACAAGACAAGAATAAACAATAGAGTGACATTTCAAATTCTAACCGAGAATTGGCAGCACTGTACCCAACATTTGAAAATATTTAAATAAAACTTTACTAATTAATAGAAAGTCTTATATAGTAAGTTTAAATTAGATATATTCTCATGACTAAAAATAAAAGCAGGCTAGCTGTGTATTTATTTATCTTATTCAAGCTGAGCCGAACCTCATTGTTTTTTTTTTTGGCTTTTCGACCTTTCTAGCCATTAGCCAATTTACGATACTATATATTTATTTTTCAAATTTGTCTCTACCCCCACCTCATTGGTTTCTCATTATGATTAATGATGCTTTGAATTTTCCCCCAACAGAGATATACCTTATGAATTTATTTATATAAGCTTTTTAAAATTCTCTCCAATTTGATAGTTTGTTGCTTATATAGGCCATTATAAAAACAGGGCATTAGGGGGTTCACTAAATGGTTTACAAATAATTTTGTAAGATAGTTATATCTAACATAGTCCAGTCAACGAACGCTCAAAAAGGGGCTTTAGAAAACCTTGAAAATGGATGAATTTTTTTCTTATGGAGTGTATGGGGTAGTTAGGATTAAAATACTAAAAGTACCCAGTTCTAGCTACCGGGCCTAGGGGTGTCAGGAGGGTGAAAATGTCCCGCTTGTTGGTTTTTCGCTTATATCCCAAAATTGTTGGGTCCTAGGGAAAAAATTCAAAATTAAAGCTTATATAATTTGATACGAGATTACTCTACGACAAATTACAAGCAAAGTTGTAGAGGAGGTATTTTTGACATTTTTCTTTAAAGGAATTTTGAAAAAATCACCCGCAAATGGGGCGCGGGTCAAAAAATTCTAGATCTTTGGACGACTCATCCAAATTTTTTATAAGTAATGTGTGGGGGCCCAGAAAGATAGAACATGCAAAAACTAACCATGCAAAATGGTGGTCGAAAAAGAAAGTTCGAGGGGGTCCAGTGGGGGAAGCCCTTTGGCTACCAAGAGGCCCGTCGAAGGCGGGCGTGCCAGCTAGTATATCGTAAATAGATACCAGTCCTAGGGTGATTTTCGCCAATTACAATTAATATATTTATAGATAGAGTTATAAATCTATATTAAAAACCAACTTTATATATAGGAATATAGGTAATAAGTAGAGACCGGATCCTTATGCAATTGCATATTTTTGTTTGCAGCGACAAACGACCCAGGAGATCAATTACCTATCTGAATCATGCATCTAGGATATGTGGGTTAAATTTTATACTGCATATTTGAGTACTATTGCATAAAATTATATATTTGAAGGATTTTTGTCAAATATTGCAAATTTCGTATCAAATACAAATGAAAAAAAAATGAAGAAATAAAACACGAGAACACTAATTTAAATTCGAACAAAACTGAACTAGGACTCAACAACACGAAGTGTAGTGTTGGACTAGGAAGAAGGAAGTTGGATTACAAAGCATGTAAAAGTAGCTAGAAATCAACAAGCCACTCATTTTTCTTTTTATTCATTTGTGCTTTGATTTGACTAGATATTTTCCTCTACACGAAAATGACTAAAAGTTTCCAATATTTTTCTTCAAAAGTAAAAGTGGGTGTTTTAGGTTACTTTAAATTTGCCCCCATTACGTCTGAGTATGTGGAGCGCTACTTTTCATCCTATAAATCAATTTTAAGATATCGTAGAAATAATATAACCTGAAGATAATTTAGAAAAATACTTGTAAACATAAATTACAATCAAATTTTATTTATTTTTGAGATCCTTTGTTAATTATTTCTTTATTATTATTATTAAATTGAAAGTTTTTGTGCCGAGGGTAGCAGAATTTGTACATATTGAAGGAGACAATAAAAGATGTGTCTTCTGCTGGAATTATAAAATTTATAATTCCAGCAGAAGACACTACTCTTTTGTTGTCTCCTTCAATTATTATTATTTTTTAATGGTCTTCGGTAACTATAGCCCATTTTGGCCATTGAGTGTTCAAGTGTGTGTAAATTAGTGTAGAGATCAGATTATAGCCGGTCAAATATTTACATTATTTTATTAGTTTATTATTTTTACGTCAATAAGAAAAGCTTGTTAATATAAAAAATAAAAGCAATACAATACAATCGTGTCTGTTAAATAAAACCACCCCCACCCCCTATTTTTTCGTTCACATTTTTTGAAACATTATTATATTTATTAAGTTGATTTTATTCAAGACCGCACCTATTATTTATTTGAGTTTAAAATTTTTTTAAATATAATAAGAATTTAGTGCAATTTTTTATGCAATAAAAGTACATATTTGACACTTGGTGTCTAAAGCTTACTTTATCATTTTATTTTTTTCATAGCACTTCTTCAAATAAATAGTCTTTTTGTCTTCAATTTTAATTTTTTAGTCCTTAAAAAATTTATTTTGCTATCTTTTACTGCATATTTTTGCATATTTCAACCTATTCTGCATATTACTTGCATATTTCAGCATTTTTAATTGCATATTTTGACACTTTTTACTGCATAAAAATCCGATCTCTAGTAATAAGTAAAATTAAATCATTTTATTTTACTAAAAAAAAAACAACTAAATTAAATTAATGTAAAATTCTTTTTATATAGGTATTATTAAAAAAACAAAAAAATACTTGATATTTCGTAATAAAATATTAGTGAAATAGAAATATAATTTTTAGAATGATAATTATATTTAAAATAATTTTAGCTTAGGTGTAAAAATTGTTTCAAATAATAAGTGTGTTTTTTTTTGTTTAATAGAAAATAAAATGAAACGATTGTTTTGATTTATTATTATAACCGCGTTTCAAAGAGTGTGTCATCTGGTTGATGCAAATAAACAACATTAATAAAGAAATAATTTATTGATAGATTTTAATATTAAATAAATACAAAAAATCTTTTATTAAAAACCATCTCAAAACGTTTAATTGTTTCGGTTTTATTGGTGAAATAAAATAAATATATCCATTTAAATAATTTTAAATGTAATGACAAAAAATCCAAATTTTAAAATTATTTGTACATTGAATGCAGAATCATCGCAAGGCTGCAAGAGAATGAGGGGCAGATTTGCGTTTTAATGGTGACTAAAATTAATTAAACAAACCCAGGAGTGATTCAGAGCATCGTGCGGATTGCGCGCTCTGTACTGTATGGTACAGTGGTTTGGAAATACGCTTTCCTGGTTACAGTGTCAAAATCGGTAAAAATTCATCACTTAAGTCTGCCATGGGGACACAACTTCAATTCTAATCATCCGATCAACGATATTTATTTACATTTATTTAAAATTTATTTTTTAATTTCTAAAACAATAAAAAATAAAATATAAGGAGGTAAGAATATCTATCAATGTAATCAATTTTACGAAAAAAGGTTTTTAAATCTATATTACGTTATTTCCAATGGATAGAGAAGTGGCTGCAAAAATATTATTGTTCAAAGGCCACTCTAAAAGGCCGCCCATAAATTACGCCACCCAGAAAGGGGGGGGGGGGCATCTCAGATTTGTGGCAAAATATGACAGGGGGGCCCGGGGTGATGTCTCAATAGTCAAATTAAAAAACTTAAATAAATTAAATTAAATATATATTTTTTTAGATTTCGGGTTATTATTATTATTATTATTGACGACACAATACAGGAGAGGGGTTCAATGAAAATGTGACAGAATGTGAGACAGAGGGAGGGGGGTCTAAAAATCTGAAATTCGTGTGACGTAATTTATGGACGGGCCCTAATGAATATACAATCAAAGAGAAAAATAAAGTATTTGTCTAACAAAAATACTACAAGTGACAAATCTACTATGCTATTGAGTATTACAACTTAAATATTAAGATGGTCAAACAATAATACACTCGTCTAGAAATTGAAGGAATTAAAATGAGATTTAAAATTTGTGAATCTAAAATGATGAAAATTTTCAAGAATTTGTAAAATATATTTTTAAATGACTTATGAGAGTTGGCCTTTGAGTGAAGGGATTTGTGCAATGCAACTTAAATGTCTTCCTTTAAGTATGTGTCCTTAAATGCCTTGTGAGATGAGATTTTGATGTGAAACGTTGTTCACACTGACCACAGCTAAAGGGCCTCTCTCCTGTATGTGTCATTAAATGGCATGTGAGAGCAGATTTTCGTAAGAAGCGTTGATCGCACTGATCACAGCTAAAGGGCCTTTCTCCTGTATGTATCCTTAAATGCTTTGTGAGAGCATTTTTTAGTGAGAAGCGTTGATCACACTGATCACAGCTAAAAGGCCTCTCTCCTGTATGTGTCCTTAAATGGTTTGTGAGATGTGGTTTTACTGAGAAGCGTTGTTCACATTGACCACAACTAAAAGGCCTTTCCCCTGTATGTGTCCTAAAATGGCTTGTGAGAGTTGATTTTTGTGAGAACCGTTGTTCACACAGACCACAGCTAAAAGGCTTCTCCCCAGTATGTGTCCTTAAATGTCTTGTGAGACCATATTTTAGTGAGAAGCTTTGTTCGCACTGACCACAGCTAAAGGGCCTCTCCCCTGTATGTGTCCTTAAATGCCTTGTGAGAGCATTTTTTACTGTGAAGCGTTGTTCACACTGATCACAGCTAAAAGGTCTCTCTCCTGTATGTGTCCTTAAATGGTTTGTGAGTTTTGGTTTTTCTGAGAAGCGTTGTTTGCACTGACCACAGCTATAAGGCCTCTCCCCTGTATGTGTCCTTAAATGCCTTGTGAGAGCATTTTTTGCTGAGAATCGTTGTTTACACTGATCACAGCTAAAAGGCCTCTCCCCAGTATGTGTCCTTAAATGGCCTGCAAGACTAGATGATTGTGAGAAGCGTTGTTCACACTGACCACAGCTATAGGGCTTCTCCCCAGTATGTGTCCTTAAATGCTTTGTGAGATCTGGTTTTAGTGAGAAGTATTTATCACAATAGGAACATCCAAAGGGTTTTTCACCTGAGTGCACACCTAAATGTTGATTGAGCGTTGCTATTGATTTGAATTTCTTTAGACATTGAGTAGACTTAATGAATTTCTGACCTGGATGAAATGAAAAAAATTTAAAATTATTTCTCATAATGGATTTCACTGAATATTAAGGGTTAAATTTACCTTTATTTTTTACATTAATATTCAACTGATTTTTGAATAGATGACATATATTCATATTAATGCATTTCTTTTTATGCTTTTCTAGGAATTTTTCGCTTATAAATATCATGCTACAATAGGAGCAGGGATGAAGTGGCCCTGAAATAAAATATAAATCACTTAAAATTAGAAATCTAGCATTAAAAAAATATTTAATGACTAATAATTAATAAATAATAATATATAAGTCTTGATAAATCAAAATTTATCCCAAGAGGCTAAGCTAATTTATAATTATAAATGGATAATAATTCATGATTTAATAATGAATAAATTAATGATAAATAATTTATCATAACTAATATCGTCGCCTTAGAGTGTAAACCTCCTAAATCCATTTTTTATCATATATGACATAGTAATACCGTTCGAAAGAAAAAGAGATGCAGGATCGTCCAAGTAAAACTTCTACTTAAAATTACGATCGTAAGTTGTAGAAAAAAATGTGAAAAATAGTTTCTTTCCATAATAACAATATTACATTTTGTTTGTTTTTTCTGTGCCCTGTAAAATGTCCTTGTTATGAGTAAGCAGGTTTACACTCTAAGGCGACCATACAACAAATACTTGAATCAATATTAAATAATGAGTTT
The DNA here is from genome assembly GCA_024734495.1 of Forficula auricularia. NCBI lineage: Eukaryota > Metazoa > Arthropoda > Insecta > Dermaptera > Forficulidae > Forficula > Forficula auricularia. The sequence continues at coordinate 116,741 of JALMQS010000711.1, forward strand.
AGAAAATTGGAACTAATGCTAAAATATCATAGATCCCAATTTAATTTATCATAAATGAACTCTCAATTTGGCAAGACAGAGAGAGGGCCCCATCGGGTCTGACCAGAAATAATTCCTTTTGTAAACTATAGCTGGATCTTATTTGCAAGAGGATGAACCTACTCAATTATTAATATACTTGTATATCCTCTCTTGCGTGCGACAAAAGATGCGGCAAATCCCATGGTTTTATTTAGTGATTCTTTCATTTTCTAAACAATATCTAAATTTTAATTTTGGACATTTTAATATTATGTAATTGAACAGAGTTGTTGATTCATGAAGAGAAATCAATGAGGTTGTCCTCTGCTTGATGCAAATAAACATATTCTTATTTATAACGAATTTAAATTTGAATATACAAACACTCAACCATTTTTTAAAACTATATCTATGGCATGGCTATGTTTTTTTTTTTTATTTAGAAGAAATGAAAGGTTTAAATCTTTGAGTTAAATATTTACTGCGATTCATATGTCACTGGGGTTATATACAGATGTATATTTATTTATTTGAATCGATTATTTATGAAAGGTCTTAAGTCACTTTTTAAAACCATTTAACTTTTATCACAGAAATCGATAGCTCATATGAAGGGCCGCGCCAAGCCATTCGGCCGACCGTGTGCAAACTAAAATTTTAAAGCTTTAAAAAGGTTGAGAATCACTTGGTTAGACTCAAGAGAGACGGTTAGTCAAGTGTCAGTCTAGCTGTTTTGCCGCCCTTTGACTTGGCCGCCCGTGTGTTTTGCACACATTCGCCCTATAGTCGGCGCGGCCCTGCTCATATGTTTATTCATTGCTTGCTTATGAAATGGCCCATGTCTGGTCTTTCTTTTCTGCTCTTTAAATGAATATTTTGGCACTTGAATTCTCCCTTTACTATAAAAGACGACCCAGTTCTTTTTGATTTTCCAAATGTTTTCTTTTTGCGACAAGAGGCTCTATAAATAATCGATTCATTTATTCTAAGGCCAATCGGCTTTGTACTACAGGGTCATTCCATGTCAGTTTAGCCGGTCATGACACTCACCCCTTCAGATTTTGATGAAACATGGCACAATTGATTCTATTACTATCTTGATAACGCCTGCAAATTATCTTTGATAAATCATTTATAGTTTTTTATTTAATTAATTCTTTAGTTTCTTTAATTTGGCGCTATCGAAATCTCGGAAATCGCGCCTTCAAGGTCCACTCACAACTTTCAAAATATTTTTCTTGTAAATTATTCAAGATATTATCATGAAATTTTTCAGTAAGTTTCTGTGTTATACCTTAAACCAGATAAAAATGATCTTACTAACCTATCTCAATTCCTCAAAAAACTAAAAATATTTTAATAAAAATTTAAGAATCGGGTTTTTGTTTTACAAAAGCACACAATTAAAAAAGTCTCAGAAATAATATATAGAATGCTCAAATTTGTTTTAAAATAATCTTAAATATTTAGGCCTTTAGATAATTAAAAAATATACTTGACTTTTTAACACGTTTAGTTACAAAACAAAATAAAGAAATATGTATATAGGCCTATCTAAAAAAAATGAAACTGCTTTTAAATAAGTAGTCCGTGGGAAAGGTAAAATTTAGTTGTTTTTTTTATATTTTTTAGAAACTTATAAACTTTATACCTACTGCATCAAAATCAGCTCAAAGATATACTAGTAAGTTTTAAATGTAATAATGGGGGTAACATCTGTGGATTTCCAAGCATTCCCTTTTTATCTTCCAACAAGTTATACATTTTTAATTCCGGCCAAAGTAATGGTTTAAAAAATTGTAAACTCTGTAGACTTTATCCTCATAATACTAGATATCCTTCAGAGTTTTTACAGATTTTTAGCTATTATAATTTTGGAGTCTATAACTAAAGCAAAGAAATAAAGCAGTATTTTATCTTTTTTTTATATTTTATTTTATTTTTACTTTTTTTATTGTGGCTTTTTTAAATCAAAAACCTGATTCTTAAGTGGTTAGGTCATATACCGGGTGAGTTTTTTTATCTTGAGGCAGTCTTATAACTCAAAAAACAGTGCATTATATGGAAAAAAGTTTCAAATAAAAGTTTATTTATATCAAGGGGGAAAGTAAACTACGCTATTGTTTTTTGACCTAGAATAAGTTTTCAAGGGTATTTCAAGGTCAACTTCTGTTTTTTAAAGAGAAACTTATATTTTTCTTTACATTTTCTAAATTTACAAAAAAAAAAAATGAACAACTTTAATAAGAACTATTTTTTTATACATCAAATAAAAAAAATATTAAATCCATTAGATCTCTAAAAAAATTCTTAAATATTATTTTTAACAATTATTTAACTTAATTATCGAATAATAATGATTGAATATTTAATTATTAAATAAATAATTTAATAATAATTAATAATTTAATACTTTTTCGACACTATTCTGAAACATTCCAGAGAATATCGCAAGTCTTCTGGATGAATTCCAGATCCAATTACTTTTGTTTTTTAAACATATTTATAACACGATAAAATGAAGCTTGGGAGGGTGTATTCTTATCAGGAAAACACTCGGGATCCATTTCAATAGCAAACCCATAACACTTCTTCCACATTCACCGCATAAATTAAGATCATTTCAATTCTGTCTTCAACAAAAAAAAATGCTCCATTTTTATTATAGTAATATAAAATATAACTACTTATCTACTGAAAAATAAAGTTTTTTAAGTAGTTCTATTAAGTAGAAAATAATCTCTTAAATCTGAGTATAATGAAGTTTTAATATCATTATAAACACTTATTTTCATTGTTGTGACTTTTCGATTTAATAATTATTTTTTAATAATTAATTTTTTGATCATTATTAATTGATTATTAAGTTGAATAATTGTTAAAAATAATTATTAGGAATGTTTTTTTAGATCTGATCAATTTGATGTTTTTTACTTGATATCAATAAAAATAGTTCTAATAAAAGTTGTTCAGACTTTTTTATAGATTCAGAATATATACTGAAACATATAGGTTTCCATTTAAAAAACAGAACTTGATCCTGAAAGCTTGTTCTAGGTCGACAAACAATAGCGTAGTTTAGTTTCCCCCTTGATATAAATAAACTTTTTTCATATAATGCACTGTTTTTGAGTTATAAGACTGTCTCGAGATGAAAAACTCACCCGGTATATTCGTCATGGTCTTTTGTATTGTTTTTGGATGGAGAGGTAACCTTTCCTGGAAACAATACATACCATCTAAACGGCTGAGGTTTGGGATCAAAATATTCACGCTTTGTGAAAGCTCGAGAGGAAATTTCTATAACTATTTCCTATATACTGGAGCAAGTACGATATATGGGGAATTACTCTATCCCAATGAACCCATCACTTCACGAATGGTATTAGAATTAATCCATCCCTTATTGAACCAAGGATATTGTCTATATATTGACAATTATTATATAAATATTGACTTGTTGGACAAGCTAGCGAATATACTTATTAAAATGGTACGACAAAAGAGAAGTTTTATTTGCAAGTAGTTTGCATGATGACAGTAAGAGACCTCTGTACCAGTTAGAGGAGGCGAATTAGTTGAAAAGTGACAAGTTCCAATATGGGACTGTAGACCTAGCTGACAGTAAATTACATTACTAATCTTCTGCAAGAAATAGATTTAAAAAATATTATATGAAAATTTTTCGTCATTTTCTTGATATGACAACTTTGAACCGAATACAAAATTTATAAAACCTTAGGTGGAAAAAAAACATTGAATATATTTTATTCTTAATCTTGCAGAAGCAATTATAGAAAAATATGCTGACAAAAGAAATCCATCTATAAGAAGATCTAAAACCCCGAAATCGTCTAGACTTGTTGAAAGACATTTTCCTTCGTTTATACCACCGATGTCAAAAACTAAAACAACGAAACGTTGCCATGTATGTTATAGTAAAAAAGAATTGGAAAAGAATCGAGGTATTGGTGCGAGGAGTGTAAAACGGGTGTAGGTATGTAGAGCTCCATGTTTTCAAATTTATCATACCAAAGAATAAATTCTATAATAATAGAGATACTTGGTAGGTCCAAATTATAATAATATTTTAATCAGGTTGAGTTAAAAAGGACCTCGGAGAAAGAAAAAATATGTAGAAATTTCTTGTGTAAATAAAAATTTTCATTCACAGGTAGAGATATCTTTATTTATTATATTTATATATGTGTTAAGGTAGTTGTTTCGCGAGAATACTAGCAAAAAGTTAATGCTAGAGTATATAGAACAGACAATAAGGATTCATAGTTCATAAGCCCAAAACTTTTTGCTGTTTATGTACCAATTCTAGCCAATCCCGTGCTCGTTTGACAAATCTGGCACCATTGTAAGAGATTGAATATTTTTATATTAAAATGACAGATAAAATGCATTTTAAAAGTCGATTTATTTCTATAAAAATCGTTGTTATTTTTTAACAAATGTAATCAACGCCTACATTACACCTTATGAAAATTATAATTTTGAAAATATCTAACGGGTGTGCGCTTTATACATCTTTCGCTGGTTAAATAAATGCACTGTTGCCAAATTGTTTTTAGTGTAAATTTTTTTTATACATTTTTCATTATTTATTCCTTATTATCTCAGAAACTGTGTTGTAACTATGAATCAAAATTGTCTTAAAATATGTATTATTTATTGATTAATGTTGGTTTAGTTTTTTATAAAAATGGTAAGAAGAGTTTCTTAATTATAATTAAATATGTATGTAAATTTTCCGATATCTCGTATAGTGCAATGTTAAAGAGCCTGAAAAACTCGATTTTTGAAATTTAATATCTCCGAAATTGTATTGTTCATAAATTTCGTTTTGCCACCAATCGATGCAGAAGTATTTAAATAATAATCTGTCTAAATTTCAAAAAAATCCTAAGAAAACGCATTTGGCGGAACAACTACCTTAAAAACAGAAAAACCGAAACAGTTTCGGCCACAACTCGTTGCCATCATCAGGCTGCAACCAACAAAAAAGTAATGATCAATATCTCCATACACAATTGAAAATAATAAAACTTTTAACAAAAATCAGTATTGTTAAGAGGTTAAACGATATTTTTTTACCTCGCTGTTACAATTCCAAGTAAATAAGAAAACGATGACATTCAAACTTAGACATCTCACAAGTGCAAAATCTCCACAAAACATATGTTAATAAAAAGATCAATTCGCAATTAACAAAAACAGAGCAAAGGAATAAATATATATATATAAATAATAGATAGACAGATATGGCAAATGACGTTCAATCTAGAAAGGCATGACAATATTCAATCAAAATACAAAACAATCCATCTTCGAAAGAGTTGAAATTAAAAATTGAACACATCGTCAGATTAAAAGAAACAGAGAAAGCTAAATAGTCATTGGGAGTCAGGGATTGTTTTGTATTTGGATTGAATATTGTCATGCCTTTCTAGATTGAACGTATCCTGGACGAGAACCCTGATAGGTCCACTAGATCAGTGGCTAAATGGAGGATATGGATTACTATATCAATCAGGCATTCTCAGGACATGGATGTTTTAGGGCATATCTGCATAAAATGAACAGGAGCCCAAGACCAGAATGCAGGTACTGAGAAATAGCAGATACAGCGAAACATGTCCTGTTTGAATGTGGAAGATGGAGTGGTCTGAGGACACATTTGTATGGAGAGATGGGACCTTTCGACAAATTTTCAAGGGTTCCCACCATGCTTGAAAACTGCGAAAAGTGGGACAGAATAAGCCGCTTTATTGCCCAAGTCCTCAGGTCTAAAGAAGAAGAAGAAGACAAAAATATGGCCTAAGAAGAAAAAGAAAAAAAAACAAGCACTGGCATTCTGAAGAAATGATACCGCGGTTCAGGCGGGTCGATGCTTAACGGAAAAGTGGGGGTTTTTAGCGTGGTATACAGAGAAATAACTGGAGTCCCGAACTACCGAGAAGGTGTCGTCCATGAAGGATTTTTCCCCTATCATAAAAAAAAAAAAAAAAGATTGAACGTCATTTGCCATATGTGTCTATCTATTATTTATATATATTTATTTGTTATTCCTTTGCTCTGTTTTTGTTAATTGCGAATTGTTCTTTTTATATACATATGTTGTGGAAATTTTGCACTTGTGAGATGTCTAAGATTGAATGCCACCGTTTTCTTATATACTTGGAATTGTAACAGCGAGGTAAAATAAGCTGACGTGTTCCACTTGACTTTTACCATACAACCTGGCCTCTCACTTATATTTAATATTTAATAAAATTATTTATAATCATGTATGTTAGTTTTTGCATTTTTAGATTACTGTGTGCCCACTGATTATGTATACAAAATTTGGTTGAGTTTGCTCAAATAGCCTAGATTTTTAATTTTTAACCCCCCCCCCCTTAATTTTGGGTCGATATGCACCAAAATCTAATCAGCTCTTAATCTCAATTCAGACTAGTTTTTGAGCTAGCTCGTTCACAATAATTTGGTAACGCTCAGACTAACTAACAGACATTTTGACAAAACAATTATTATCTCAAAAAATATAATTTTTTCGATGTTCACTTATTAGAGCTTTTTTGTAGACCGAAATGCCATGGGTTCGCTCAATTTTTTTAATCAAAATAGTTTCAGCCGTTTTTGAGATATTTCGAAAAAAAAGAAGGAAAAAAACACTTTTTTCATGGACGACAATACTTGACCATACCCTGTATGGTAAAGTAAAAATATCGTTTAACCTCTTAACAATAATGATTTTTGTTAAAAGTTTTATTATTTTCAATTGTGTATGGAGATGTTGATCATTACTTTTTGTTGGTTGCAGCCTGATGATGACAACGAGTTGTGGCCGAAACTGTTTCGGTTTTTCTGTTTTTAACACATACCTATATAAATATAATAAATAAAGTAATTTCTACCTGTGAAGGGAGGTTTTTTATTTACACAAGAAATTTCTACATCTTTTTTCTTTCTCCGGGGTCCTTTTTAACTCTTCTTCTTCTTCTTGTTTTTAAACCTATAGGTTTGTTTCTTCCAGATCGTCATGCCATCTTTTCTTGGGACGACCTCTACTTCTTATTCCAACCGGCTTGTTGGTCATCACTTTCTTTACTAGTCGGTCTTCTGTCATTCTTCCCACATGCGCGTACCATTCTTCTTAACCATGGGGTTTTCTTCCTTATTCCCGGGGTTTTCAACGTTCTCGTACCGAGTGCTTCTTTAGCTGCTGTCAATATATTGGATTTAATTATTTCCCAGTTTTCGTTAATCCCATTTGTTTCGCTCAGGCTATTATTAGAGATCTGTTCATTTAGACGTCTTTGGTATAGGAATCTAATGCTCTCTTCTTCAAGTAGCTCCACATTCAACTTTTCTTGGATGACTATTTCTTTCCTTTTTATTTTTTGCACTTGAAGCCGAAGTTTGCATAGGACCAAGCTATGATCACTTCCGATATCTGCCGAGTTTAATGATCTAACATCTAATATTTGGGTTGGGTGTAGGTTCCTAATTGACACAATATAATCTATGGTGGATGTCTGATTTCGGGTGTTTTGCCAGGTAATTTTATGTTGAATTTTGTGCTTAAAAAATGTGTTATTAATTCGCAGTTCGTTGTCAGCACAAAATTGGACAAACATAAGGCCATTGTCATTACAGGCCTCTTCGTTGAAACGGTGTTTGATTCCATGTATTACAGTGTTACCTATTCCTTTTTAACTCAACCTGATTAAAATATTAATACATTCTATGTTATCTAATTTGTTTCATTATGAATAAATATAATATTTCCCACAAAATCTAAATATAATTACAATCCTAGTTCTCTTTCTTCTTTGTACTTTTATTTCAATGTTTTATAAGCTAATTACTTCTAAGGAAAGTGGTGTTGGTTGTAAGTGAAACATAGAAAATAAAAGAATATATATAGATGTGGGGTTTCACAGGAATAAAATTACAACAGTTTAAAAATAAATCTCAATATATTTCGAGCACTTCACCCATCTTCAGGAGTAACAATAAAGTTAGTTTATTGGGAGGGGTGAACCGCGACCTAATATGCTGTACACCTACTTCCACTTGTACTTCAAATATTTCCAAGTACTTCCAAAATACTTCCAAAGAGGTGTACACCTAGTTCCAATCGCGGATCAAACCTCGGTTTATTGTAACCCCTGAAGATGGGTGAATAGCCCGAAATATATTGAGATTTATTTTTAAACTGTTGTAATTTTATTCCTGTGAAACCCCACATATTTATATATTCTTTTATTGTTTTATAAGCTGTTATAAATATAAGGTAAAATAATACAGATTAAGTTTCATTTTTTCTCAAATGTCACTAAGGACCGGTTGTATGTCGCAAAGTAAATGCTTTTTACCACTAACAAAGGGTAAATGGTAAATGGAGGAACTGAAAGTTCTTGTCATTTGATTGGCCATCCCAGCCCCTCCATTTACCATCTACCCTTGGTTAGTGTTAAAAAGCATTGTAATTTGAAACATACAGCCGGCCCTTAATGTAAAACATATTCATAATAATAGAATAAAATGGATATGACGTGCAAAAAAAATAATTTAATGGATATATGATGAAGAGAAAATTTCTTCTGATGGATATGACGAATTGATTATGCGCTAGCTAGAAAAGCACTTGGGGCCGGTTGTACGTCGCAAGTAAATGCTTTTACCACTAACAAACAGTAGATGGTAAATGGAGCCACTGGGATGGCCAATCAGATGACAAGCACTGAAAGTCCCTGTCATCTGATTGGCCATCCCAGTGGCTCCATTTACCATCTACCGTTTGTTAGTGGTAAAAAGCATTTACTTTGCGACATACAACCGGCCCTAAGAGAGCCAATATACCGGGTGAGTTTTTTTATCTTGAGAGAGTCTTATAATTCAAAATCAGTGCATTATATGAAAAAAAGTTTCAAATAAAATTTTATTTATATTGAGGGGGAAACTAAGCTACACTATTGTTTGTAGATCTAGAACAGTGGTTCCCAACCTGTGGTCCGTAAGAACTAAAATATGGTCCGCGAAAGATTTCAAACTTTGAATCAACACGCGCTGTTGCATAACAAATAGCGAGCGTAGGATATTCTCTCGAGGTGGTCCGATTGTCACCAAGTCAGAATTTGATGAGGGGATTCCATGGAAATCGAGGAAAATCATCAAATTTAATTTTAAAACCCACAAATACCTAGTGCATTTCGAATATAAATATATAATAAAGAAGTCGGTTAAAAGTTAGGAAATATAATTTTAAAACCTACAAATAGTTCATTTCAAATGAAAATATATGTACAAATTCCGAATAAGAAGTTGCAGAAGAAATCCAAGAACAACTTATTGAATTACAAAATGATAGTAACTGTAAGGACGCATTTGAATCTGATTCATTAGAGCAGTTTTGGTGTAAAAAAGCAATTTCATACACTAAAATTCGAGAAATCGCTTTGCGTTATCTTATGCTTTTCTCAACAACTTATCTATGCGAACAAGGATTTTCTGCTTTACTAATAATTAAAAACAAGTCTAGGAATCGATTGAAAGTAAGTGGTGATATGCGTGTAGCTTTGAGCAAAAATATCACCCCAAGAATTCAAGAACTTGTACATAACATGCAACCTCAAAAATCTCATTGATGCAAACTGAATTATTTACTAAAAATTATATGTTTTCAATAACTATAACACTGTTAATTAATGTTACTTTTGAATTTTATGATTATGTTAAACGTTTCGATTAAAGATTATTTTTAGATTGATAGAGTTTATTTTTTAACCTTGTGGTCCCTGCTAATAATAACGAAATCAAACTGGACCCTGGTTAAAAAAAGGTTGGGAACCGCTGATCTAGAACAAGCTTTCAAGGGTATTTCAAAGTCAAGTTCTGTTTTTTAAATGGAAACCTATATACCTCTGTACATATTCATAATATACAAGAAAAACTGAACAACTTTCATAAGAACTATTTTTTTATTCGACATCAAATAAACAAAATATTAAATCAATTATTAGATCTCAAAAAAATACTTAATAATTATTTTTAACAATTATTCAACTTAATTATCAAATAATAATGATTAAATAAATAATTATTAAATGGAAATCTCCCAACAATGAAAATAAGTGATTATAATGATTTTAATATTTCATTACACAGATTTAAGAGATTATTTTCTACTTATTGAACTACTTAAACTTTTTGAGTTTAAAAAAGTTAATTTCTCGTGTCAATCCAGTAGATAGTTATATTGTATTACTATAATAAAAATGGAGCATTTTTTGTTGAAGACAGAATTGAAATGGTCTTAATTTATGCGGTGAATGTGGAACAAGTGTTATGGGGTTGACATTGAAATGGATGCCGAGCGTTTTTCTGATAGGAATACAAAACCCTCAGGAGCTTCATTTTATCGTGTTGTAAATCTGTTAAAAAAAAAACAGGAAATGTAAAAGCTACGAAGAAATTGGAACAGGCCAAAATAACGAAATTGGAACTGGAATTCATCCAGAAGACTTGCAATATACACTTTGGAATGTCACAGAACAGTGTCGAAAAATTATTAATTATTATTAAATTATTTATTTATTAATTAAATATTTGATCATTATTAATTGATAATTAAGTTGAATAATTGTTAAAAATAATTATTAGGATTTTTTTGAGATCTAATAATTGATTTAATATTTTGTTTATTTGATGTCGGATAAAAAAATAGTTCTTATAAAAGTTGCTCAGTTTCTTTTTTGTATATTATGAATATGAACAGAAATATATAGTTTTCCATTTAAAAAACAGAACTTGACCTTGAAATACCCTTGAAAGCTTGTTCTAGATCGACAAACAATACCGTAGTTTAGTTTCCCCCTCAATATAAATAAACTTTTATTTGAAACTTTTTTCATATAATGTACGGTTTTTGAGTTATAAGTATGTCTCAAAATAAAAAACTCACCCGATATATATATATATTCTTTAATTGTTTTAGAAGCTGTTATAAATTTTTTTAGGAATTAAGATAGGTTAATAAGATCAATTTTATCTGCTTTTAGGTATAAGACAGAGACCATAGTTGTGTGATCTGTGACTCAGAAACCTTTCATGATAATATCTTGAATAGTTTACAAGGAAACTATTTTCAAAGTTGTTCAAGGCGCGATTTCCGAGGAGAAAAATTAAAGAAACGAAAACATTAATAATAAAAAATCTATAAATGATAAGAGGGAGAAAAATTTGCAGGTGTTATCAGGATAGTAATAGAATCATTTATGAAAAGATTAATCAAAATCTGAGGGGGTGGGTGTCATGACCGGGTGAACTGAGATCGAATGACCCTACAGGATTATACTTATATTTCACATAATTATATAATCATTAATAGAAAATACAAATAAATAAGTAATAATTATTCTCTAGACTAGATGAGATATTTTAAATTATTTAATCATTTAACTAATACTAACCTTTATAAATTGGGTAATTATTTGGATTATTAAAAATAGTATTGATTTCAACAATTAAAAACTTATCCATTATATATAAATATATTCTTAATTTAATAATCAAAAGAAAACAATGACAGCCAAGGTAAAATGGCGGATTTACACAATAAATGGAAGTTTCAAATTCTAACCGACAGATGGCAAAATAAACCTTTAGGGCAGAAAATATTTCTTATATAAATTAAAAATAGAAAATTATCGTAAAGAAAAATTAATTATTGATTTTTTCAATATAATAAAAAAATAGAAAATTTTTATAAAAAATAAATATATATAGTCAAAGATTGGAATATTTTCATATTTTGCTACAGTCCTGCCATCTCTCGAGCAGAGAGTGTAATTAGCAACTCAGCTATTGTTTCAATTCTCCAATTCTCACAATTCATTTCATTGATAAAGATATGATTCATAATCTCTGTCATTTGATACCTTTTAATAATTGAATAATTACTTTTTTCGATTATTTAAATAAGTTTTTTTTTCAATATATATAAATAGGCATAATGGGTACCTTTCAGATGGTTGATATAAATATGATTCTAAATAATCCCAACCATTATCCGATTTATAAAGGTCAGTATCGATTAAGAAATTATCAAATAACCTTAAATATCACATCTTGAGAATAATTACTCTTTATTTGTATGATATATTAATGAATTTATAAGCTACTTATTTCTGTAGGAGGAATATTCAATGAAATACAGATGATAAATAGAAATTACTGAATGTGTCTTCTGCTTGATACAGATAACCTTAATACCTACCCAGGGCCGTTCCTGACCCATTGTGCGCCCTGGAGCAAGTTACAAGCAGGATTTGCCGTCCTTTCTGAAAAATAATAGAAAATAACGCTCCTGGAAAGGCTCCTGCCCACTAAACCATTAATTAACAAATACAATATTCTTATCTTATCTCTCTATTACTTTACCCTAGAGCAGTGATTCTTAACCAGTGTGCAGCGGAACTTTAGTGTGCCGTAAAATTCTTAAAGTGTGCCGCCACTGCCAGGCAGTGGTCCCTCCCGAATTTAAAATTTTTTTTTTTTTACATTTCTTTATCAAATGACACTACATTTAATCCAAATATTTATTTGATCATTTGAACTCAAGACGTAGTAACATTTTACAGGATGCAGAATGTCCTATGATAATTTTATAGGTACCTACATCAATCAATAAAATTCTAAATTGAAAGTTTTTGTGCCGAGCGTAGCAGAATTTTTATATATTCAAGGGGACAATAAAAGAGTGTGTCTTCTGCTTGAATTATAATTCATACATTAATTCCTGTGAATCAATTGTAATAGACAAGCCCTCGAAACTATAGTCTCGTTATAAATTAAAATTTATAATTCCAACAGAAGACACACTCTTTTATAGTTCCTCCAACAAATAAAATTCTATTAATTTATTTTATTGTTCGTTGCCGTCAAATTTTTAAATTATTAAAAGTGTGCCGTGACGAAAAAAAGGTTGAGAATCACTGACCTAGGGGGTAGTATTGTAAGCTTGCATTAAAAAAGTGTTTTTGTTTTGCTTCGTTTTTTCAAAATATCTCATAAACGGCTGAAACTATTTTGTTAAAAAAAATTAAGCGAAACCATGGCATTTTGGTCTATAAAAAGCCCTAATGATTGAACATCAACATAAAAAAACAATCGATAATGCAATGAAGTCCTTCATTCAGAAAAAAGCTGACAGGCTAGCAGCTTGCCCCAGCAGTTCAAACAAATTCTGGTCCCTTGATAAGTATGTAAAAAGAAATTGTACAAACTCATAATTTCCCCCTCTCAATCTCTCCGACAACTCGATAGCCATTGACGCCTCCTACAAAGCCGAAGCTTTTGCCTCATATATCGCGTCCAACTCAAACCTGGACGACAAAGGGCTTGAACCACCCACATACCCCTCCAGTACTAATATAATGTCAGATACTGCTTTCAGGATACCAGCAATTCTAAAGAACATCCGGAATCTAAAGACCAACTCTTCTCCTGGCCCCGACAATATCCCTGCCATTCTCATTAAAAAATGCGCCCCTGAACTTGCTCCTATACTATCCAAATTATATAATCTCTCCTATAACTCCGGAATATTTCCGGAGGCCTGGAAACTAGCCAGAATCCAACCAATTAAGAAAAAAGGCGATTCTTCCAACATAAAAACTATCGACCAATTGCAATCACTTCTGTCTTATCCAAAATCATGGAAAAGGCCATCAACGAGCAAGTTCTACGAAACTTAGAGTCAAATAAACTTATCCACGATAGGCAATACGGCTTCAGGCAATCCCGGTCGACCGGTGACATCCTAGCATATGTAACTCATATCTGGAATAAAACCCTGGAGGCCGGGAATGAGACCTTCGCGGTAGCTTTAGACATTTCAAAAGCCTTCGATATGGTCTGGCACAAAAATCTTCTTGCCAAATTGACCTCCGTCGGCCTTGCACCGAAACTCTGTAAGTTGCTCGAAAGTTTTCTTTCAGACCGTAGTATTAAGGTTGTCATCGATGGAATATCATCTTCCCCTTTCCATACCAACGCTGGAGTTCCTCAGGGATCGGTTATCTCCCCTACGCTTTTTCTTATCTATATCAACGACCTTCTAAACTTGCCCTCCAATCCGGTACATTGTTACGCAGATGACAGCACCCTACATAACGCCCCTGCATCGCATAAAAACCGTGCAGACATTGCCTCTTCAATTAATTTAGACTTATGCAAACTTAAAAACTGGGGATCCCAAAACTTAGTTAACTTCAATGCAGTGAAAACTCAGTGTTGCCTTATTTCTAGGCGCGTCGACAGAAACCTCCCAAACATATCATTCGACTCAAACTCACTAGAATTCAGGGATAAAATTTCAATGCTAGGCGTAACTCTAGGGTCTGACCTTTCATGGAATGACCATATCTCAACCACTGCTAAAGCTGCAGCGCGCAAGCTTGGTCTCCTATTTAGGTCTAGACGCTGTTATACTCTCAGTCAACTTCTTATACTGTATAAGGCTCAAATTCGTCCCTGTCTCGAATATGGATCTCATCTGTGGAGGGGTGCCTCCAAGCATTCTCTTGCTACACTGGATGCAATTCAGAAGCGAGCAATTAAACTAATAGGAGACCCGGCTCTAACCAACTCACTCGACTCCCTGGCTCATCGAAGAACCGTTTCTGCCCTTTCCCTGTACTACAGATACTATCACGGTGTCTGTTCAGTCGAGCTGAAATCAATTATCCCCCCTAATGCCCTCTTTACGAGAAACACGCCGTTTTCTAAAGCTCAGCACCCCTTCGCTGTCAAATTGGATAAAAGTCGAACAAGCGCTTTCGCCAACTCTTTTATCCCTATGACCTCCAGAGACTGGAACTCGCTCCCTGCCACCATCTTTCCCGCGACTTATAACCTTCAGCTATTTAAGACTCGTATCCACCGATACCTTCGACCCCCGCTCAGCCCATGAAATTATTTCTTCTTTTCACGATAGAGGGGCCAGCCCCAGGCCTTTAGGGGTTGCACCTTTTTGGTGTAACTCCTTCTCTCATCATTTTCATAAAAAAAACATCGCAAAAAATCGTTTCGGTGCATTGAGATTAAGAGCTGATTAGATTTTGATTGAAATCGAAACAAAAATTAAGTGAGGCCGGGGGTTCTTTCGTAAATAATTATAAATTATTTTTGAAGGAGACAATAAAAGAGTGTGTCTTGTGCTGGAATTATAAATTTTATTTATTTATAACGAGACTATAGTTTTGAGGGCTTTGTCTGGAATAAAATTTATAATTCCAGCAGAAGACACACTCTTTTATTGTCTCCTTCAATATATAAAAATTCTGCTACTCTCGGCAAAAACTTTCAATTTAATAAATTATTTTATTAAATTTCTCTATACCTTCCCCCAAACAAATTTGTGCCTGAGTTTGTGGACAATAGAGTTGTTTCCCAACATATACAATGAAACAATTTGTCCCATCAAAATTCCAGACAACGTTTCTCTTCGATTAGGGCTCTCTGGCTTGTAGTATTGATATTTTATCGAAAATAAATTTAAATAATATTTTCTGAAATTTCTTGTTTTTATAACTAAATTTAATTTTCTGGCCTGGACTTTACAAGCCCGCCCCTCGAGATTGAGCGCCCTGGTCTCTTGCACCACCTGAACCACCCTGTAGGCACGGCCCTGTACCTACCTCATACCAATATACAATTATTATATATCGTCGCCTTAGAGTGTAAACCTGCTAATTCTATTATTTACCATATATGACATATTAATACCATTCCATAGTAAAAGAGATGCAGCATCGTCCAAGTAAAACTGCTACTTGAAATTACGATCGTAAATAGTAGAAAAAATGTGAAAAAATGTTTCTTTCTTAAACAACAATATTACATTTTGTTTGTTTTTTGTCTGTCCTGTAAAATGTCCTTGTTGTGTGTCAGCAGGTTTACACTCTAAGGCGACGATATGTATCATTCATATTTACATAACTATATCTATAGGTAGTTAATTATATATATTTAAATACTTAATATTTACCTAAATATTTATTTTCATCAAACAGAGGACAACCTCATTAATTTCTCTTTATAAATCAACAACTCTCGACAAAATCAAATCTTTCCAATTTTCGAAAGCCTTAAAATAATTTAAGAATTTGAACATATTCACAAATAAGTTCATATCACGAACAATTTAAAATTTAGCCAGAAAATTAAATTTTCGGACTAGTAAATTGTTTGACGAGCTTAATATTTTAGATTATCTATAATTTTCGAATTAATAAACTGTTGTACAATCTATTCCTGTACAAATGGACTTTTGTCGAATTAAAGGAGGATTTATATAGAAGGGGCCACACACTATAAATTAAGAATTCTCTCATAATACTAAATATTAATTCATCTCTAGAAAATATTTATTATAAATGTCAGATTCATGTAAAATTAGTTGGTTTTTTTTCATTAAATGATAAATCTTAGATAGGGATTCTAGGATATAATTTTGATAAAGTTTATAATTTAAAATCAATTGTTTAATTTGTTATTTCTAAATAAAAAGACTGAAGATGAAGGCCAAACTCTTGAAACTATACTCTCTAAAAAATAAAATTATTTATATTCATTGCATCAAACAGAAGACAACCTCATTGATTTCTCTTAATGACTCAATAAATCTGCTACTCTTGGAAAGCTAAATCTTTTCAAATAAATATTATTCTAATATAAGAATACAATAACCAAATCACCTCTGCTGCTAAAGCTTGGTTTTCTATTCTATTTCTTTCTAGCATATATAACTCATATATGGAATAAAAGGCTAGAAAATCCTAATAAGCTTAGACATTTCAAAGGCTTTCGATCAGGTCTGGCTCAAAAATCTTCTTGCTTAATTAATTCCCCCTTTTTTTTAAAATTGTGTTGATTTGACCTGGAATGACCCTAATAAAATCCATCGAATTTGCCGCAACTTTTTTCTGAAGAAAGAGAGGATATAATATATCAATCATTGATTAGGTTCATCCTAGCAAATAAGACTAAACTATAGTTTAGAAAGCACTTATTTCTTGTCAGACCCTCTGTCTGGCCAAATAGAGATTTAAATTATGATAAATTAAATTGGTATCTCTGATATTTTAGCCTAACCTACTTCCAATTGTGTAATCTGATTAGCTAATATTGATTTAAGTATATGTTATTTTCGTTTTGATATATCTTCAGTAGTTTATTCTGTAATAAATTACGATTTAGTATCAATATATAATCATAAATTAACTTTGTCTTCTCAAAAATTTAGGATTTATTAAGTCATTAGTAGAGAGCGGATTCCTATGCAATTGCATTTTTTGTTTGCCGACACATACGACCCAGGAAAGCAATTATCTATCCCAGCCATACTCAAAGTGTGTTCCGCGGAACTCTAGGGTTCCGTGATACCCCTGTAGGGGTTCCGCAAGAATTTAGCAAAAAATTCAAAACCCCTCTCTGGTCGACCGTTTTGACGCGGCGTATCACGATTCACGAGGCGCAGCCAAACTTAGTCGCCACCCACCACAGTACACTTGGTTCATTCAAATGATTGGGATACTTTGTTAAGCCGACACAAACGGACTGCCACTCGAGACAGAGCTACCGCTGCCTTGCCGAAAGGCGGCGTTTGGCTACTTCAAAGAATCTGACGCAAGTCATTTGGGTGAACGTACCGTACAATTTTACTATGCCGCCTCCGCCGATATCTACTAGTGAACGCGCAAGCCTTTTGATAAAAGCCGCCTCTGGATTAGACGATATAGTTGTGAACAATCGACTTTCGGCTCTAACTTCAAAACACAAAGTCGAGATTGTTTACACCACATTTTTTTGTATTTCTATTTTTATTTCGGCTTTTTATTTAACAAAGGCACCGACTCAAGTATTTTTGAGAATGTTCGAGATCGAGGCTAGGACTATAAAAGCGACGATCGCCTCGACACTCAGTCAGTCGACGATTAGCGTTCGGAGCGATAAGTACCTACCTGCTAGAAACGAAGTGTTTATTGTTCTACTGCTGTATTCTGATTGTATCAGTTTTGTACATTTCATCTTTGGACTAACTCTTCTACGCAGTAACGATCGTGCATTATTTTGACCCCGCCATCCTGACATGTAACATTATTAATAAAGAAGAATGGAACGTTGGCTTAAAGGCGTTAAACGTGTTGCAACAACATCTTATAACGAAGCCGAATCTTCAAAAGCAGTACGCGCGGAGTATACAGCAATTACCGATCCAGACGATGATGCAACGACGTCAAGTTCCACGGTTTCAAAGGCGAAAAAAGAAGTATGATGAATCATATATCAGTTTCGGATTTGTTGATTCCAACGGCTCACCTCTCTGCATGCTATGTAGTAAACTGCTTTCTAATAGTTCCATGGCACCTGCCAAGTTGCGCCGACATTTAGAAACTGTACACCCCGAGTCTAAAGACAAGAATAAAGAATTTTTTGTACATAAAAACCCGGTCTCTAGCCATTAGAAGTATTTGTTAAGTTTAGTTTTATGATTTTAAGTGAAT
>JALMQS010000714.1:0-175706 GCA_024734495.1 Forficula auricularia
TAAAATTAGAAACTCACTATGAGCTAAAATAATATGGTAATAAATTTCTTATTTCTACATTATTAACTATCTTTTTGAATAACAAATATCAATAGAATTATAATATTTTATCAGCGGTCTGAGATAATTTTTTTCTTCAAATGTTGCTCGTATAATCCAAAAGGTTGGACACCCGTGAGTTAGTTAATGGGGAATAAAAAACAAACTATTCTATGGGTTAAAATCATTTTGTTTCCCGATAACAATCGCTGCTGATTTTCGTCAATAGTATTTATTATATTAAGTAAACATCATGTTGTAATTCTCAAGTGTTGAAGGAAAAAGAACCCTTCAGCCAAACTCCAGCTCATTAGCTAGGTAGTTTAAAAGCTTCCTAAATTACAATTAATTTTTTTATAATTTTCAACTAAGATATAGAAGCTAAAATTTAATAAAATCATCGTTTTGAAAATTGAACAAATTTTTTACCACCTTCTTCGGTTCTTGATTTATCGAAAGTATCGTAATTTGGATAGCCAGAAAAAAATCATGGTTGAAAATCATTTTTCATATGACGGTGAAAATAGATTTAACGGTTTGAAAATAAGCCGATTTTATTTCCACCCCCCCCCCCCCAAAAAAATGAATTTTTATGGGAATGATATAAATACCTGAAAAGGAGTGTAGAAAATAGACCACTTTTTATAAGTCCTAAATCCTCCTAATCTTGCGAAGATATGTATAATCTTAAATCCAAATAATCGGTCTTTGTCTTTAAGAGGTAATTTATGCACATCTTTCGTTTGAGACATCTTTCCCAAAATTAAAAAAAATCAAATATACCTTAGTTGGATATGCAATACAACCAAATGTTGAGCAGTGAATAAAACAATTGTTCGACCCAGTATTATTTATTCTCATATTTCTCCTATTAAATTTTTATTTGTGAGATCAAATATTTGAACCACAAAAGAGAATTAATAAACGGAATAAAGCGGAGACCAAATCAATAATTTATCTGGCATTATATCTATTTATATCATATTTGTGCTGCTCAGAGACGGCCTATGACTTCAAAAAACAATCTAAAGATCCAGTTAACTGAATTATTAATTGTTTCGAATTATCTTATAATTCTTTTTTCTAGGCCTTTTAGTAGGTTGATATTTTATTATAGACACCTAGCCCATGATTTTTTTTCCGAAAATGCCATTCTTGGAAAGAAAGACTTACAAATTTTTTTTTTTTTTTTTTTAATGATATTGATGAGAGAAGGAGATACTCCAGAAGGTGGATCCCCTAAAGGCCTGTATGGGCTGGCCCCTCAATTGTGAAAAGAACAGAGCAGAAGGAAAAGAAGCCGGGATCACGAGCCAATCTCAGAAACTTAGATACAATTCAATATCCAATTTACCAAGGTTTTAGGGGCTTCGAGCAGTGGTAAATTCTCCGCGCGATAAATTCGGTTAAATTTATCTCCCACTTAATTTTTATTACCAGACCCTATACTTACAGAAAAAATGTCTGGGTATAGCCGGGAATCGAACCCGAGACCTCCGGGTTGCCAGTCAGTTGTTCTGACAATTTTTTTTTTTTTTTAATAATGTCTTTTTTTATTGAGCGAATTTTATACAATATTTACAGATTGATCCCAAGACATGTGGGATTTAAGTTTACAGAGTGGAAGAAAATCGTACATTGCCCTGCAAGGGGCATTCGCCGATATGGCTTATCTTAAATTTATTTACACAGTAATCATTTGGTAAGTTTTAGCCTATTGATTATTAGGTGGAGTATCGGGGTTTTTTTTGTTATTTTTATCTGGGAAAGTGCTCAGGAAATAAAAACCAAGTTTTTTGGAATGTTTGAGAGAGGACCTTAGTGGGGATTTTTTGGAAGGACGAAGGATGCGGGGAGGGGGTTATTAGGATGTGAGGTTATATTTTTTTTTCTATAACTATTGTATTCTTATTATGCTATTTTTAACCTACATTATACAATTTTTTTAGTTATCAAGCCACCAGTATTTTTTAACCTTCACTGTTTCTTTCCTGTCCTTATCGGATATCGCTTTGTTGAACCGCCAAAATCTGTATAGATCCTGACCGTCCAGGTGAGGGTCATATACGATTCTTTTGTCGTTTCTTGTTCGAAAAAAGTGGTAAATGATTGGAATATTGTTTTCATCTTGGATGTAGCCATTTGTATCGAGGAAGGGAAATGCTTCTGGTGGGACGTAGCCCGAGATCATCGTACTTCGTATGTACTCGTCATTTGGGTATGCAGCCCCCGAAATTAGGCTATTTTCAGAGATATTATTAATTTGCGAATAGTGATTTCGAATTAGTTTTATGATAAAACAGTCGATTCTGTTGAGGTTGGCCGAATTGTATAATTTTGTATTGCTAATATATTTCTGAAAATTTGATTCCGGGGATCTGTAGGTACCCATGCAGGCCCTCAGGCATTTCCTCTCAAAGACTCTTAATAATTCCATTGTGCCGCAGCTCTGGTTAAACCAAATGCTACATCCATATGTTATTATTGGCCTAATTAATAAACTGTAACATTGAATTTTGATTTTTTTGTTCAGGTGTTGACAGTAGAATAGTCGTTTTTGGGACATAAAGGCCGCTCTGGCTTTTTGTAGTTGGATTTCTAGGTGTTTATTAAAGTGTAGGCGATCGTCTAAATGGATTCCTAAGTATTTGACGAGTCTTTTGTGTGGGACGTTTTGGGAGTTAATTTTGATTTGGAAGTTTTTCCAGTTTTTTTTGGTATCGCGATTTGTATTTATAAGAGGTGGCCTGAAGAGGATTGTTTCGCATTTGTTTATGTTAATTGTGAGTTTCCATGTGTGGTAGTAAGAGTGAATTTTGTTAACTAGTGTTTCTAATTGTTTTTCTATTTCGCTTGGTTTTTTTCCAGCTATATAGACAATTAGATCGTCCGCAAAAGCCAGGGCGCTCTTGTTTGGGTCGGTGTTCAATCCAAATAAGTTCAGGATTCCACTGATGTAAATGTTAAATAATACTGGTGCATTAACAGTCCCCTGTTGGAGACCGTTTTTAGATTAAATGACATAGATGATTCTGAGCCTTGATCAATGGTGGTGAATGACCTACCTTCTATCATATTATTTATTATTTTAATTAAGTTAATATCAAATTTTTTCTTATAAGTTTAAATAGCAGTCCCTGTCTCCAAACAGTGTCGAATGCTTTTTCTACGTCAATTAAGCAGGCCCCAACACATTTATAATCATTAAGAGACCAGTAAATATTTTATTAACTCGAAGAATATTAATAATATAATAGATACTTTACTTAAGTCATAAATATCACATGAGGTAATCCATTTTTCAGTCAACTATTAAATGATCTTTTTATTTCATTTCTATTTATTAATAATTAAAAAAAAGAATTGTAAATCAATGTTATAAAATAATAAAAATAATTCCGAAATTATATAGATATGAAATCAATGGTGATAATACATATTTAATGTGATAGGTATTAAAGGTCATGATATTTCTGATAAAAATGACGAATTTAAAGCAAATTGTCAGTTATTTTCTAATTAATTATATTTTGTTCCGGTCAAGTAGCGGAGGATTTTGTAGCATCTATATATATATAAAATTAAGGTTTTGTCTGTACATTGGTCCAAATCACGCCTAATCTCAGGGACTGTGGAGTTTAAGTCAGAAGAATTAATTTCTGACTCCTATCCTCACTCACACAAAGTAGTATCCGTTTGGGGCAAAGGTCCTAAAATATATTTTTAAAAAGTCTAATGTTAAATTTGAAAAATAACGAAAATGATGCCGTATTTAAAAAAAAAATTTCAAAAAATGAACGGTACTTTTTCGAACAGCATCCCCTGGTTGAAAATTCACCAACTGCCACTGATACATACATAATATTACACATACATTCCCAAGGACCAAATAAAAACTTTTTGGCCTTTGGACGAGACACCATGTAATTTTTGGCAAATCCGTCACGTGCTAAAATATAATCTGATTTTATAGAAAATGTGTGACTTTGGTTCTTTGGCTGAGACCATGGGTTCCTTACTCTTTACCTGATGACTATCTGAAGTCGCGCTTGGGGCGAGACCGATTACAATACTTAATCTGCTACGAATGGATAAAATAAAAATATGGCGGAATTGAAAATTTTCAGCAATTCTTGTCGGTTTGGTGATTTAGATTCAGAGCTAGTACAAGATATTTTAATAATTTTCAATAATTTGAATAATCATGATAAAGCTTTTTAGTTAACTTCAATGCAAACAAGACTCAATGTTGTCTAATTTCTAGGCGCGAAAATAAAAATTTCCCTGATATTTACTTCGATTCGAATCCTCTGAAAATGTGTGACAGCCTAGCCATGCTGGGCGTCTCTGTCGCATCTGACCTGTCTTGGAATGAACACATCTCCTCTGTGGCGAAATCTGCAGCAAGGAAGATTGGCTACTTATTCAGGTCCAAGCGATTTTACAAGCCCCCACATCTTCTCACCATCTACAAGGCCCAAATCCGCCCCTGTCTCGAATACGGGTCTCATCTCAATTCGCCCAAATCGTCTGAATCTAAGTGCAAAAACTAATTTCAACACGCGTCCCCCAAGTTCACTAGCCCACGTTTTGTCCGCGACGGGGTACTCGCTACCCCAAATGTGACAGTGTTCTCGATTCATTACAAAGTTGGCTTTCATGTACCTGACCTCTACTTAAAATCATCTACCATTACTTCTGGTTAAGAGCAGCGGCCTTGTCGGGTCCCTTTTAACCTTCTGTAAGTGTTCTCGTATGGTCGTTGCTCTTCTGGGCTTAGTCGACTTAGCCAATTCGCCCTCTCTCGGCGAAAAGCACAGTGACTCGGCTCGAATACGACCCCTTCCACAGTTTTCGTGCTCTCCATTTGCCGGGGATCGAGGAGCGACGCCTAACTGGGCCGGAATCAGTGTCGTTTCATAAAATTAAAAGTTTCGTTTGGTGGGAGGTCTCCCTCGTCCCCTAGTCCCCGTCCCACGTTTAAAGCCTAGCCCTTGGGTTCGCTCTAGTGTCCCTTCCTCCGCATTACTGGTTTCTTCCCTTGTGCCGCCACCTTCCCTCCTCCATCTCTCCCCGGTGGTCTCCCTCATCCTCCAATTCTCTCCTTCCCCTCACCTTCCTTCCCCGCTTGTCTCCCGTACCTACCCAGTGCGCTCTCCTACCCAGTCTTTACTAACCTTTCACTTCCTCCTCGTCTCCCATTCTCTCTCCTTCTCGCTCCACTTCTTCCGATTCCGTGTTCCTTGGGCACCACCTGAGGATCTGAGCAGGGGCTCCACCTTCTGGAGTTCTTTCGCCCGAAAGTCGACTCTAAATTGGTGTTGTCGTAGCCTGTTCTTCTCGTGGCGACTCTTCACGTGGATGCAGTATTTCCCACAGGGTCCTTTGAACCAGAGCCCTCGTCCTGGTCATTTAGTCTGAATCATCAGGCACTTCCAGGTGTACATGGATCAAATGGGGATTCCTCAGTTTGCTCAGTTCTTTCTTACTTATTCCCCAACTCAGCCATCGCATCCACCACCGAGCCGCAGGACCTGATATCGGTGATCCCCACTTCCTGCTTTTGACCTCTCGCATCCTTCGTATGCATGTACCCAGACTAGAGAGGTTTTATAGGCTGGGTCCCCGGTGGAGCGGGATAGATTTCCGGGTGATATTGAGCCAGTATGTCTGTTTTCAGCCTGGAGATTCTCTCATGCAGCGGGGGTACGGGCCTTCCGCCTCGTGCTAGGCCTGGTGTCTTTAAGTCATGAAACGCAGTGCGCAGTAACTGATCCCATCGGTGCTTATGGATCTACCTATATGTTCCCTAATACCGCTCGGTTCACCCATCGGGCGCTTTGCCCGAGTCTACAGTGTGTGTGGATATTAATTATTGTTTTGTTTGGGGTCCGCGAATGCCGCAACCACCTCCGATATCTTGGATACCCAATGATGCTTGATTATCCAATGGTGAGACTTCCGCGCCAAAATTGGCCTGTACGGCCGGGAATGTACATAACCCTGATCTGATCTGGAATCTCGTATACGTCTTCCCCGGTTTCTTTGTTGTCTTGAAATGACGCCCGTAGCTGTAACTGACGCTTCCGTACCTTCTGATGTGTATCTGTTCTAGGTGTTTTTGCATCGCCGCTATACTGATCCATGTTTCGAGACTTGGCGTGTTTAGAGGTACTAATTCCTTCCAAGATCGTTCTTCTCTAGCCCACCACGTTTAACAGGTTGGGTGTCCCATTGCTTCTGGTGAGGACCTGCTGATATGCCATTAAAAAATAAGGTAACTGAGCGTCCCAATCCCGACTATCTTTTTCTAACCTGGCTGCGATCATGATTCACCATGCAACAATCATTTTCATCTGGATAGCCCATTGGCTTTCTGGTGGTACGCAGTGGTTTGAATTTTCTTAATGTTCTTTGCAAAGTTCCTTCATTACATTACCAAAGCTAAAAGTTTCTTCAGTCCTTACAATATAGTCTCTGGTATTCCGACCGTCGACTAAATATCCTCCACTAGCGCCCATTTACCGGCTATTACCCTTTGACTAGGCAAAGGGATGGCCTCGACATATCGGTGAAATGGTCAGCCGTAAGGATATAGGTGTTCCCACGTAGAGAACAGATTCAGGGGACCTACTATGTCTAAGGCTTCATGCTGAAGACCGATCTCAGGTATCAAATGCGGTTTGCTGAGGGGCTAGATTAAGCCGGGTCTTAATCTCCATGCCGCTACCGACATTTCCTGATGTATTCGGATACGCTTCACTCTGCATGATATGTCCACAACCTGTCGCCCCGCTTATCTACAACACGGAATACCGCGGTGACCCGCGATGGGCGTATCATGGTGTGCCCAGAATAAACGCAAACTCATTCAAAGGACGACTAAATGGTGATACTGAGGGTTCTTTCTATTCAGTAGAGAAGTCCATTTTTCAAGACGTCCGGGCCTTCCGCTGTCCTCCATTTCGCTTTACCGGCGGGTCTAGTCTGATCGACCTTCAGTCGTGTAATCCTCGGGATGGTCATCTGCTGCTCTTTCGGACACGAGAAGCAGTTGGGGGTAGCGGAACCCGCCATTGCGGGCATCGCGTTTCTGTTGTTTACCTGGTTTATGACCGACGGTATATTTGAACTCTTCAACCGGAGGGCCCAACGAGTTAATCTTTGTGACGGATCACGTGGAATTTCAGCCACATCAGTGCAGCACGGTCCCGTTACCACCCCCAAAGGTGCGGCCGTACAGATAGCAGCGGGAACTGCTGTCGCCCAGACCACGGCAATGCTCTTGCTCGTCCACCTTCTCGTGCCTCTTCCAGCTGGGCTGCGACAAGGCGATCGGGCGGAGCCCGCTCATCTATCACCCAGCACTGTGTACGAATAGCTTAAAAAAAGCACTCTGGTGGTCATTGCAAAATGAAGGTTGAGAGAAAATCGAGTGCATATCGTGCCATCACTTGTTATTGCCGATCGCGGACGATTAAAGGCTTCCACTCTATTACGGTTACGCCGACGTTGTTCTCATTAGGATGCCAAGGAGACGTTACTGCTCATCGGCATGTTTGCTGGAATCTCCATTTCACCCAAGAGTCCGAAAATTGTACCTAACTACATTCTGGGGCGCCGAAATTCTCGCTGAATGATCTTGGGTCGGGTTCCACCTCGGTTTGACACGATGTGGCCAGGTGTTCCACTTCTCCAACTGCGAATCCTTGCCAGCTTGCAGCTTGAGGTTTGTAGCGAAGTCGTTCAGACCCGCTCGATTCTCCTCAGATGTTCCTCGAACGTATTCCCGAAAATTATGACATCATCGAGATATACGAAGCACTCCCTCCTGCTGGTGGGCAGGCTAGTCCATCATCCGTTGGAACGTAGCTGGGGCCCCGCTTAGCCCAGCCTTGGCGCTACGGGTATATAAATGTCCTTGGCGTCGTTGACTATTTTCATACTCTTTTTCCGCGATGAGGGATTTGGTGTTGGTGCCCACTTCAGCTGATCCAGGGTGCTTGGCATGCTTCTAGGCCAATGATTCAACATCTCAGTAATGTTTGAAGTGAATGCTGGTATTTTGTTAGCAAATTAGGGCTCAAGTCTAGACACAAACCTATGCTGACTTGACCATCCACACTCTTGGGAACTAAGACCACAGGGATGACCAGAAGTCAGAGTCACGTATTACCCCTTCCCGCAGTTTTCCTGATTGTATCCAACCTCTCCCACCCTCCTTTTTCCACACAGACAGTAGCCTCTTCCCTGATGTGGTGGGCGTCCCAGACTCGATTGTTATATTGGATCTACCCCTTCTATTTTCCAGCCCCTCTCGATAGAGACTCTGCAATATTTTTTATTCTTGCTTCTTTACTATTGGTTTGTCTCGTTGTTCTACTTCTTCATCACCCGTCAAGAGCTCTCCCACAGGCGTGTCCCCCTATCTTGACTTGGTGTCAACCTATCTTTTAAGCATGACCCGTTTCCCCTTCATGCTTCTAGGTATTGTTCTAAACAACTCAAACAAGAGCTTCCTTAGGGATCTGATTACCTACAGACCGTGGGTTCAGTTGTCTTCTTCCCCAAGAGCAGGCTATCTCCCAGGCCTTGTGGTACAAGAACTGCAGGTTTCTTAACCTCTTCCCCCAGCCCCGGAGGTGTTCTGCCACCCCAGGCGATGGTTTCCATTTGGTGGGATAATGGTGTTCTCCTTACCTGTACCTTTCCCCTCTTCTTTGCTTTCCCAGCACTCTCTTGATTGTGTCAGCACCACCTTTGCGTCGCACTTCTCCAGAGATGAAGGTTCGGGGCTTATCTCTATGAGGTGCCCGTCCGGGCCCCTTACGCAAAGCCGGTTATTGCTGGTCTTGTCGCGGCGGGCCTGCACAAACCGTTGACCTATCAGTTTATTTTCATCCTGGCAGCCCCTGATGGGTAACCATCGGTGTTAGTCGCGGCAGGCCTGCAATGGACTGGCCTATCGTTTCGTCGCGGCAGGCCCGCCACGATGGGACTAAACAACCGGTCTTATCCCGCGACGAGGCCCCATGCACAATGGACCCTGACCTGGACGTTTGATGGCGGCGAATTTGCTGCCTGTGGACTGGCTGTGCTGGATGCCGATCCGCGGCGGGCCCACCCACGCCAGTAGGACCCCTGACTTATTGGTTCGTGATCATGGCGGGCCCCTTACCTGACCGGGCCCACTGTCTGATCCGATCTTGCCCTGGGCCTGCCCCGTGGAGGCGGCTCCTCTTCCGTCATTGGTGCTCCTGCCGCGTCTGCTTCGCTTTGCCGAGCGCGGGCATCTTCTTCGCCATTAATGCCACTACTTTGCGTCGTGTTGCTGATAGTGAACGGCAGTTTAATCGCGCGCTTCCCAGCCTCACTGGGCGTCTGTTGACCTCGAACGGGCAGTGGTGCACCCATTACCGCACGCCGGCCGGTGGTATTCTTCACTTTGTCGATCGGTTTCCGCAGATGGACAACTCCGCCCCAGTGTCGGCTAACATCGGTCTGCCCATCACCGTTGTTCGCTCACCGCTGAGTGAGCCGCTGGTCCGTTCACCGCCACCGTTATAGTAGCGGTCTGCACTTTCGGGCTCTTTCAGGGTTGCTGACGGTTACGTCGGCGTTGGGATTCTTTAAGATGCTGCCACCTCTTCGCTTCCAGAGATTTGAGCACTGCCGGATTAAATGTCCCGTGCTCCACAGCGGTAACAGCCGCCGTGGCATTGCGAGCACCTAACAACGGCGCCCACGCAGGCCTGCCCTTCCTGGGTTTCCCCAACTCGTTGGGAAGGTGTGGCTACGACATGACTTGTTATCAAGCCAGTGAAGGGGGAGTCTGGATGTGTCTGACCGACAGGGGTTTCCAGGCCTCTATGGGTGCCCCTCTCTGTTCACCAGTAGGTTCAGGAGACCCCACCGCAGTGGTAGCCTCTTTCTCCCAGCGTTGCCAGGCTGGGCCAGCTTCAGGTCACAGGGCTGCTGCTCTGGTCTGTCCTTTGACTCCGCAATGAGACCTTCCAAGATCATTCTAATAGAGGTGATCCCCATCCCCTCCATTCATCCTCATTTGCTGCCTGCAGCCTCTCTAAAAGCTCGTTCTTCTTCTCCCGGGGATCTTGTGTGAGCCCCAAGACGTATCAATTTTTATGGGAGGGGACTCGTCAGGGTAAATCAGCCCTTCTAATTGCTTCCTTTAACATTAAATTAGGTTGAGTTGTTAATTACTTCCAAGGAAAGATTAAAATACAGATTTTTTTAGTTTACTCTATATATTTCAGTACTCCAACTTTCAATAGTCAAGGAGAACATTATTTAGAAGTAACATGATACTTTGGACAGAATTTATTTTTATTTTAAATATGATGGACAGTTATTTGTGACATAGTGTAAATATGGAAAGAATTATCAAGAAGGAAGGAATGGCTTTAGAAAATGACCAGATGTGGGGACAAAGGGCTGGACAAAGAAAAGATAACATATTTGAAAAGTTTGCAGAAAATTATGTATGTACAATAAAGAAAGACAGCCAACTACAGTACAATGAGGTCCTGTGAGGAGCATTTAATCTCTGTTTTATTTAAAAAAAAAAAAAAAAAAAAAAAATAAATTCTTAAAAAATAAACC
Source organism: Forficula auricularia (assembly GCA_024734495.1). Lineage (NCBI taxonomy): Eukaryota > Metazoa > Arthropoda > Insecta > Dermaptera > Forficulidae > Forficula > Forficula auricularia. The sequence continues at coordinate 10,660 of JALMQS010000714.1, forward strand.
CACCACACACCCTCATACTCCGATTAAATGGCTATCGTGAATTAAAAAGATGTCAATTAACAATTGAAGTTTTGACAACCTGTTGATTTGTTCAGATGTTTTGATTAGGTACTTTTATTTTCATTTCAAACTGACTCAATGAAATCAATTTCCTACTTTTTGGAATGAAAACAAGGGAGGGGTTGGTCCGATGAAAGTGAATGGACTTGTGGTCAAACTTAAATGATCTGCAAAAAGCCGAGGTATAACTAAGAGGGGGCATTTGGGTTCATGACTTTTCAGCCACCTTTTCTCATGTGTTCCTTTGTGAGGACTCACCTACTCAGTGCCTGCCCCACTAACTTCCCTCTCAACTTCTCCTCCACTGGTCTCTCCAGTCCCCCTATCCTGACTAATTTCTCGAATTTGGTGAGTGCTCCCAGGCTGCTCTTACCATCCCACACTGGTAGGTTGTCCAGGACTCGGAAATTCGGGTCCCTATGGACCGTAACCTCCACTGGGACGGGGTCAATTCGAGCCTTGCAGTCAGCTCCGCTATCTGGGCCTGTAGATCTATAATATTCTGCTCCATACTGCAGGTCTTAAATTAAAAATCTTAATCTCAAATTCTTATTTCCCAAATTTTTCAGAAATTGGCCCTTGTAATTCCCTTCTATATCATTAAACTTTTTCCCAATTATTCGCGGGCGGCGCTCCTCGACTGAGCCGAGCGAGTGCCCGATTTCAAAAATCTTTCTTTCAAAAAATTCACAAAAATATTCAATCACAATTTCACTCAGAAAATTTTTGAAATCGTTGACCCCACACCTCGACACCAATTTGTAAGGGCTGGTTCCGTCAGACCTGAAAGGGGGTCTCATTAGGGGCAAAACATTATATTTAAAAGGATATTTAATTTCACCATTGGTTCACTTAATACAAATGAGGACAAAGATTATATTTTAATTTAAAATAATATTTAATTTGATTGATAATCGAACAGATGTTTACAATATATTACTTATATCGACATTGATTATATCATTCTTAAATCTACGTTTGGTACAATACTGCATGGAAATCTATGAATTTCCTGCAACAATCTATTCGCTGGCCAGCTTACTCACACAACACCATCAACGCTATCATCCTCTCGGTGCACATGGCTCGCAGGGCGACCTCGTCCTCTCTCTTTCCACAGCTGCTAACACACACACGTCCAAAACCAACTCTGGCCTCCGCCAGCCGCTGCACCTGCTGCCGCCTTTACCAATACCAACACACACCAACGAGCGGCGGCCGCCGCCGCATCTATCTCTCTCTGTCCCACTCCTTCTCCCCGATCCTTCTATTTAGATCGCTTAGAACTGCCCGGTGCCTGGCTGTCACCTGCCGCCAGCAGTTTATCCAGTCTATTACTCATTCAAACAAACTTAGTCTTATTGTTATATTTATGCCTAAATATATTTTATTGTACCTACAGAAAGCCTCTAAAATATTCTCTTGCTACCCTGGATGCAATTCAGAAACGAGCCGTCAGGCTAATTGACGATTCTACCCTCACCGACTCCCTCGACTCGCTGGCTCATCGAAGAAATGTCTCTGCCCTTTCCCTTTTCTATGGATACTATCACGGCAGGTGCTCTGATGAGATAAGATCAATAATCCCCCCCCGAGGCATGCTTTGTGCGTAGCACGCGTTTTGCCGACTCCCAACACTCTTTTGCGTTCAAATTAGAAAAGTGCCGGACCACTTCATTCGCCAATACATATATCCCCATGACTTCAAGGAACTGGAACTCTCTCCCAGCCTCCATCTTTCCCAGCACTTATAATCTTCAAACCTTCAAAACCCGAGTGCATAAACACCTACGTCTCCAGCCCCTCACTTAATCAACTTTTCCTTCTCTTCGGTAATCCAAGGGTCTTTCGAGATCCATAGGGGCTGCTTCTTTACTGGTGCGCCCCTTCTTGCATTCGATTGCATTAAAAAAGCTGCTCGTAATCGCAGTCCCATTGTAGTGGATCAACAAATAAAGCTTAAGAAACCCTTGAAGTCTGTTGTGCACCTGGCAAAAAACCATGGCCTTCTGGTCTACAAAAAAACTCTAATGAGTAAACATCGAAAACTTATATTTTACGAGATATTAATTATTTTGACAAAATGTCTGTTGAGTAGGTATATTATCAAATTTTGTGTGCGCTCTATCTCAAAATCTAATATGAAAATGAAAACAAAATTTCACATGTAGTTTATTTATATTGATATTAAGAGCTGATTAGATTTTGATTGAAATCGAACCAAAAATTAAGGGGGGGGGGGGGCTCTTAAAAAATTAAAATTAGAAAATTTTCAAATTAAAAAACAAACAAGAAAATTGGAATTTACTATAAAAGAGAACTATAATAAAAAGAGTAATTTTTTCAGGTGCAAAAATTGTGTGTGTGTGAGGGGGGGGGGGGGGTTAAAAATAGATCTATCACTATAAGTCCTAAACCCTTTGATCGATTTGTACGAAATTTGCCACATGCACTCTATATATCGCCATCTTTATTATTATTTTTTCCACGACAGTAACATATATTGTAAGAAATAATATCATGTCTCTTAAAAAATTAAAATTAGAAAATTTTCAAACTAAAAAATCAAACAAGAAAAATGTAATTTTTACTATCAAAAAGACCTATAATAAAAAAGAGTCATTTTTTCAGGTGCCAAAATTGTGTGTGTGTATGGGAAGGGGGGGGGGTTAAAAATAGAACTATCAATATACGTCCTAAATCCTTTGATTTGTATGAAATTTCGCACATGCACCCACATAGGGTTATGATCTTATGAAAATGACCCGCTATATAAAATTGATATTGACCCAAAAGAAGGTTTCGAAAATAATTTAAAATATTAAAATTTCCAAACAAAAACCAAACAAAGCTGATATATAAATTAGAAGCTTCTCATTTATAAGGAGATATCATAAATTGCTAATGGGTCCAAAATTTAGAGTGAGATAGAAGGTTCTTTCGTTAATGATTATACCATAAATTATTTTATTGAATTTTCAATATAAGGGGCAGGAGTATGGTAAAGTCATGTGGGTGACCTTGGCCTTTCATCTTATTTATATAAATAAATATTTTGAATTTGGTCTTTGTATATTTAAATAACATAAGTTACAACAAATGTTTAACTATAAAGTGTTATAATTTGATTTTTGATTATAAACGATATATTATATTTAACCCTTTAACTCCGATTGTCGTCAATAAACGATTTATGAAGTCTGCCTTGCATTCTGGGGATCGTCAATAGACGATGCATGTTTTTTACGGCAGTCCCAATTTTTACGTTTGAAGTGGTAGTCGTGTATAATTTTAAGCGTAGTTAAATGGCTAAAGCTGAAACGCGAACTGTAATCATCGAGTTTCTGTAATGATGCCAGTATAGGAGCAAATTTAAAGACGTATTCATGTAAAATACAATAGGGTGGAAATAATAATACGTCCCATCCGGGGGTAGGCTCATTTCGCATTACATTATTTATATTATAGATACAATCAGTACTTATTGATTAGTAATTTCTAGATGAAATTATTATAAAAATAATCAAATTACAAAAAAATTACAAAAAGTTAAAATATTATCATAGCGGGTCAAAATATACCATGTGAATCGTATATATTCAACATTCATTATTTATTTTAATTATGTAATTTATATTTATTTATTCTAAGTTGTAAATAAAAGTAAAATATTCTTCAATTAATTTTAATCAGTATTTTGTCTATAGTGCCTACTGCTCACTCTTACAGTGACATACATTCTTATATTAATAGTCTAGAAATAAAACTTATACATAAATTTAAATTTTTTATTAATTTAACTAAAAACTAACAATTTACATATTTAATCTTATTTCTACTTATATAATGTAGAATACAATCACATCTAATCTTTCTATTTGATCTTAAATAGCACTTTTAAGCTGATGGCCGACAGAACATTTTCAGGTTGAAGATCAAAAAAATTCGATTTTCTAAATGAAGAAATTCAGTTATAAGAATCACATATCTAGTCTTAAGATTTGAAGTAGTCCAGGTGAGAGGATGAAGATTCTTCCTTTATTAATGAATTCATTACTTAGAGAAAAATGATATCGTTATCTTTATTAATATTTTTTGCAGGTCATTTAGCTGACATGAAACAGAGCCGAGTGGAGACGGATGGTTGTGTCAAACCAGTCTTAGGACTGTGTACTCAATGATGATTATCAATATAAAATTGTAATAAAGGAACCTGATTATCGAAACTTTCAATGTTTACTGATATTTTTCTATAGAACTGAAGATGTGGCCAAAATATTGAAATAGATTCTTTATTTTATTTATTTTTAGTAGGTATTATTAATTAAGCTAAAGTTTAAGTGCGTTGTTTTGTTATGGATAACATAACCATCGACCACCGGTAGAACTCAGTTACATGTTATGTTACTCAAATTTATGAGGAATGTAGACCAAATCGAGGATTATGTCGCTCGGATTTGTATTTCATACCTGGCCCCTAATTCCCTTAAATAGATTATATAAATGATCAAAAAAAGACTATTTTTTCTTGAATCAACCTATTTCTGCTTTAAAAACATTGAGGAATAAAAGCATGAAAAATTTTGCTGCTTAAAACTTAGAATCTACTCAATCGCAAGCATCTATGCAATAATATACTTGTAAGTAAGATCGGTTGCCTATTTGCAAGGGTTAAGGCATTTTCTTTAATTATAATGATTAATTAATACAGAGACTTAGGAGAATAGATTCCTTCTCGTCAATTTGCTTATATTTAATATAAACAGGTGTAGAAACTATTTTATAGCTGATTAAATTAAAAAATTATATGGAATATGAAATAGTATTCTCAGATCAGTCTCAGCTAACCCGGTACGCTTTTAATCAAAAAGGGAAATAAAATGTGTAGTAATTAATATATTTTAAAATATGTAAATAATCTAAATTTTCTTACTATCAATACTAGTCTATACTATCAATTATATTTTTATTTTATTTTTATAATTTCCAACTTAATTTGAAAGGTGTAGTTTTATTCTTCATTTCCAACGTTTCTCAGTATAGCAATATAACTAAAGGCGGAATTAATTAACTAAAAACAAAAAAATAATATAAATAATTGTATACAAAGATTATACTAAAAAATAGTATTATAATTATTTTATATATTAATTGCTTATTTGTAGACCATAGATTTTCGGGATTAATTTCCGAAAGGGTGAATTTTTCCAACAGAATAAAAATTATCCACACCGCACTTCAGATTTAGTAGCTGACAACTTCTAATGATTTTCGTTAGTAATATAGATTTGTTTCTACGTTAAATAAAAACACTTATAATCTATTAGGCACATATGACATCCCTTTTAAAACATTTTATTAAAATAATAAAATTTCTTCATTCAAAGAAAAGTCTATGCTTGTATAAAAAACAATCTTAGGAAATACTTAAAATCCAATTAACATTCTAGGGAGTAAGCCAAGAAATAAAGTAATAAAGCTAAGAGTCAATAAGTTTTTAAAGGAACTAATTTTGACAGAATAATTAGCTTATTAATGTAAATTTGAAATTCGGTAAAGAAAATGAATGAACCTGAGACAATTTACCAGCAAATATTTTTTTAATTTGAAATCTTTTCTAAAGTTAATTGATAATATTAAATTCTAAACCTATATGAAGTGTATTTATCTATTCTTATATGAAGAATATTTATACATTATAATATATAAACTATTCCTTGACAATCATCGAAATTTCTTCTATAAACATGTAGATAAGTAAGGAAATAATTTTGTCGACTTCTATCTCAGAATTGTTGCATATTCTTTATCAGAAATTCATTTTTAAAAGGAATTAAACATGATAATATTTACCTTGGAAAATGTTTGATTTGTCATTTCAATAAATCTAGATCCTCTCATCGGTCGACTTCTCTGTCCTCTCATAATTATCAACTTGATGACTACTTTTGATATTAAATCTGCTTCTTCCCAGGTACTATCATATGCAGATCGAGATACATTCAACATCTAAAAAATAGTTTATATTTGTAAAATACATTTCTTATTATATTTAATAAAAATGATGGTTACTTCGATATGAATATCATTAGCAACTTTGAAAAACATATACAATTGAATAATAAACCATAAGATCGAGATATATATTTTCATAATTGCTACATTTAAATACTCATCCTGAAAATAAAGAAACAGAGACCATTGAAAAATGTTTAATATACTTAATACAATTAATATTTATTATACATACTGTAGTTATCATTAGATATCCAGAAAAACTTAGAAGAATTGTAAAACATAAACAATACAACAGAATATCCATACCTACAATCCTTTCAATTTTGTTGGTTATCCTAAATTAAAAAAAGTACATTTCAAATCAATTTCTGAAACAATACATAATTACTCTGTAGTCCAATTTTTCCCAGGTCTCTGTGCTCTGTAAATCTATATCTCAAATCTATCAAAATCGCTGAATTATGAACTGAAATTCAGCGGCTGGACGAATTTTCTTGAATTTGACCATAGTCACATCTGTGCTTCATGAAATAAAAATGCACCATATTTCAGGAAAGTGAATTTCATAGTAGCTCTAATTACTTTAAGCGATCTATTTATATGTGGGAATATCAATCTATTTCAAGTGAAGCATTGCATTGTTCGTGACAATGAAATTGAATCATATTTGATTTGGTGATTTTCTTTTGCACTCGACTATCTCCCTATCAGAAGGGATTTGTAAGGGGAAAGGGCACACGTGAACAAATCCTTAACATCCGGCAAATCATCGAGAAGGCCGGCCAGGAAATACTACACTCCTGTGTACCTATGCTTTGTCGATTACAAGAAAGCCTTCGACAGTGTGCAGTAGCCTAGGCTAAGGTTGGTGCTTAGAGAGATGTGCGTCCCACAACACCTAATAGATCTTATAGCGGCTCTTTGTAGAGACAGCTCTGGCGTGGTTAGGGTCGACAACCACACTTCACAGCCTTTCAAACACTCCTGTGGAGTACGACTGAGATCCATCTTCTCGCTAATTCTTTTCAACATCTACGGCGAATATGTGATGAGAAGGGTGTTAGGAAACTGGGATGGCGGTTACTCTGTTGGCGTTCTAAAGGTGTCCAACTTACGCTATGCGGATGATACAACTCTCTTGGCACCAGCAGAGGAAGAAATGAACCAACTCTTGGAACGACTCGAAACAGTGAGCAAAGAATATGGGCTCATTCTCAACAAGAAGAAGATCAAATTAATGATCGTAGACAGGGCAAACAACAACAAGCCGAACATTAAATAAACTGCAACGGATCGTTGCTAAACTTTATCCAAATTCATTTGAAATATTAATATGTTTGTTCCTTTATTATTAATCAGATATCACTTGCAATTTGTAGTTCATATTGACATTAATTTAAAAATAATTCTCATTTAAGAGTCGAGCAATAACCATTCCATATTGGATTTTTGACATTTCGGTTTTTATTGGTAACCATTGCTGAAGACATGGAGGAATCGACTTAAAATAAAAAATAGCCATCGATTCTCATCTAATACTTGAGGAATAACAATTCTAAATTAGGTTTTTGACGTTTCGATTATTATTGGTAACCATTGCTGAAGACATGGAGGAATCGACTTAAAATCAAAAATAACGATCGATTCTCATCTAATACTAGAGGAATAACCTTATTGCATTCAATTTTTGATGTTTTGACCATTAATGGCAACCTCTACTGAAAACGTGGAAAGATTCGACTTAAAATCAAAAAGACTAAATTCTTTGAGTTGTTTACCAAAAAAGAATTTAGTCTTTTTGATTTTAAGTCGATTCTTCCACGTTTTCAGTAGAGATTGCCATTAATGGTCAAAACATCAAAAATTGAATGCAATAAGGTTATTCCTCTAGTATTAGATAAGAATCGATCGTTATTTTTGATTTTATGTCGATTTCTCCATGTCTTCAGCAATGGTTACCAATAATAATCGAAACGTCAAAAACCTAATGTAGAATTGTTATTCCTCAAGTATTAGATGAGAATCGATGTCTATTTTTTATTTTAAGTCGATTCCTCCATGTCTTCAGCAATGGTTACCAATAAAACCGAAATGTCAAAAATCCAATATAGAATGGTTATTCCTCAAATACTAGATGAGAATCAATCGCTATTTTTGGTTTAAAGTCTATTTCTCTATGTCTTCAGCAATGGTTACCAATAAAAACCGAAACGCCAAAAATCTAATATAGAATGGTTATTCCTCAAGTATTAGATGAGAATCGATGGCTATTTTTGATTTTAAGTCGATTCCTCCATGTCTTCAGCAATGGTTACCATTAAAAACCGAAATGTCAAAAATCCAATATAGAATGGTTATTCCTCAAATACTAGATAAAAATCAATCGCTATTTTTGGTTTAAAGTCGATTTCTCTATGTCTTCAGCAATGGTTACTAATAAAAACCAAAACGTCAAAAATCCAATATAGAATGATTATTCCTCAAGTACTAGATGAGAATTAATCGCTATTTTTGGTTTAAAATCGATTTCTCTGTCTTCAGCAAAGGTAACGGATAAGAAAACAACGCAGTTGCTATGGTTACTCATAAAAATTCTTCCCAAATTTTTAGCATTTCACAGAGAGAAGCCTATCCATTCTTACTTAAGTAAGGCTAAACGAGCTATATTAAAAATTTCAAATGAATAAATTTTAAAGAATTAAAAAAATTAAAAATAGTACCATCTTACTCTAGAGTAAAGTACTTTAAAATATAATTTTACTAAAAACTTTGTTTAACCTTTTTTGTGGTCCCCAAGGTACTTAATTAGGATATTAAATTTCATCAAAATTGGTTAAGTCATTTTCGAGATATTTAGAAAAAACTAAAAAAGTACTGAAATAAAGTACTAATGTTTGTGGGCCGATATGTACCAAAAACTAATCAGCGCTTCATTTTGTTAAACTAATGGTAGGTTTTCAATTTCATTTCAATCGGTGCAACGGTGTGGAAAAAATCGTGGGCCAAAAAAGCGATAACATACAAACATCCATCCATCCATACATCCATTCATACATCCATCCATCCATACATCCATCCATCCATCCGCACGCACTAAATGAAAAAATTGCACTTTTTGGCCTCTCGACGAGACCCCTTGTAATTTTTGGCAAAACCGTCACGTGCTAAAATTCAACTTAATTGAATACTACAATTTGTTTTAATTGAGTCCATGGGTTCCGTAGTCTTTACCTGAGGACCCTTTGAAGCCATGCTTGCCCCGAGAGCGATTACAATACTTTACCCATGCTTTGCATTGGATAAAGTAAAAATCGCACTTTTTAGCCTCTCGACGAGACCCCTTGTAATTTTTGGCAAAACAGTCACGTGCTAAAATTCAACCTAATTGAATACTACAATTTGTGACTTTAATTGAGTCCATGGGTTCCGTAGTCTTTACCTGTAGTCTTTACCTGAGGACCCTTTGAAGCCACGAATATGTGATGAGAAGGGTGTTAGGAAACTGGGATGGCGGTTACTCTGTCGGCGTTCTAAAGGTGTCCAACTTGCGCTATGCGGATGATACAACTCTCTTGGCACCAGCAGAGGAAGAAATCAACCAACTCTTGGAACGACTCGAAACAGTGAGCAAAGAATATGGGCTCATTCTCAACAAGAAGAAGATCAAATTAATGATCGTAGACAGGGCAAACAACAACAAGCCGAACATTAAAAAACTTGCTAGTTATGAGGTGGTCGACCACTTCGTATACTTGGGATCCATGATTACCAACGAAGGAGGATCTGATGGAGACATTAACCGACGGCTACAATTCTGGAGGTTGGGAATGGTCAGACTGACCAAGATCTGGCAGGACAAAAACATAACTAATACATACGTCATTATTGTCAAGACTCCGTTTTCCCTGTCGCACTCTATGCCTCCGAAACATGGACCCTAAAAAAGAACAACTGCGATGGGATTGATGCTGTCGAAATGTGATGTTGGAGGAGAATGTTGGGAATCTCGTGGACGGCTCATCGAACTAATAAGTCAATTATATAGGAAGTCCACGCGGACCGGCGTCTCTCTGGGATGGTACTCGAGAGAGTGATCAAGTACTTCGGCCATCTCACCCGCTCAGATACAGGCTTGGAAGGAATCATCGTCCAGGGCAAGGTGGAAGGCAAAAGAAGAAGAGGCAGAACAACAGTAAGATGGGCGGAACAAATAAAGGCCCAACTTGGTACTACGCTCCATAGTGCAACGGCGATGGCCAGAAATAGACCACTCTGGCGGGCTGCAATTGGGAAGACTAGGACTCTTAAAATATGGAAGAAATGAGGGTCACGACTCCTATGTAGAGAGGATTACGACGTTGAAGAAGAGAATCTCCCTATAAGGGTGGTCCTCAACAAGGGACGAATTTCTTTAACAGAAGGATTTATTTTGTGAAACCTACTTTGAAATTTTACTTACTGATTATTTAACAGAAGGAATTTTAGATGTAATGGAAAGTTTCCCCTGTTCACAAACCGATTCATCACCGATAGGGTACTTGGTGCATAACATGCTACGCTCGAAGAAACTTTTGTGGGAATTATTTTATATAATTTTAAATTTCTGATTTCTGGCTTCCAAGTTTATTAAAATGCAGATTCATAATTAAAAGAAAGAAAATAAATGAAAGTAATGTAGTAAACAAATTAGACATTTTTACAAATTGTTTAAGTGATCGTTTGAGATGTGTTTTGGAGTTTGAAAAATAATTTTAATTTAATAAATGAATAAACAAAGAGATTAAATAATTGAAAATTCCATTCTTTAGATATTGGGTAGTGATTAAAGCTTTGGGGTAAGTGATTTTGAAGATAAAAGATTTAAAAATCATGGTACCGGACTAGCGAGAATTGAGTTTTCTATTTCAATTTAGTATATTTTTCATATTTTTAATATAATTTCATCAAGTAACTTACCTAAACAATTCATTATGATATGCAATGCATTTGTTAAGAATATATTTCATTTTGTGGTTAGGACATTGCCTCGACCTAAGTATTTCCATATTTAAGATGATGAAATGTCCATGAAGATATTTCATTAAAAGTACGTAAGTCAGATCACCACCTCCCACGATAAATACCATAACAAAATAGTTAAACCAATGAAAAAAAACGCACATCCAAAAGACGGAACGCGAGCTTATAACAAATGGAAAGTATGAATCCACATGAAATGTCCAAGTAAAATCGGCTACCTCGATTTTCGACATTTGTCGACTTTCATCCGTCAAAGTTCGAAAAAATATTTGAAAAACCCAACTGCTCGCAGTTATGTAAAGTAATAAAATATAGGAATAAGAGAATAAACGCATATATTTGTTTAAATCTCGAAATAATTTTCTTTTTTCTTTTTTACAGTGAAGACCATATATTCGATAACAAATTTCAAATGAATCATATATTTCATCAAGGAGATTCCGATTTCCATTCATAATCAAAAACTAGACATAGGAAGAGAAAAAAATTAGTTTAATATTTTACTTAGAGAAAGTGGTGTAGATTTTAGGTGAAACATGATATTAATTAATAAAGTAAAGAGTGTGTAGTTTCACAGTGAATGAAATAAAACTCAAAGAGGTTTATACAAACTCAATATATTTCGGATTATTAGTCCATCATCAGGAGTTTAGAAGTTAGTTTGTATAAACCTCTTTGAGTTTTATTTCATTCACTGTGAAACTACACACCCTTTACTTTATTAATTAGTTTAATACTTCATTAGAAAATAAAGTTATAGAATACTCACTTTCATAATCCCTTTGCTCCATGTGAGTAAAAGAATTATGGGAATAAGAAATTGTTCAAGATTATCAAAATGCTCCATACTGTATCGAAGTTGTAAATAGGCGTGGAAACATAGAGAGAGAAAAATGAATACCTTTAAAAAAGTAAAAAAAAAACCCATAAATGTACATACATTTGTTTCATATATTATTTTAATCCAAGTAGGAGTTACACCAAGAATGTGAATGTATATTGCAAATTAAGGGAGGAGAGGAAGAAATTTCAGCGGTTGGGTCAGGTCCGAAGATATCTGTAGATGTTGCTTTGAAACGATTGATGTTTGAAGGTTGGGTGAAATTTGATGGCGGTTACAAGAACCTGTGTTTAGAAATCATAGGAATAAACGAGTTGGTGATTGCAATTGTTTCATTTTTAATTAATTTAAGCGTTCGAGAATTTGAGATTTCTTAGAAATGAGATCTTACAGAGATTTATTGACTTAAGCTTGTCAGAACAAACATTCTGGTTCTATCATCGTTTTATTGTCATAAATCACAATAGACGTGATATCTCTTCGAGAGATATAGTTTTAATAATAGCATGTCGAATCACTCCATATGATCTATTGGCAACCTCTTGTGTAATTAGTTAGTTCAGGGCTGACCAACCCGTGGCCCGCGGGACGCATGCAGCTCAGCACTGCAATGATGAGTGTGGTCCAACATAAAATCATAAACTTCTTTAAAACATTGAGATTTATGTATATGTAGAGATATATATATTCTCTTTTTCGAAATATGAATGTAGGCACATTTGTACAATAAGTGAAGCTTTTTTCAAGAATGAAATTCACTAAAAGCAAAATTATAAGCTCAACTATATTAGATAGAAAAATAATGAAGTTTCGTATATTTAAAAATTCTTCTTCTTCTCATATTTTCATTTTCTAAAATATTTAATATTTCAGTAACTTATATGCTACGACACTAAGTCTATTAGTTATCATTCTAGTACTACAAGGAGACAAGGAATTGGAGTTTACTAGAACAAACACACTTAATTAATAATTTGTCTCCTGGACCAAAACTTGTCAGGACTTGTCTTTTAGATCTTTGCACGTTCTTACATGTCAATAAATAATGGATAACCAAGGATTATTATATCCGTGACCCTTTTAAAAAATAAATTATCATTCCTCATTTCCTTCTTTAATCCCATTCGATATAAACCAGGGATGTCCAACCCGTGGCCCAATATGAAATTCATGAGATTCCTTAAAACATTGAGATTTATATGTAGATACTGGAAAACACACAACAATTTGGCCTAATAATTTTTTTCTCTAAAATAAGAAATCTGAAATTCTACTGTGAAGTTTTCGAAAAATAAAGGTGCCAATTTTAAATTTTGAATCTGGAACTAGATTTCAAGATTTCTGAAAAAATAATCATCATTTTGGTCTATTATCGACTACATTTTCATTGGCAATAAATTTTCTACTTGCAAACTTTTTGATTGAATGTTCTAGAACAACAATTAGATACCGATCTGAAAGAAAAATTGAATATTGTCTATTTATTAGAATTTTATATTAAATATCTAGCCAGGAAAAAATATAAACAAATACTAGTACATAATATCAATTTTTGTAAGTGTGTAGGTATATATTTTACATATAGTATACGAGAAGCTATTTTCACAAAAAGTTTTTTTTTTTTTTTTTTTAATGCAATCGAATGCAAGAAGGGGTGCACCAGTAAAGATGCAGCCCCTATGGATCTCGAAAGACCCTTGCATTACCGAAGAGAAGAGAAAGTTGATTAAGTGAGAGGGTGTAGACGTAGGTGTCTATGCACTCAGGTTTTGAAGGTTTGAAGATTATAGGTGCTGGGAAAGATAGAGGCTGGGAGAGAGTTCCAGTTCCTTGAAGTCATGGGGATATATGTATTGGCGAATGAAGTGGTCCGGCACTTTTCTAGTTTGACCGCGAGAGAGTGTTGGGAGTCGGCAAAACGTGTGCTGCGTGCAAAGCATGCTTTGGGGGGAATTATTGATTTTATCTCATCAGAGCACCTGCCGTGATAGTATCTATAGAAAAGGGAAAGGGCAGAGACATCTCTTCGATGAGCCAGCGAGTCGAGGGAGTCGGTGAGGGTAGAATCGTCAATTAGCCTGACGGCTCGTTTCTGAATTGCATCCAGGGTAGCAAGAGAGTATTTTGAGGCCCCTCTCCACAGATGAGAGCCGTATTCGAGACAGGGGCGGATCTGGGCCTTGTAGATGGTGAGAAGTTGTGGGGGTTTGTAAAATCGCTTGGACCTGAATAAGAAGCCAATCTTCCTTGCTGCAGATTTCGCCACAGAGGAGATGTGTTCATTCCAAGACAGGTCAGATGCGACAGAGACGCCAAGCATGGATAGGCTGTCACACATTTTTAGGGTATTCGAATCGAAGTGAATATCAGGGAAATCTTTATTTTCTCGCCTAGAAATTAGACAATATTGAGTCTTGTTTGAATTGAAGTTAACTAAATTTTGTGAGCCCCATTTATTCAGTTTGTCTAGGTCGAGAGTAATTGAGGAGGTAACATTGATTCGATTATTCGGGAGTGAGGGTTTACCGTGTAGAGTGCTATCGTCGGCGTAACAATGAGTGGGGTTTGCCGTTTGATCGAAAAGGTCGTTTATATAAATTAGGAAGAGTGTGGAGGAGATTACGGAGCCTTGGGGAACACCAGAGTTTGTGGAGAACGATTCAGATGATGTTCCATCCACCACAACTTTTATACTTCGGTTTGTCAGAAAGCTTTCTATCCATTTGCGAAGAGTTGGTGTGAATCCGAAGGCTGGCAGTTTGGCAAGAAGATTTTTGTGCCAAACCTGGTCAAAAGCTTTGGAGATATCAAGGGCTACAGCGAAGGTTTCTTTTCCGGCCTCTAGAGTATTGTTCCAGGTGTGGGTGACATAGGTTAAGATGTCGCCTGTGGAACGATTTTGTCTGAATCCATATTGCCTATCGTGAATTAATTTATTGTTTTCTAAGTGATGAAGGACGTGTTGGTTTATGACTAATTCCATTATTTTGGAAAGAACAGAGGTGATCGAGATAGGCCTGTAATTAGAGATTTGTGAAGTGTCTCCTTTTTTAGGAATAGGTGTGACCCTGGCTATTTTCCAGCTTTTGGGGAATATGCCCGATTCGTAAGAGAGTTGGAATAGCTTGGATAAGATAGGGGCAAGTTCAGGGGCGCATTTTTTAATGAGAATTGGTGGGATGTTATCCGGGCCAGCGGCGGATTTGGAATTTAATTTATTAATGGCTTTTATGATTATTTGGGGCCTGAAAATTATTTTGCCCATGAGGTTGGTTTGGGGGGTATAAGTGGGCGGGTTAAGCCCTTTGTCATCTAAAGTGGAGTTGGTTGCGAAATAGGAGGCTAGCGATTCGGCTTTTTCAGCGGGGGTTGTGGCTACTGAACCATTTGGGTGAAAGAGGGGCGGAAGTGAGGGAGACGCGAAATTTCTATTTATTGCCTTGTGTAACGAGAAAAAGGCCCGTTTTCCATTGGGGCAAGATGCGAGACGGTCAGCTATCCTCTGGTCGAATGACTTCTTTGCCTCAGAGATGATTTTTTTGCATGAGCTTCGGGACTTGGCAAATGCAACTCGGTCACATTCTAGATGTGAAAGTTGCCATTTCTGAAAAGATTTGTTTTTTTCACGGACGGAATCTGCGCATTGTCTACCAAACCAGGGTTTAGAATCCTTGTTCCCTTTAATCAATTTGTAGGGGATATAGGTTTCTAAGCCTATTTGAATTGCCTCGTTAAAGGCGTCTGCGAATTCAGAAGCGTTTTTATCTCTGATGCAGAGTTCATTCCATTGGTAAGCTGCAAAAAAGTTACGCATGTCATTCCAATTAATGTTATCGTTATTGACTAGCCATATTTTTCTGGGGTTGGAGTGGGGTGACGGGGGTTTTGGTAAATTGGCGGAGGTTTTAATTTTTATCAGATTGTGGTCGGATTTACCTAAAGGGGCCGAAATTTTTGCTTCATAGGACGAAGGGTGGGAAGTGATGAAAAGATCGAGAAGATTGGATTTTTCATTGGCTTTGTCTGGGATTCTTGTGGGGCCATTAATAATTTGTGTGAGGCCACACGCCGTAGAGAAGATTTCAGCTTCGGAGCCTGCGGGGGAATTATGGCTAGAAAATTTTAGCCAATTTTTGTTGTGGACGTTAAAGTCGCCTAGGAAAGATATTTCAGAAGATGGAAATTCTTTCAGGATATTGCAATGGCACTCAAGGAGGTAGTTAAAAAATTGTTTGTATCTGGGGTCTTTGGGGGCAAATATATTATGCAGAAGAATTTAGTTGATTGGCCTAACGTGATTTTGATCCATATGGCATCGAATTCATTGGACTCTAGATTAGTAAAATTAGAAGCTCACTATGAGCTAAAATAATATGGTAATAAATTTCTTATTTCTACATTATTAACTATCTTTTTGAATAACAAATATCAATAGAATTATAATATTTTATCCGCGGTCTGAGATAATTTTTTTCTTCAAATGTGGCTCGTATAAGCCAAAAGGTTGGACACCCGTGAGTTAGTTAATGGGGAATAAAAAACAAACTATTCTATGGGTTAAAATCATTTTGTTTCCCGATAACAATCGCTGCTGATTTTCGTCAATAGTATTTATTATATTAAGTAAACATCATGTTGTAATTCTCAAGTGTTGAAGGAAAAAGAACCCTTCAGCCAAACTCCAGCTCATTAGCTAGGTAGTTTAAAAGCTTCCTAAATTACAATTAATTTTTGTATAATTAATTAAGATATAGAAGCTAAAATTTAATAAAATCATCGTTTTGAAAATTGAACAAATTTTTTACCACCTTCTTCGGTTCTTGATTTATCGAAAGTATCGTAATTTGGATAGCCAGAAAAAAATCATGGTTGAAAATCATTTTTCATATGACGGTGAAAATAGATTTAACGGTTTGAAAATAAGCCGATTTTATTTCCACCCCCCCCCCCAAAAAAAAATGAATTTTTATGGGAATGATATAAATACCTGAAAAGGAGTGTAGAAAATAGACCACTTTTTATAAGTCCTTAATCCTCCTAATCTTGCAAAGATATGTATAATCTTAAATCCAAATAATCGGTCTTTGTCTTTAAGAGGTAATTTATGCACATCTTTCGTTTGAGACATCTTTCCCAAAATTAAAAAAAATCAAATATACCTTAGTTGCCTATGCAATACAACCAAATGTTGAGCAGTGAATAAAACAATTGTTCGACCCAGTATTATTTATTCTCATATTTCTCCTATTAAATTTTTATTTGTGAGATCAAATATTTGAACCACAAAAGGGAATTAATAAACGGAATAAAGCGGAGACCAAATCAATAATTTATCTGGCATTATATCTATTTATATCATATTTGTGCTGATCAGAGACGGTCTATGACTTCAAAAAACAATCTAAAGATCCAGTTAACTGAATTATTAATTGTTTCGAATTATCTTATAATTCTTTTTTCTAGGCCTTTTAGTAGGTGGACCTTTTATTATAGACACCTAGCCCATGATTTTTTTTCCGAAAATGCCATTCTTGGAAAGAAAGACTTACAAATAAATAAAAAAGGAAATAATGAAAAAACCTTAGACCATGAAATATATAGACACGCCCTCTGCTACTCTCCACACAGAGTGAAGTGAGGCCAACATCGCTTACAGATGATTTCACGTTGTCGCATAAATATTTTGGTAATATTAATATAATATTAATTTGCTATTATTGGAATCCAAAATAAATAAATGTATCTCAATGTATAATAATTCCTATAGTGGCCATTCTATTTCTGGGTGTTCCTACCTACAGATGACGTTACATTCTCTAGTTGATGTTAGCCTCACCAAATCGACACCAGGGCGTGTCTATATATTTCATGGTTTAAGGA
Source organism: Forficula auricularia (assembly GCA_024734495.1). Classification (NCBI taxonomy): domain Eukaryota; kingdom Metazoa; phylum Arthropoda; class Insecta; order Dermaptera; family Forficulidae; genus Forficula; species Forficula auricularia. The sequence continues at coordinate 28,478 of JALMQS010000714.1, forward strand.
AAAAACAAAGTGGTTGTTGTTCTCTGCTTGATACTTATAAACATAAACATACACACACACATATATATATATATATATCAATTATTAATCATCATCATTGAGAACACAGTCCTAAGACTGGTTTGACACAACCCTCCGTCTGTACCATGCCAGCTGTTTGAAGTCTCTAAATGTTTCGTATCCCATATCCCTAATTATTTGGTCGAAATATTCTAATCTAGGCCTTCCCTTCTCCTTTTTTTCCCACCTCCCCCCCAAGATATCCCTAAGCAGTCCCCATCATCTGACCTCTTCCACAAAATTCTTCTTTCTCAGATTCTTTCAAATACTTCTTCATGATATTCTTCATTCTTCTGTAGCACCAGGCCCGTTTTTAACCCTTGTGACGCTATGGGCAAATTAAACAGGTGTGCCCCCCCCCCACTACACCCATTAATCTTTGCCAGTTTTGGTTCGGGAGGGATTTTTCTTTTAGCTCCACCTTAGTTTGGTGATTATTTCCATTATCCACCACCTATGGACCCGCCGTAAACTTGTTTGCAACCAATCTTTATTCTCTTACCAAACATACGAAACTTTTTGGGCTCTGAGCGAGACCCCATGTAATTTTTGGAAATACCTTCAGGTCCTGAAATTCAACCTGAATGAATATTATAATTTGTGACTTTGATTGAGATCATTGGTTCCGTAATCTTTAACTGAGGACCGTTTGAATTCGCGCTTGGCTCGAGACAGATTACAATACTTTATCTTCTTCCCATTGGATAAAGTAAAAATTCAACTTTGACTTTATTCTTTCACTCATTCTTCAAGGCATATCGAATAAAGTAAATATATTTGGATTTAACTACATTTTTAAAACTAATATAAATAACTAATGGATGAGCTTATAAAAATATAATTTGTCAAAATGCTCTAGAAAAAGTATAAAATATTAAAAGTTAATATATTTTTTTGGGAAAATAATCAATTGAACGACAGGATTATCATTCTGCTGGGAATTTAATTTTCAAGTAGTCATATCATCTAGATTAATCTTAATTAGTGCCTAATATCTCATGTGATTATCGTTTATTTATGTATTCTATTGTTATTAAGCTCTGATTCAATACCTATTTTATAAATTTTATATAAATCTTAATTGTCTAAGTAATTAAGTAATTAATATATAATTCTGACTTGTCTGGTGAATTCAATTATCTTTACATATTCTTTGTTCTTATTCATATTCTGTACAATAACTTTCTAACTCATGAATAAAATTCCGAATTCTGATGTTTATTCGAATGCATCTAAAAACGAAAAGTTACTTAAATTTGAAACGTGATAATAGAAATCTATTAGATTCCTTCGGAATTGGGTAGGTTGCTACTTAGTAAAAATTGGATGTCCTATTAGATAATATCTTTGTTAAAGAATATATTTTTAAATGAATGATACTTTAGTTTCTATTCAAATTCAGTTTGAATTGACTTTTGAAAATGGCTAACATCTGTTGGGCAAGGGACTTGCCCTTGCCTCTTTTAATGTAATTCAGAAACACGAGAGTGGCGGCCCCAGGCTTTATACTCTGAAAATCTGATAATTACTAATTTACTAGTTATATAAAAATTATACTACATAACTAGCTGGTTATAAAATTAGTAATTATCAGATTTGCAGAGTAAGTCTGAGGCCAACACTGTCGGGTTTCTGAATTACATTAAAAGTGCCAAGGGCAAGCCATTTTCAAAAGTCAATTCAAATTGAATTTGAATATAAAATAAAGTATCATTCATTTAAAATTGAGTCAAGTTTGAGCTGTTTACCATAAAAGAATTTAGTCTTTTTGATTTTAGTCGATTCTTCCATGTTTTTAGTAGATGTTACCATTAATGGTCAAAACATAAAAAATGGAATGCAAAAAGGTTATTCGTCTAGTATTAGATAAGAATCGATCGTTATTCCTCCACGTCTTCAGCATTGGTTACCAATGATAATCGAAAAGTCAAAAATACATTGTTGAATTATTGGATGAGAATCGATTCTTACATGTTTTCAGTAGAGGTTACCATTAAGGTCAAAATATAAAAAATGGAATGCAATAAGGTTATTTATTCGTCTAGTATTAGATAAGAATCGATCGTTATTCCTTCACGTCTTCAGCAGTGCTTATCAATGATAATCGAAACGTCAAAAATCCAAGAATGGTTTTTCCTCAAGTATTAGATGTGAATTGATGGCTATTTTTGATTTTAATTAGATTCCTCCATGTCTTCAGCAATGATTACAAATAATAACCGAAACGTCAAAAATCCAATGTAGAATGGCTATTCCTCGAGTATTAGATGGGAATCGATCACTATTTTTGAATTTAAGTCAACATGGACTGCAAATAGCAAGTGATATCTGATTAATAATAAAGGAATAAACATGTTAATATTTAAAATGACATTGGATAAAGTTTAGCAACGATACGTTGCAGTTTTTGTTTTTAATTTTATTTAATTGGCTTCATCATATTATTTAGAGAATATTCTATATACATTGCAATGGTCCTGTGGATTGAACCATGATTTATTTTAATAATTAATTACATTCTTATTTTTATTCCTAATTAAGTCTAATTGAGGCAATCAATTGATCATCAAACAAGGGAAACTTATGAGTTCTGGGAAAACATAGTAAATGACCGGTGATTAACAACAGAGAAGAGCATTGACTTGAGTGAGTTCCAGAGTACTGACATGAGTACAGAGAGAGAGTGAGCAAAACACTGCTATCGAGGTGGTTCTGAATATACACCTACACATATACTTATATTCAAGTTCCGCAGTATTGACTTGAGAGAGGCTATCAAGTGAGCTTATACTACCAGCGAAGTGCACAGAATACATCTACACAAATACTTTTATACTCAAGCTCCGCAGTTTTGACAGGAGAGAGGCTATCAAGTCCCGCCGTGATTGACTTCAAGAGCCAGGAGTGAATAGGAGAGCTTTACTGTCTTGTATATATACATATCTACACACACGGAAGCGCGACACGCACACCTACGCGCTGATTCCTCGAGTATAAGGAGTATACAACGAGCACACACACACCGGAGGCTCCTCTCAGGACTTCGCTTGCAATACAGATACAGAGTGCATTGTACATCAATCAATAAAACCATCTCATTGTCTCTATAACCACTGGTCTGTATAACATTATTTATAGCATTAGTACCAGGAAGCCCATTTCCCTACATCCTTCACTCATCACCTCAAATTTCATTCTCCATTTTAGGGACGTGCCACTTGGATCAGACACTGAGGGACACACCCACCCAATCAACAAATAGCGAAGCAGATTAAATTAAGATTAACGTAACAATATAAAGCCCAATTTCCCTAGTACATAAGTTGCATCCACCCCCCCTTGCCCCTTAATAACCCCCCACCCCCTCGTGACATTTTATTTAATTATTTATTTAAAAGGGCTAATATTTTTTCTTTCGTTGAGTTTTATAAAAATAAATATTTTATTAACTCGAAGAATAAGAATTAATTTCTGACTCCTATCCTCACTCACACAAAGTAGTAGTTTGGGGCAAAGGTCCTAAAATATATTTTTAAAAAGTCTAATGTTAAATTTGAAAAATAACGAAAATGATGCCGTATTTACAAAAAAAAAAAAAAAAAAAAAAAAAAAATGAACGGTACTTTTTCGAACAGCATCCCCTGGTTGAAAATTCACCAACCCCCACTGATACACTGATACATACACAATATTACACATACGTTCCCAAGGACCAAATAAAAACTTTTTGGCCTTTGAACGAGACACCATGTAATTTTTGGCAAATCCGTCACGTGCTAAAATATAATCTGATTTTATAGAAAATGTGTGACTTTGGTTCTTTGGCTGAGACCATGGGTTCCTTACTCTTTACCTGATGACTCTCTGAAGTCGCGCTTGGGGCGAGACCGATTACAATACTTAATCTGCTACGAATGGATAAAGTAAAAATATGGCGGAATTGAAAATTTTCAGCAATTCTTGTCGGTTTGGTGATTTAGATTCAGAGCTAGTACAAGATATTTTAATAATTTTCAATAATTTGAATAATCATTATAAAGCTTTTTAGTTAACTTTAATGCAAACAAGACTCAATGTTGTCTAATTTATAGGCGCGAAAATAAAAATTTCCCTGATATTTAATTCGATTCGAATTCTCTGAAAATGTGTGACAGCCTAGCCATGCTGGGCGTCTCTGTCGCATCTGACCTGTCTTGGAATGAACACATCTCCTCTGTGGCGAAATCTGCAGCAAGGAAGATTGGCTACTTATTCAGGTCCAAGCGATTTTACAAGCCCCCACAACTTCTCACCATCTACAAGGCCCAAATCCGCCCCTGTCTCGAATACGGGTCTCATCTATGGAGAGAAGCCTCTAAAATATTCTCTTGCTACCCTGGATGCAATTCAGAAACGAGCCGTCAGGCTAATTGACGATTCTACCCTCACCGACTCCCTCGACTCGCTGGCTCATCGAAGAAATGTCTTTGCCCTTTCCCTTTTCTATGGATACTATCACGGCAGGTGCTCTGATGAGATAAAATCAATAATCCCCCCCCCCCCGAGGCATGCTTTGTGCGTAGCACGCGTTTTGCCGACTCCCAACACTCTTTTGCGTTCAAATTAGAAAAGTGCCGGACCACTTCATTCGCCAATACATATATCCCCATGACTTCAAGGAACTGGAACTCTCTCCCAGCCTCCATCTTTCCCAGCACTTATAATCTTCAAACCTTCAAAACCCGAGTGCATAAACACCTACGTCTCCAGCCCCTCACTTAATCAACTTTTCCTTCTCTTCGGTAATCCAAGGGTCTTTCGAGATCCATAGGGGCTGCTTCTTTACTGGTGCGCCCCTTCTTGCATTCGATTGCATTAAAAAAAAGCTGCTCGTAATCGCAGTCCCATTGTAGTGGATCAACAAATAAAGCTTAAGAAACCCTTGATGTCTGTTGTGCACCTGGCAAAAAACCATGGCCTTCTGGTCTAAAAAAAAACTCTAATGAGTAAACATCGAAAACTTATATTTTACGAGATATTAATTATTTTGACAAAATGTCTGTTGAGTAGGTATATTATCAAATTTTGTGTGCGCTCTATCTCAAAATCTAATATGAAAATGAAAACAAAATTTCACATGTAGTTTATTTATATTGATATTAAGAGCTGATTAGATTTTGATTGAAATCGAACCAAAAATTAAGGGGGGGGGGGGGCTCTTAAAAAATTAAAATTAGAAAATTTTCAAATTAAAAAACAAACAAGAAAATTGGAATTTACTATAAAAGAGAACTATAATAAAAAGAGTAATTTTTTCAGGTGCAAAAATTGTGTGTGTGTGTGAGGGGGGGGGGGTTAAAAATAGATCTATCACTATAAGTCCTAAACCCTTTGATCGATTTGTACGAAATTTGCCACATGCACTCTATATATCGCCATCTTTATTATTATTTTTTCCACGACAGTAACATATATTGTAAGAAATAATATCATGTCTCTTAAAAAATTAAAATTAGAAAATTTTCAAACTAAAAAATCAAACAAGAAAAATGTAATTTTTACTATCAAAAAGACCTATAATAAAAAAGAGTCATTTTTTCAGGTGCCAAAATTGTGTGTGTGTATGGGAAGGGGGGGGGGGTTAAAAATAGAACTATCAATATACGTCCTAAATCCTTTGATTTGTATGAAATTTCGCACATGCACCCACATAGGGTTATGATCTTATGAAAATGACCCGCTATATAAAATTGATATTGACCCAAAAGAAGGTTTCGAAAATAATTTAAAATATTAAAATTTCCAAACAAAAACCAAACAAAGCTGATATATAAATTAGAAGCTTCTCATTTATAAGGAGATATCATAAATTGCTAATGGGTCCAAAATTTAGAGTGAGATAGAAGGTTCTTTCGTTAATGATTATACCATAAATTATTTTATTGAATTTTAGGTTAAAAATAAAATAAAATGAGAGAGTCTTCTGTTTTTTAAATAAAATAATTTTTAATTATTTCTAGAGACTATAGTTTCGAAGGCATTGCCTTCATCATCAGTCTATCACAAATATTTCAAATTAGTTACAAATTAAGATTTATACATAGAAAATTTTGAAAAATATATAATGTCTTTTTCTTCATGTTTCTTCTTGGGAGATTAGAATATAACTGGCTCAATATCTGGGTTGCTCTTTTGTTTAGGCATTTTCTAATGAGTTTTACCTGAATGAATGGAATGTTTTTTAAAAAAGGGTCATTGATAATTTCTAGTTTTTCATTTAAAGATTCAATTGGGCTTTTTTCCAAGGATTTTAAAATTTCAATGGATTCTTTTAAAGAAAGAATTAAGGGGTCATTGACTTCTTTGATCAATTTAATTTTGGATTGATCTGGAAAACTATGATTGTGAGCATTTAAATGCTCTGCAAATGCATAATTTTCATATTTTAATTTGTAGGCTCTCTTGTGTTCATTGATCCTAATGGATAAATTTCTTTCCGTTTTTCCTATATAAGTTGCATTGCAATCTTGGCATGTCAATTTATATACACCGGATTTTTCATTTTTCGGAATTTTATCTTTAATTTGACTTAATTCACTTCCTAATGTATATGGTGATCTAAAGATTGTCGCGTACCCTAAAGATTTTAATTTATGTTTTATTTTTCGGACATCTTACCATAATATGGTAATATTAGTTTTGGCAGATCGTTAATTTGGGAATTTTGTGAATAGATTAAATTTAAATTTGATTTTTATTGAATTTTCAATATAAGGGGCAGGAGTATGGTAAAGTCATGTGGGTGACCTTGGCCTTTCATCTTATTTATATAAATAAATATTTTGAATTTGGTCTTTGTATATTTAAATAACATAAGTTACAACAAATGTTTAACTATAAAGTGTTATAATTTGATTTTTGATTATAAACGATATATTATATTTAACCCTTTAACTCCGATTGTCGTCAATAAACGATTTATGAAGTCTGCCTTGCATTCTGGGGATCGTCAATAGACGATGCATGTTTTTTACGGCAGTCCCAATTTTTACGTTTGAAGTGGTAGTCGTGTATAATTTTAAGCGTAGTTAAATGGCTAAAGCTGAAACGCGAACTGTAATCATCGAGTTTCTGTAATGATGCCAGTATAGGAGCAAATTTAAAGACGTATTCATGTAAAATACAATAGGGTGGAAATAATAATACGTCCCATCCGGGGGGTAGGCTCATTTCGCATTACATTATTTATATTATAGATACAATCAGTACTTATTGATTAGTAATTTCTAGATGAAATTATTATAAAAATAATCAAATTACAAAAAAATTACAAAAAGTTAAAATATTATCATAGCGGGTCAAAATATACCATGTGAATCGTATATATTCAACATTCATTATTTATTTTAATTATGTAATTTATATTTATTTATTCTAAGTTGTAAATAAAAGTAAAATATTCTTCAATTAATTTTAATCAGTATTTTGTCTATAGTGCCTACTGCTCACTCTTACAGTGACATACATTCTTATATTAATAGTCTAGAAATAAAACTTATACATAAATTTAAATTTTTTATTAATTTAACTAAAAACTAACAATTTACATATTTAATCTTATTTCTACTTATATAATGTAGAATACAATCACATCTAATCTTTCTATTTGATCTTAAATAGCACTTTTAAGCTGATGGCCGACAGAACATTTTCAGGTTGAAAGATCAAAAAAATTCGATTTTCTAAATGAAGAAATTCAGTTATAAGAATCACATATCTAGTCTTAAGATTTGAAGTAGTCCAGGTGAGAGGATGAAGATTCTTCCTTTATTAATGAATTCATTACTTAGAGAAAAATGATATCGTTATCTTTATTAATATTTTTTGCAGGTCATTTAGCTGACATGAAACAGAGCCGAGTGGAGACGGATGGTTGTGTCAAACCAGTCTTAGGACTGTGTACTCAATGATGATTATCAATATAAAATTGTAATAAAGGAACCTGATTATCGAAACTTTTCAATGTTTACTGATATTTTTCTATAGAACTGAAGATGTGGCCAAAATATTGAAATAGATTCTTTATTTTATTTATTTTTAGTAGGTATTATTAATTAAGCTAAAGTTTAAGTGCGTTGTTTTGTTATGGATAACATAACCATCGACCACCGGTAGAACTCAGTTACATGTTATGTTACTCAAATTTATGAGGAATGTAGACCAAATCGAGGATTATGTCGCTCGGATTTGTCGATTTGTGAACTCCATGTTTCTTTTATCAAGTCAGCCCCCTGAAAAAAAAAATAATAAAATTTATTTCAAAAATAAATATTAAGCACTTAATGTTAATTATTTAAAATTATGGATCGATAATATCAATATATTGGATTTTGTTAAACTAACAAATGGGTAAATTAAAAATAAATTAGCAAATTAAGTTATTTTGTCAAAATGTCTGTGAGATAGTTACCAAATTTTACGCTCTACCTCAAAAATCAATGAAGCTATATAAGCCGGGGATGTCTAACATTATGGTTTACATGGGCCGTATTTGAAGTAAAAATAAATGCCTCGGGCTGCAGAAAAAATATATTAATTCTATTGATATTTTTTAATAAAAAAATAGCTAATAATATAGAATAATGATATCCACCATGACAAAGGAGCAAAAATGTCTTAAAAATATTAAATGTAGTTAAAATATGACAAAATTGTGATTAATTTTTCAGAAATATTGATATATTTTTTAAAATTCAAAATTTAAAATTTGCCCTTTATTTTTCTAAACTTTTGGGGGAGATTGTCCAATTTCTTCTTATTTTAGAAATAAAAAAAAAAAAAAGGTCAAATTGTATCAGTAAATATATTAAAATCTTAATGTTTTAAAGAAATTTACAATTTTATGTCAGGCCACATTCATTGCAGTGCTGGGCCATCAGGTTGGACATCCCTGATCTAAGCTAAAACTTTTATTTAGCTTTTTATATTAAGATTCAGAGCTGATTAGTTATTAGTTAAAATTCTACACAAAATTAAGGAAGTAGGGGTTCTAAAATATTATAATTAAAAAATATTCACAAAGAGAAACAAAGAGATTGTCCTCTGCTTGATGCAAATAAACATATACACATATATATCAAGATGATATATCTGTATATATATATTATTTATTTGTTTGAGACTATAGTTTCGAAGACTTGGTCTTCATCATCAGTCTTTCTTCAATTATAAATGTTTTTCATGGAGTCAATATCATATGGATATTGAAAAATTTTGGTGTTCTTTCGTCACTGGAGGGCTAGGAACTAATAAAGACACTCTTTCCGGGCTCACACTCAAATGTAACCATATGTTTCCCTTTCTCCTTAGAAAGGATGAACCTTTTCCCCCTTCTATCTTTTTTTAGCAAACATCTTAAGTAGATTACTATTGGATAATTCAATTTGATTGTTTAAACAGAGATCTGAATTTCTATTGAATGACTTCAAAATTTCTAAAGATTCAATTGCGCTAATCAATTTTGGGTCCCTTTCTCCTTTTATTAATCTAATACCTTCTGGGAAGGAGTGATTGTTTGAATTTAAATGTTCTGCAAAAGAATTTTCGTACTTTTTATTTTTATAATCTCTTATGTGTTCATTTAGTCGAATTTTCAGATTTCTCTCGGTTTTTCCCACATATATTGCTTCGCAATCTTTGCATTTCAAACTATAAACCCCTTCTTTTTCTATATTTGGTAATTTGTCTTTTTTATTTGAACCTAAATCTTTTCCTAGAGTAATTGGAGTTTTGAATACTGTTTTTAACCTAATTTTTTCATTTTTTGTTTTAATTTTTCCGAAATTTGTCCATAATATGGAAGAACTATTCTAGGATTTTCTTTTTCTTTTTCATTCTTTTGTGAATATACTGATTCCAGGGTTAATTTTTCTATTTTTTTATTTAACATTTGGTCTATAAGGCTTGCTTCGTACCCATTATTTACCGCGATTTCTTTAATGGTCTCTAATTCCTGTGAATATGCTTTTTCTGATAAAGGTATATTTATTAGTCTATGTATCATTGAATGGAAGGCTGCGTGTTTATGTGACATTGGTCTACAAGAATTTTTATGTATTACAATGTCAGTAGCTGTGGGTTTTCTATAAATTTCAAAGGTGTGCTTATTTCCGGAGATGTTTATTTTTAAATCTAAAAAATTTAGTATTTTCTCTTTTTCTTTCTCTACTGTGAATTTAATTTTCTCATGAAGATTATTTATATATTCTATAAATGTGTCTAATTGTCTATTTGTTCCTCCCCATAGTAAAATTATATCATCTACGTATCGATAATAGTATATAATGTTTTTTGAATATTTTTCATTGTCAAGGAATTTATTTTCAAAATCATTTAAGAATATTTCTGCTAATAACGGGGACAATGGAGATCCTATTGATAATCCCTCCCTTTGTTCATAAAATTTGCTCCCAAATTGAAAGAAATTGTGGTTGATACATGTGTGGACCAGACTGCTTAGATCCATTTTTTCAAGGTTGTTTAGGCCAACTGACCTGAAAATAATTTTGTCTACTAACTGTTTTGTTTCGTTTGGCGGTATATTAGTGAAAAGACTCGTGATATCTAATGATAGAAGCTTCGCATTATTAGGAATTTTAATATCTTTAATTTTGTCTATAAGTTCGATTGAGTTTTTAATAGAATGTTCAGCTTTGAATTTTGTTCTTTCTCGAAAAATGCTGTTTAGTTTTTTTGCAAGTTTCGTTATTGATGAATTTATATAACTAACGACGGGTCTGATGGGAATTTTTTCTAATTCCTCTGACTTGTGTATTTTGGGAAGTCCATATAACCTTGGGCATAATGGATTTCGTTCTGTTAGAATGTATTTTTCTTTTTTTGAAAGTAATTCTGAACTTTTTATTTTTTCTTTAACTATTTTACTGAATTTATTGACCGGGTTTTTAATTTCTACGAATTTCTGTGATTTTATGAATTGTTCGGTTTTTTCCATGTATGTTTTTTGATCTAAAATTACCACTGAATTTCCTTTGTCGCTTTTAACTATAGTCAATTTATTTTCTTTTATTTTCGCTTTGAGTGATTTTACGATTTGGGGTTCATTATTAATTTTGTTTTTATTTTTATTATTTTTAATGTGTCGAATTTCCTTCTCCAATAATTTCCCGCAAATAGTTTTATTTATGTTGCTTTCTTTATTTTTAGATAGCTCTGTTTCAAGATTGACTACGATGTCTTCAATTATGTTTCTATTAATTGGGGTTTCCACTGAGTGTTTCAAACCTTTTTCTAATAATTCTATTTCTATTTTATCAAATTTTTCTTTAGAGAAGTTTTTTACTCTATCATTGAATTTACTTGTTTTTGCTTCTATATGTTTTTCTGGTTTTTTAATTTTTTGATTTGTTTTAAGATTCTTAATTTTATTGTCTAATTTGGCTTGTTTTTTAACCATTAAAAACTCAACCCTATCTCTTATTTCACAATCTTTAATATCAAATTGGCATGCATGAAGGATTTCTGTCAACCTAGTGTGGATTTCATATAGATAACATTTGAATGTGTCCCTCAATGAATAATGTTTATTAATTTCTAGACTTACCCATTTTTTCCGGCTATCCTGAACGACTTTTGAGGCGATTGCTGAACGATTTTTTGTCTTGATCTGTACATATTTCGGAGTTATATTTTCAGAAAGACAAGTTTTGTTGAACCAAATATTTTTGTTCGCTGTTGCGTATTTTAAGCGTAGTTTAAAATACAGATTTAGAGCATTTTCCTCTGAGGCGTTCCTGATTTCCGATAAAGTTTCTTTATCCAGTCTTCCGAATTTTCCACCACTTTTGTTATCCATGACAAATAATTTACAATCAATGGCAATGGAATGACAATTCCCTTGATTTAGTTGAAAAGTTTTTGTTTTGCCGAGAGTAGCAGAGTTGTTGATTCACAAAGAGAAACAAAGAGATTGTCCTCTGCTTGATGCAAATAAACATATACACATATATATCAAGATGATATATCTGTATATATATATTATTTATTTGTTTGAGACTATAGTTTCGAAGACTTGGTCTTCATCATCAGTCTTTCTTCAATTATAAATGTTTTTCATGGAGTCAATATCATATGGATATTGAAAAATTTTGGTGTTCTTTCGTCACTGGAGGGCTAGGAACTAATAAAGACACTCTTTCCGGGTTCACACTCAAATGTAACCATATGTTTCCCTTTCTCCTTAGAAAGGATGAACCTTTTCCCCCTTCTATCTTTTTTTAGCAAACATCTTAAGTAGATTACTATTGGATAATTCAATTTGATTGTTTAAACAGAGATCTGAATTTCTATTGAATGACTTCAAAATTTCTAAAGATTCAATTGCGCTAATCAATTTTGGGTCCCTTTCTCCTTTTATTAATCTAATACCTTCTGGGAAGGAGTGATTGTTTGAATTTAAATGTTCTGCAAAAGAATTTTCGTACTTTTTATTTTTATAATCTCTTATGTGTTCATTTAGTCGAATTTTCAGATTTCTCTCGGTTTTTTCCCACATATATTGCTTCGCAATCTTTGCATTTCAAACTATAAACCCCTTCTTTTTCTATATTTGGTAATTTGTCTTTTTTATTTGAACCTAAATCTTTTCCTAGAGTAATTGGAGTTTTGAATACTGTTTTTAACCCTAATTTTTTCATTTTTTGTTTTAATTTTTCCGAAATTTGTCCATAATATGGAAGAACTATTCTAGGATTTTCTTTTTCTTTTTCATTCTTTTGTGAATATACTGATTCCAGGGTTAATTTTTCTATTTTTTTATTTAACATTTGGTCTATAAGGCTTGCTTCGTACCCATTATTTACCGCGATTTCTTTAATGGTCTCTAATTCCTGTGAATATGCTTTTTCTGATAAAGGTATATTTATTAGTCTATGTATCATTGAATGGAAGGCTGCGTGTTTATGTGACATTGGTCTACAAGAGTTTTTATGTATTACAATGTCAGTGGCTGCAATGAGTTTTCTATAAAATTTCCAAAGGTGTGATGATGAAGACCAAGTCTTCGAAACTATAGTCTCAAACAAATAAATAATATATATATACAGATATATCATCTTGATATATATGTGTATATGTTTATTTGCATCAAGCAGAGGACAATCTCTTTGTTTCTCTTTGTGAATCAACAACTCTGCTACTCTCGGCAAAACAAAAACTTTTCAACTAAATCAAGGGAATTGTCATTCCATTGCCATTGATTGTAAATTATTTGTCATGGATAACAAAAGTGGTGGAAAATTCGGAAGACTGGATAAAGAAACTTTATCGGAAATCAGGAACGCCTCAGAGGAAAATGCTCTAAATCTGTATTTTAAACTACGCTTAAAATACGCAACAGCGAACAAAAATATTTGGTTCAACAAAACTTGTCTTTCTGAAAATATAACTCCGAAATATGTACAGATCAAGACAAAAAATCGTTCAGCAATCGCCTCAAAAGTCGTTCAGGATAGCCGGAAAAAATGGGTAAGTCTAGAAATTAATAAACATTATTCATTGAGGGACACATTCAAATGTTATCTATATGAAATCCACACTAGGTTGACAGAAATCCTTCATGCATGCCAATTTGATATTAAAGATTGTGAAATAAGAGATAGGGTTGAGTTTTTAATGGTTAAAAAACAAGCCAAATTAGACAATAAAATTAAGAATCTTAAAACAAATCAAAAAATTAAAAAACCAGAAAAACATATAGAAGCAAAAACAAGTAAATTCAATGATAGAGTAAAAAACTTCTCTAAAGAAAAATTTGATAAAATAGAAATAGAATTATTAGAAAAAGGTTTGAAACACTCAGTGGAAACCCCAATTAATAGAAACATAATTGAAGACATCGTAGTCAATCTTGAAACAGAGCTATCTAAAAATAAAGAAAGCAACATAAATAAAACTATTTGCGGGAAATTATTGGAGAAGGAAATTCGACACATTAAAAATAATAAAAATAAAAACAAAATTAATAATGAACCCCAAATCGTAAAATCACTCAAAGCGAAAATAAAAGAAAATAAATTGACTATAGTTAAAAGCGACAAAGGAAATTCAGTGGTAATTTTAGATCAAAAAACATACATGGAAAAAACCGAACAATTCATAAAATCACAGAAATTCGTAGAAATTAAAAACCCGGTCAATAAATTCAGTAAAATAGTTAAAGAAAAAATAAAAAGTTCAGAATTACTTTCAAAAAAAGAAAAATACATTCTAACAGAACGAAATCCATTATGCCCAAGGTTATATGGACTTCCCAAAATACACAAGTCAGAGGAATTAGAAAAAATTCCCATCAGACCCGTCGTTAGTTATATAAATTCATCAATAACGAAACTTGCAAAAAAACTAAACAGCATTTTTCGAGAAAGAACAAAATTCAAAGCTGAACATTCTATTAAAAACTCAATCGAACTTATAGACAAAATTAAAGATATTAAAATTCCTAATAATGCGAAGCTTCTATCATTAGATATCACGAGTCTTTTCACTAATATACCGCCAAACGAAACAAAACAGTTAGTAGACAAAATTATTTTCAGGTCAGTTGGCCTAAACAACCTTGAAAAAATGGATCTAAGCAGTCTGGTCCACACATGTATCAACCACAATTTCTTTCAATTTGGGAGCAAATTTTATGAACAAAGGGAGGGATTATCAATAGGATCTCCATTGTCCCCGTTATTAGCAGAAATATTCTTAAATGATTTTGAAAATAAATTCCTTGACAATGAAAAATATTCAAAAAACATTATATACTATTATCGATACGTAGATGATATAATTTTACTATGGGGAGGAACAAATAGACAATTAGACACATTTATAGAATATATAAATAATCTTCATGAGAAAATTAAATTCACAGTAGAGAAAGAAAAAGAGAAAATACTAAATTTTTTAGATTTAAAAATAAACATCTCCGGAAATAAGCACACCTTTGAAATTTATAGAAAACCCACAGCTACTGACATTGTAATACATAAAAATTCTTGTAGACCAATGTCACATAAACACGCAGCCTTCCATTCAATGATACATAGACTAATAAATATACCTTTATCAGAAAAAGCATATTCACAGGAATTAGAGACCATTAAAGAAATCGCGGTAAATAATGGGTACGAAGCAAGCCTTATAGACCAAATGTTAAATAAAAAAATAGAAAAATTAACCCTGGAATCAGTATATTCACAAAAGAATGAAAAAGAAAAAGAAAATCCTAGAATAGTTCTTCCATATTATGGACAAATTTCGGAAAAATTAAAACAAAAAATGAAAAAATTAGGGTTAAAAACAGTATTCAAAACTCCAATTACTCTAGGAAAAGATTTAGGTTCAAATAAAAAAGACAAATTACCAAATATAGAAAAAGAAGGGGTTTATAGTTTGAAATGCAAAGATTGCGAAGCAATATATGTGGGAAAAACCGAGAGAAATCTGAAAATTCGACTAAATGAACACATAAGAGATTATAAAAATAAAAAGTACGAAAATTCTTTTGCAGAACATTTAAATTCAAACAATCACTCCTTCCCAGAAGGTATTAGATTAATAAAAGGAGAAAGGGACCCAAAATTGATTAGCGCAATTGAATCTTTAGAAATTTTGAAGTCATTCAATAGAAATTCAGATCTCTGTTTAAACAATCAAATTGAATTATCCAATAGTAATCTACTTAAGATGTTTGCTAAAAAAAGATAGAAGGGGGAAAAAGGTTCATCCTTTCTAAGGAGAAAGGGAAACATATGGTTACATTTGAGTGTGAGCCCGGAAAGAGTGTCTTTATTAGTTCCTAGCCCTCCAGTGACGAAAGAACACCAAAATTTTTCAATATCCATATGATATTGACTCCATGAAAAACATTTATAATTGAAGAAAGACTGATGATGAAGACCAAGTCTTCGAAACTATAGTCTCAAACAAATAAATAATATATATATACAGATATATCATCTTGATATATATGTGTATATGTTTATTTGCATCAAGCAGAGGACAATCTCTTTGTTTCTCTTTGTGAATCAACAACTCTGCTACTCTCGGCAAAACAAAAACTTTTCAACTAAAAAATATTCAAATCAGATAATCAAGAAAACTTGAAATTTTACTATGAAATATTTATTAGTTGATTAAAGATTTCACTGTCGATGGTAATAGAATTGTTTTTATTTTAGGTTATAAAATAAAATGAGAGAGTCTTCTGTTTTTTTAAATAAAATAATTTTTAATTATTTCTAGAGACTATAGTTTCGAAGGCATTGCCTTCATCATCGAGTCTATCACAAATATTTCAAATTAGTTACAAATTAAGATTTATACATTGAAAATTTTGAAAAATATATAATGTCTTTTTCTTCATGTTTCCTCTTGGGAGATTAGAATAGTTATATTATTTTATTTAAAAAACAGAAGACTCTCTCATTTTATTTTATTTTTAACCTAAAATATGAAATATTTTTTTAATTTTAAATAGAAATGTGAATATTTCTTTTTGGGCACAAATGAGGAAGGGGTTTTGAAAAAAACTCCAATTGTCGGAAGTATTATTTATGTTGAATTGATAGTTATCCAAAATAGGCGAGGAGATTCCAAATAAAATTAAAACTATTCATTATCAAAAGTCAGAAACAAATCATTTGATATTTAATGTCATGTTTATTTAAAATCAGATGTGATTATCAAATTAATATAGGTTGTTAAAATTGTATAAATATTAAATTGAAATTGTGAATCTTTTTTTTTTAAATTAGCCTGCTTCTCAATTTTGAAATGTTCTTTGCCAGACAAAAATTAATGAATGATAGTTAATTCAGGGGGTGCCCAAAGGGGGTTAAGACGCAGAGTGTGTCATTGAAATTTCTGGGGAGGGGGGGGTTGAAAATTGTTTCATTTTAGCAATGAAAGGTACTTTTCTTGAAACTGGGGGGGGGGGTGGTCATGAATCTAGGGAGAGTGGCTGGGCATTCCTAGTTAATTTAGATATGTCGCAAATAGCCCTAACAATTTTTTCAGAAATTATTAACTTCTGTTCAAATAATATATGTTCTTAATTGCCACAAAGTATTTCTTGTTTGAAATTATATGAGAGGATTTCATAAAGACGTATCGCAAAAATATTTTAAACGCCCATACATCAGAAATTTTGTCGTCGAGCAATCTAATTTAAAACTTAAGCTAGGTATTTATTAGAATATCATTTTCAAGATTTTAACTGAAATATTAAAGAAGAACCCAAAGTACGTCTTTACAAGAGCTTTTTCTTTGAACAATTAATGAATGAGTTTATGAGTAAATATTGATTCTGATTTATTGTTCAGTATTTAGATATGCAAGTTTGAGACTTTTATTCAAAATACGGGCGAAATTTATTGGTATTTGTAGTTAGTGTATTGTAAAATTGTATGAAAAATATGATCACAAAATAAATATAAAGCCAGATTTAGCCACTCATGTAAAACGATAATCTCAAGATAGATCAGCCATAACATTTACAATTCCCATAATCTACAATACTTCGGCTTATTTATTTAAATAAACTGATACGGACATCCACTTAACTTTACATTCACCTATCCCATCTCTTATATTTAATATTTAGTTAAGTAATTTATAATCATTTATAAAAACACGCCCCAACCTCTAATTTTTGGCTAATTAGAAATTAATATAATATCTGTTTTTAAATATGGAACTCTTCTAAGGTAAATAGCTTTCTAGTTTTTGTGTGAGAAAATCTTATAATTTCAATTATTTTTGACACCTCTCCTCCCTTGAATCACAATCCCAGTCAATTTCATAAGATAGTATATGGTGCATATGCGAAATTTCATACAAATCAATGAAATGGTTTAGGACTTATAACGATGTTCTATTTTTGAACCCCCCATCTAGATTTCGGCCCCGAAAGAAATAATGACTTTATTTTTTTTTATTATAGGACACTTTTCTAGTGAATTGCATTTTTCTCGGTTTTTAGTTTGAAAATTTTAGAATTTTAATATTTTTAAGAACCTCTCTTAATTTTGGGTTCGAATTCAATTGAAATCAAATCAGCTCTTATTCTCAATAGAAAAAAAAAATACTTGTAAAATTTTGTTTTGATATTCACAGTAGTTTTGGAGCTAAATCTTACACAAAATTTGGTAATGTCGGCGGATCTCGGGAGTGAGAGTCTCTTTTTTGGCGTCTCTCTTTTATGGTGTATCTTTTCCCTCCTGCTGGCTCTCTCACCTTCCTCTCAACTTCCTTTCGCTGGAGCTTTCTTTCTTTCTTTCTTTTTCGCACACACTTGTTTTTATTTTTCTCCTCTTTGTTTTATGTTAATTATTATTTTTTACTGCTCATATGAGGCAAACTGCCTCAGAGCATTGTGTAAAGTTAAATTGTAAGAATTGTGAATGAATGAATAAATAAATAAATAAATAATGTACTCACGTATCAACAGACATTTTGCCAAAATAAATAATATCTTGAAAAATATAATTTTTTGATATTTACTCTATAAGGTTTTCTCATAGACCAAAACGCCATGGTTTCACTCAATTATTTTTAATCAAATTTCCCTAGTTTTAGCAGTTTTTAAGATATTTTGAAAAAAACAAAGCAAAACAAATAAACAAACAATTTTTTCATGCACGATTACAATACTTGACCATGCTCCCATACTGGTAAGTAAATAAAAAGGACTAGAAGATTGTTTTCAAAAAGTCTAAATATTAACAATTAATTCAGGGAAATCACTTGGAAAAACATTTTGGCAATGAGGTTGACAGTATGATTACTGAGTTCAAGGATGTGGTAATTAATCGTTGACCTTCTACAGGCCCCCACTTTATCACTAAATAAATTATGCTTTCCTAAAAAGTAATGTTTCAATTTTTACTTGATAATTTATTATAAATGATAAGCTTAACGATAAGCTGAATAATTTGAAATTTTTTTCTAAATATCATCGCCATTACGTCGAAAACACAAAAGTTAAATAGTTAATAGTTAGTGAATAATATTCCTCCTAGGGTAGCATAATGAAAAATATGTTATTTAAAAATGTATGTTCCATTAAATATAATTATTTTCTTTTATTTGAAATAGTTACTAAAGTTTTGAATTCATCTTCACTACATATTTTACATAAATATATTTAACTGAAGAAAAAGACCTTCGAAACTAGATTCTCAAATAAATTAACCTATTTATATTAAGCAGAGTATACAGTTTATAAGTTATAATCAAAGAGGATGTCTTCTGTTTGATGCAAATATACATACCCGATTTATAAGTAAATATATATTTGTTATTTGTTATAAAGACACTAGTATCGAAGGCTTGACCTTCATCTTTAGTAGTTAACTATAACGATTATTATTTATTTTTCACTTAAACATGAAAACTCAATTAAATGAATATTCATTTTTGTTAAGCGAGAATGAGTGTAGGTTCTTGGTGAAACATATTTTATTAAAGTAATGACAATTTAAAATTTTTTTAAAAAATTGTGAATCCTACCTAGAATTTGTATATTTTTAAATTCTTTAAATTTTCATTACTTTATTAAATGAATATTCGTTGAGGTTCATTCACTCCGAAGAACACAGACACCCTCCTTGATTTACTCTTAAAAGTCATCAATTTTGCTATACCATGGAAGAAAATCTTTCAGTTTTTAATCTATTACATAAATTTGTCCTGAATTAATGCAATTTTAGATTTTTCTGAGATTTACTACTTAAATTAATACTAAAGTATGACGACATTTCAAATTATTATCTTTATTCAAATTGGATAGAAGATCACATTAGTGAAATTGGAGGAAAAAGTACTAGCTTTCTTAAGACTTGCTATGCTTTATGAAAAACTTCCTCGAATTGGTAATTTATTACTTTACCATACAGGGGGGGGGTGTAGGGTCAAAAATTGAAAATCTAGGCTCTTGTACCAAGACTCAACCAAATTTTGTATACATACTTTGATCTGGCCCTAGGTGTATTATAAACTATTTAAATATATTTAAAGATTTTTAAGAATTTACCGACCTTTTCTCCAATCATTACTACTATTGAGATTGGATTGGCATTGAGATTTATAGGAATAATGGATGCATCAACCACTCGTAGATTATCTACTCCGATTACTTGTAAATTACTATTTACGACAGAGCCCAAGGAATTAGTTGCTAAAAATAATTTATATTAAAAATATTTTAAAGTAATTCAATTAATTTTTGATTAATTATTAACATTCCGTATTTTTTATTGTTATTCAAAACCTACCAATTTGATGATTTTCAGGTCCAGTATTTTGTTTAATATAACATTCCCAATATTCATCTGAAGCATATTCCAAATCATCACATGCTGGTACATCTACTTTCGAAGGTACAAAATTGTACGGTTTCAATGCGTCTTGTTCTCCTAATTTGAGTGCAATTTTAATTCCATCAACTAAAATATCTAAATCCTTTTGTTCGCCGAAATAGTTCGGATCCAAAAGAGGATAATCAAATGGATCGGCTGATTTTAGTTTTAGAACGCTGAGAAAAAATACCAAGGTAAAATAAAAAGATAATTAAAATATGCTAAATTAATTACTTGAACTTACCCTCTGCTAATTGGTCTTATATTAGTAGGACGGCTGTTGATAACAAGATTATTGTCACACTTTTCTTTAATTTCTCCATTGTTACATTCATTTGGGTGTCCAGTTTCGGAACACTTTCCAATATATCCATCAAAAAATATCTAAAGTGAATATTTTTAAATTAATAACTTATTTTTCAACTATAAAATTAAAATTAAATATTTTACTTGAATATCTGGTTTGCCATCAGTTGCATATTTACTCATGACAAAAGCTGTAAGCTGAGTCAACCCAGTCGATGTCAAAGGGCCTGTTTTATTGGTTAAATACTAAAAAATATTGAAAAATTATTATTAAAGCAAACGATTGAAGGTATAAATGATTTTAAAATAATTTTATTTTATTTAAATTTCATTCTCTTTATCTCTCTCTATCATTTACAGCAGTGTTTTTAAACTTGATACGTTATCATCTCAGAGGAGCAATATGTTTTTGTTTTTTTTTTTTGGGGTGGGGGTGGTTGGAAGTCAATTAGAAAAATAATTATATTGCATTTATCATTTCACAAATGGGTTCCCGATGTCTCCCTGCTAAAATTTTACTTTAGAAAATAGCTTAATTTAGAAAAAAATTGTTATAGTCTCCAGCAAGGCGAATTATCATATATTTAGAAACAAATACTTTTCACGATTCAATTTATCATAAAAGGGCGTACGTGAAAAGGGCACATTATAATATGCGACGAGATGGGAAAAGAGCATCAGTGCAAACTTAAACACATATTAAATAACATAATAATTAAGTTAGATGAAACCTAATGATTTTTAGACTTGAATAAGTGGTTTTAAAAATTCTTATTTCCCATTCATAAATTTACTTTTCTTTTAAATAAATATAATATGAATATACTTGTATTACTGTAATTTATTCCAATTATCAATCATTTTCCTTCTAAGAAAGGGAGTTCGAGTGCGGAATCGTGGTAATTACCTTTAGCTAGAGGGATCTACTAAAATATTTCTAACTGTACTGTGGAGTTAGAGAAAGTCGAAATGCTCGGATTACTTGATATATTTTATGGATGGTGCCATATTTCAAGTAGGTGATAGAGTGAGATTTTATCTATGGATGTTCATGAGAAAACGTGTCGATTCGGCTTTGATATTATATTTTTTGTGTGATAAGAATTGCTTGGCCAACCCCATGAATTTGAATTAAAGATCCCTCTATACCGTAAGTTAATTTTCAGTCAATATAATTTTTTTTTCAAATTTGTTAATGGTAAGGGAATATATAAAAATACCTGCCTGATTAAGTGTATTGTAATTCAAAACATTATCATCAGTTAAATTAGTAGTGAAGGGCACTCCCACAGAGACATGATTATTAAGATTTTTACCAACTGGTAAATCCTGAACAGATGTAATTCCAAGTGCCTCTAAATCTTCTTTTGGCCCAACACCTACAAAAATTTTAAATCCAATGTAAATACTGATTTATAAACACCATTTTATTTGATCTTATTAAGTAATTTAATCATACCGCTAAGGAGAAGAAGTTGGGCTGAACCGATGGTACCGGCACTAAGAATGACCTCTTTGGTTGCTGTTACAACATTGGTATTTCCTTCTGAATCAACGTATTCGACTCCAGTTGCAACATTATTTTCATCTATTAGAACCTACAAAAATATTAATGTCATTTAATAAAAGCAGAAAATCAATACGTTTTTATTATTAACTGGCTGCGCCAGGCATACCTTACGAATAACGCTATGTAAATAAAAATAAAAATTTGTAACAGCCAATTTTAAGAATGTTTTTAGGCTGGGCGGCAAGTGAGAAGGTCCAGGGAGTGTGGATAATGTAGGTGAAGTGAAGGGTGATAGGAGGTGGGGGAAGGGAGTGAGTCCAGGGGGAGGATCACCCTGGTAAGCAAGCGCCCCACCAAAGGCAATTTTCGTAGTTAGTAATACATAAAATAACTATTTTTTACCTTGGTAACATGTGTATTGATGGCAACTCTAACATTTGGTCGTTTATCCTTATTTATCCTGAGATACATTCTATCAGTACTTCCTCGTTGATTTTCATAAACCATCAATTGTGCCAGCGCTACGCCTGGAAAATTGGTTAGAAAAATCCTATTATTCATTACCTTAATTTATTAATTTATAAATTTATTAGTCCATCATAAGTTATGTATCAAATAAGTACCCGATTGGTTCTTTCCATTGAAGTCACCGGTTCGATATCCCAATTGATTTCCCGCTTTGATAATTTCTAAAGCAATTTCAGGATGATCAGAAAAGTGTTGAACCGCCAGAGGCCCATCAGTGCCATGGAATTCCGCTTCAATATCATTATCATCAGATTGAAATTTTTTTCGGATTTTTTAAAATATGGCAAAAGATCATCATACCTTCAAACAAAAATAAAGATGATTCAAATTCAAATAATATAATTACACTCATGGGTTCCCACAGTGAGATCTAATCACCCCTAAATTTGACATTATTTATTTAGTAACGAAAATGAATTTAGGTGGAATCAAAGATTTTAATAAGTATGATTAAATTGCATGTATTTATTTATTTTTTGTTCGGCCAGTTTTATTCATGACATTCAAGTATACGCATCTTTACAGTTCGTCTTTTAAGAAAAGCAGTTTAACATTCAAAATTCGTATTATAATAAATCAAAACAAAGAAAGTACCCTCTAATTAATCTGAGATATTATATAAATATAATATTGTTTTTCAGGTCAGAAGGGCTATCGTCTCTTTGGCCCAATTATCTAGGGATAACAGTCTCGTAGGAGGTTAGTGAAAATAGATACTCACCCCCAGCCTGGGTTTCCTAAATCTCTCCAGCTATCATAAATTTCAGGACTTCCTCTAGTATACATCATGCCTTGTAAGCCCTGAGTTCCACCGACCATCTTTCCTCTTGGCCATGCACATATTCCGCCCTGCGCGAGAACAAGCCGATTTTTGTTCTACGGTAGTGTATTTCCAATCGATTTCAGATCCTAGAATTATTTATAACATATGTCTCATATTTTAATAATTAAACAGCTTAGTGGATGAATATGTTAAGTTACAATTTAAGAAAACATGGTAAAATCGTCCTAAAGTTTATCTGTTAGGTATATCTTTGGTTGCCTTAAGAAAACTCTATGTAATTACATACAATGTTTCCCTTAATTTTTTTGCTGACTGCGCGGTACAAAAGTTAATGGGAGCAAAAATGTTGAAAACGTATGTAAAAGTTGTGCAAGTGGGGGGAGGGGGGGGGGGCGATGACGTAGTCGGTGTGAGCAAAAAGATTTCGTTTGACGTTTAAATGCAAAAAAAAAAATTTGACCTTCTAAATTTTACTTTTTTGTGTGAAATTTGAATTTTTGCCATTTTTAGATGCAATTCTTCTATAAAATGAAATAAAAAAATGAACTAGCTCATTGTGGGCAGAATACAAACTGCTGCGCAACTTTCGAAAAGTTAGTTCACCCGCAAATCTTAGAAGGAAATTTGCATACAAATACGTAAAAAACATATTTAAGTATTTTTCATAAGGAGAAATCTATGAGGTGATTCAACTATCTGCTACACTAGGCAAAACAAAATATTTTCAATTAAATTATTATTATTAGCCTTGAGTGCTGGTCGGACAGACAATATAATAATATACTACGGCTCATTCGTACATATTAGGGACTTAAAAGAAAACTATGTAGAGCAGTATATTAGATTTTCAGAGCACCTATTTATTTTGACACCTTTTTTCGGTGAACAGATATAAAAAAGTTCATCAAACACACAATATATCTAAACTTATAGCGAAATACATTCAAACACTCACCTGCTGCGTTGAGTGCGAAATTTAGCGAGTGAGGTGCCTGAAGGTGGTTCGCCACCTGCTTCCAGAAGTAAAATTTTCCAATCAGGATTTTCAGCTAATCTCGAAGTCACAACTGGTCCGGCAACGCCGGCACCACCACAATGAAATCATAACTGGAATATGCAAAAATAATATATAATTATAAGAGTTGAAGTTTATAAGATTTTATAAGAAAAAATCAGAGGATTGTTAAGTTTGTTTGGAAATTACTCCGATAGCATTGTTTGCTCCAGAATGATTACCAAGAAGGGGGGCAGCCGCAGCTCTTTTAACTTATAATGATGCAGCTTATATTACTGTTTGGCTTTAATAGTTGCCGAACTCGAAAAATATCAAATTTTCTTTCAGTGAATACAATTAGGTATGTTTCTATGTATTTAGCCTCATCCAACATAAGCTCACGGGGGAAGTGAAACTTCTTTAGCCAAAGATGTTATTTGTATATAACGCCCAAAAAGTTTATCCCCCTTAAAAAAATCACACTCCAAGCGACATATCTATTAAGCTTAAAAAATTGTATGTAGACTTTTATTTTTTGGAAGTGTTAGTAAATATATTATTATTATATTTAATTTTTTTTATTCAGTATTTTTGAACTTAAGTATTTTTAGTTTTGGTCCTACGGCCTTCCCAATCAATTTCAGAGTAATTCAAGTACGGTATCTGGTATTACGACGGGTTTAAATATAAAAGATTCATCCAAGAACTAATCGTCCTACATGTTGTTTAACCTCTGATAATTCGAACTTTTCAAAGCTTTACATTTTTTAAATGAAACAAATTAAATACGCCTATAGAATAGCTTAAGCGTTGCCTTTTCTGTCAATACGGTTGCATAACTTCAAGGGTCATTCGTATTTCGCTGATTGGAATTATTAAACCTGCGAGGGAGATTAAAAATAAAATATTTATTTTTCTTCTTCTTAAGTCAGCGACTATAACCATATATTACCATTTGTTATGAATATATTTATTTACTAGTTATTTTATGACTAAAAATAAATATACCTCTTACGCGAATAATTTAGTATCAGAGCAACTTTCTCATTTAATAAAATATTTAATTCTTTGAGAGTAGCAGGGTTGTCGATTTTTTTTATCTAGATACCCAACACACGCTTCCTTTCTCGGATCAAGGCTTGTCCCTTATTTCTCCTCTATTGAGTCATTTCCCCTTTATTGTTACAAAAATGTTCAAACAGATACGTCGCTAAAAAAGTTTCACTTCAAAAAAAGAAATAAACTTTGAACTAAACGAGTAGTTCTGATTCTAACCAAAAGCTTTTTCTACTCTTTATAGCTAGGTCCTATCACAAATTATAAAGAAGAGAATATTTCATTAATAATACTCAAACAATGTAGTATTAATTCAGAAAAACCTTACAATCGACCGAAATAGATGCCTTCATCTTTGGTAACGAAGTAGGTTCTACTTCAGAGATTGTCTATATTCTAGGCAGCCATGGATAAAAATATTTTTGTATAAAGAATACATTTTAATATATTTGATTTTCATTAAGCATATATCTACACTTTTTTGATTTCTTTTCTAATAAAATGGACACCTCTTTTACTCTAGTCTACCACACAGTCTTTTTTACTCTTGGAAAAAAATATTTTTATTTGTATGAGTTAATTTTTATCTGAAAATCTTAAACTTTTATTAGATCACATTTAACGATAAGTATTCGATCAATGAAGATGTTTGTGACTTTGAAAAACTTAATATTTATTTTCTGAAAAATTCTTCGAGTTGGTAAATATTTGGTTTCATTTTTCTACTGTTTTTTACAAAGGTTCGGCTTCTAGTCGCGGAAGATATTTCTTTGTTATATCATTGGCTTTTACAACTTGAACAAGGCTTTAGAATTTGAAACATACAAATATTTGAAAAAAACATTTTTAACTAATTTTCACAGTAAAACTTAGGGAACGCTGTGTGGGTTTATAGTGAAACATTTTTAAATTATAATAGGTTGGAGTTGGTGGTGTTTCACAGTGAGAAACAATTAATTAATCATTTGAGTTAAACTATTTAATTTTTTGAAATTCTCAAATATAATTTCGGGTTGTTAGCCCATCATCAGGAGTACATCGACTAAAAGACAAAGTGAAGAAACGGGAAATTGTTTATTTTTGATAGTAAAAAAAGTTAGTAGAATTTCAAGGTTGATTTCACAGAAAAATAAAACAAATATATGTTTAGAATTTTTATCTCGATATATATATTTCGGGTTTTGATTCCCTCATCTGATGAAATATGAAATTCCACTTACTTTTTTTTATTACTGAAAATGTTTCACCTTGAACCGACATCTAACTCTTTAACCCTAGGATGCAAAACATGGGTATTTTATACCCACGTTGTAATAAAATTCTGTTTTTACTGATAAGATGTGTAAGAAATGTAATCAAATGTCATGTATTCCTCTATTGGTTAGTTATGAATGAAATAGAAGTGTTAACGTGTACCGTAAATTTATTGTTATTTAAATATTTACATATTATTATTTTTAGCATTATTTACATGACATGGGTATTTTGTACCCGAACTAATTTGTGACATTCAAATTCACCTCCTCTAGTTTAAAATTTGGTGCATTCATTTAATTTTGGTTAGTATACTAATTATTAGTGATTTTCCACTTTCATTCTTGAATTTGTGTCCTTTACTACGTTAGTTAGTTGTAATCTGCCGAAGCTATTTTGTGTTTTGTGGTTGTGTTTTCAATCGTAGAAAATATTTGTAATTCGGTAGGTTTCTATTCTATATTATATTTATTTTAGCTTTACATGCAGCTTCTTTTGTAGAAATGGCATCGACAAGTGGTAGGAAAAGGAAATCTGTCAAATATACCGATCCTGATTTTGAAGAAACTGTGCTGCAATGGCTCGACTAAACTTCGTATGTTGGATCAGAATCAAGTGAAAATTCTGATTATGGAGATGTTGAAGATGCAGCTCTCGATGAAGATATAGACCCAAATTATAATTCATTGCCAGGAAATGCAATTGATAGTGATAGTAGTAGCAGTGAGAGTGTGAATAATATGGATATGGAGACAATCGATAGTTTTTTGACTCCCCCAAGGGGAAAGAAATGGTCAAGACATCCTAAAAGGTGCGCACGTAAATTTAGATCATATGATATAATACGTTTTACACCCGGACCTACTAAAAAAGGAGAAATATTTACTCATGTGGATGCTTGGAAAAATTTATAACTCCAAATATTGTAGAAGAAATCGTCATTTGTACTAATCGAGAAGCTAGGCGTGTATGCTCCGAGAAAAATAAAATATGGCAACCTATTGAGAAAGACGAGATAAATGCATTCTTTGGTATTTTACTTATGGCTGGTGTTGATAAAAGTTGGGATGTACCTATACGAGAACTATTCTTAGACACATTATCAAATCCTATATATTCTGCTTGTATGTCTACGAACAGATTTGAAGATATAAGAAGATTTTTGAGGTTCAATGATAAAAGGACGCGATCTGAGAGATTGAAAACAGATAAATTAGCCCCCTATCTCTTATATTTGGAATTTATTTATACCTAACTCAGTGCAAAACTGTTATGCTGCCGAAAGAAAATGATACTATTGATGAACAGTTGCTTGCGTTTCGAGGAAAAAATAAGCATCTCCAAAAGCCTGTTTTGGAGAATATTAAAAAATTTATAAACAGAGAAAATATTCAAGATCAACCTGTTAATATAAAATTAAATATAAAAGCACGCTGTTATATGTGTCCAACAAAAAAAGATAGAAAATGTGACAGACAATGTATTTCTTGTAATAAACCAATATGTAAGGAACACACTGTATATAAATGTAATAATTGTATTAACGTTGTAAATTAATTAGTTTATGTTATGTTAATAACAAAATGTTAAAATGGTCAAATAAATATGGTTTATAAATAATATTTATTGTGTTTTCTCATAATGGGTATATTTCACCCATGTCATGTAAATATGTATACCGTGGAACTCATGCATCCTAGGGTTAAAAATTATTTTTGATAGGCTAACAACCCGAAATATATTGAGAATTTAAAAACTAAATGGTTTAACTCAAATTATTTTATTTTTCCTCACTGTGAAACACCACCAACTCCAACCTATTATAATTTTCACAGACTAATTTTAACCCATAAAATTTTCGGCCTTTCCATTAAAGCATATAAAATAAATAAATAAAAACTTAATAACAACATACCTAATACAGTACCTACTTTTCTCTTTGGCAATCTTGCTTTATTAAAAAGGAATCTTTTTTCCTTCTAAGACTAACATCTAAGATCAAATCTTGAGCTTAATCTTTGACTTAAGTTTATATTTGACCTGAATTGCAAAACTCGAATCTGTGATTTACACTCTTGTTGGAGTTGCATAAGTTTTTTGGGCCTGGAGTGCTTTCCCTAGTACCAACACTACCTAAATACTTCACATGAAATGTCATGTGGAATAGAATTGAACATCAATGAAGAAAAGGTTTTTCAAAACTTGTGTAACTTGATAAATTTTTTCTGCAAATAAACCAAGATAGAAAGCTGAAACTAGATACAAAAAAGCAAATAATAAATAAAAACTTTTGAGTCAAATTTGTATGTCATTAGCTACAACCTTTGATACATACATTTTATTTTAGTCTGATTTTCTGCAGTTATTATCTGTAAGTTCTAACCCCGAAAGGACGTTGGGAATCCCCAAAACGCGTGGTTCGCGCAAAACACGCCTTGGAGGGGGGGGGGGGGGGCGAATTACTCATTAGTTCGGCCTGAAAAACCTGCTAGACCGCAATTGAATTTATTAAAAAAATCTTTTAAAATTATGATTATAATTTGTATTATAAAATGAGGTGAAAAAATAATTTTGAAGCATGATTTTTTCATCTGTTTTTCTGGAGTGAAACCCAAAAATGAATTAGTCCTAATAAATTAGCTGTTCTATTTCTAAAAAAAAAAAAACTATTGAGATTTGTAGATTTCTATTTCTGGAATTTTTGATGAAAATTGTAGCAAATCAAATACAATCGAATTTTCATTCGGGGAGCTATCGAACGGTTGTAGCTAATTAAATAAAAGTTGATCCATTAATTTGGATAAATAAATTAGACCTCTCCAACAAGTTTCAACATTTAAAATTATATTTTGACAAAAAATTTGAAAAAACTATCGAATTTGCGAAAAATAGACTGTTTATTTTTTTCCATTCTGTTCAAGTTTGAAATTGTTTTAAACATAAATAAAACAAATAATGAATGCAAAGATTTAAGCATTTTATTTTGAGTTTCTTTTTTGAAAAAAGATGGAAATTATTTCAAAAATCAACCCAGACTTATACTATTAATAAATGAATTTACTTAAGGACCAATCATAGATTTTAGAGAAAATATTTTTACATTCTATATCAGAGAGGTTCGTCCCCTTAGGAATCGAAGCCAAGCGCTAACCAGCTTGCCGGGCCGTTAGCCAAACCTTTAAGACAAATCTCTCTCTGACATGCAACATATATAAGAATTATAGCTAAAGATTTTTCACTCCTTTCAACTAGAAAGGAAAAGCAAAAAATCAAGCTAAACTGAAATTATTTTCCCTAAAATATATGATCGGTCCTTAAGTAAATTCATTTATTAATAGTATAGGTCTGCGTTGATTTTTCAAATAATTTCCATCTTTTTTCAAAAAAAGATGCTTAAAACTTTGCATTCATTATTTAATTAAAGGGCTCCTCACTGAAAACTTTTTTCAGTTTAGCCTGATTTTTTGCTATTCCCTTTGGGTTGAAAGGAGTGAAAAATTCTTATATATGTTGCATGTCAGAGAGATGTTTTTCTTAAAGGTTTGGCTAATGGCCCGACATCGCTTGGGTTCGATTCCTAAGGGTACGAACCTCTTTGATATGCAATGTAAAAATATTTTCTCTAAAATCTATGATTGGTCCTTAAGTAAATTCATTTATTAATAAATAAAACAAATAAATAAATAATGAACATTTGGTGTGAGCCCACTTTCCCAGCAAATCTGCAAGCTAAACTCGCCAAGCGTTCTTAGCAAATCCCACCGGCCCCCAATTATTATTTTTTTTTTTTTTATTTATTTATTTATTTCACAAAGTATACAAACATAGGACCTTAGGTCCCACCTAGTGTTTATACATAATTTAGCAATAATATTTTACAATGTTGGCAAAAGATTTCACAGATACACAAATTTTGGAGGGGAAGAAGAAAAAAGTAGAGAAAGATTAGAAGACATAAAGGAAATAAGAGTAAGGAGTATCAGTTATTGGGATTATTTTAATAATACTATTTTTATCAAGTCACAATAATAATATAAATTAATGATAATGAAATTTTTTAATAGCTACTATGTGATTAATACATCTAACCTATCAGCTAAATATCAATCATATGAAGATAACACTTAGTATCTCGAAATTTTGCATCCTTGTCAGTTAAATTGATTGATAGGTCTATACAAGAAGTCACTAAAATGTAATTTTTAGGAACTCTTTTAATTGGCTCGTTTTTTCTTTTAGATTAATTTTTGATTATCTAAACAATTAATAATTACTTATCAACATTTTAAATAACATGATATTCTTTTTTTATTTTACTTTTACTTAGTAAGTTGTAACCTAGAACTTTGCCTTGAGGATTTCTCCGAAAATGCGATTCACTAAGCACAAAAAACAATTTTCACTAAAATTGAATCCTATATAAGTATATTCCGTTATCTTTATTATAAATATTTATTATTAGTCCCAAAGTAAATATAGGAACTTGCAATCTATGTCAGATACACGGAGAGACATTTTTTTTTCGTAATTACAATATTGTATAGTAAACGTATTTTACCACGTTTTTATTAACTAGCTTTCTTGGATGTCCGTTCGGTACAAATTTTGCAATCGATTTTAAACTTACTTCCCGATGAGCTAGAGACTTGAAACTTTAAACATAGCTCAGAACTTGGGAACAATGCAATATAAACTCGTTATTTTGACAACAAAAGTGGGTTTGGGGTGGGGCACTAATGGAATTTATCAAATATCCCCTAAACAATTAACTCCACTTCAAATTCTGTTATAAGCAAAGTTTTAGAGGATATGATTTCAGAAAACTTTTCTTTAAAGAAATAAAAAAAAAAAAACTCAGAGGGGAGTGTCAAAAAATGAATGTTTGAAAATTGTGTGTGTTTCGCGTAAATTATGAGTCTTTACAGAGAGGATTAATGATTATACCCCGCCTGAAACAAACACCATGGTAGTTTCTAATAAAAGGACTATATAATGGGGGAGAGAATCGAGTGAATTAGATATCAAAGCGGAATCTTCAATTGCTCTTAGGGCCGGTTGTAGTGTCGCAAAGTAAATGCTTTTTACCACTAACAAACGGTAGATGGTAAATGGAGCCACTGGGATGGCCAATCAGATGACAGGCACTTAGGGCCTGTTGTATGTCGCAAAGTAAATGCTTTTTACCACTAACCAAGGGTAGATGTAAATGGAGCCGCTGGGATGGCCAATCAGATGACTTTCACTGAAAGTGCCTGTCATCTGATTGGCCATTCCAGTGGCTCCATTTACCATCTACCATTTGTTAGTGATAAAAAGCATTTACTGTGACATACAACCGGCCCTTAAAATCCCAGTCCCTCCATTTACCATCTACCGTTTGTTAGTGGTAAAAAAGCATTTACTTTCACTGAAAGTGCCTGTCTTCTGATTGGCCATCCCAGTGGCTCCATTTACCATCTACCGTTTGTTAGTGATAAAAAGCATTTACTTTGCGAGCATACAACCGGCCCTTAAAGTGGGCACTTAAAATCCCAGTCCCTCCATTTACCATCTACCGTTTGTTAGTGGTAAAAAGCATTTACTTTCACTGAAAGTGCCTGTCTTCTGATTGGCCATCCCAGTGGCTCCATTTACCATCTACCATCTACCATTTGTTAGTGATAAAAAGCATTTACTTTGGACATACAACCGGCCCTTAAAGTGGGCACTTAAAATCCCAGTCCCTCCATTTACCATCTACCGTTTGTTAGTGGTAAAAAGCATTTACTTTGCGACATACAACCGGCCCTTATTCTTCGCCTCATAATTGGATTCCATGTGGCCTGTCAATATTTAGTAGTCCCTTTCCAAAAATGCGAGCCATAATCGACTATTTTTATTTATAATTATTATGTTCTTTAATATGTATGTGCAGAGTAATTTGAAGGGGACAAAAATACAGAAAGCTTCCAAACAGTAAGTTTTAATACCCCCCCACCCAATTCAAAATATCTAATATGATCTTTGAAACAGCTTTTGAAAATCATTATTTTTTAAAGTAAGTAATAGTTCGATAAAATAACAATTCATAAAGTTTTAAGTATTAATTTAATTTAACTATTTATTAAAATCGATTCTATGATTTCGACAAAAGTTTTTGAGAAAAAAACTTATCTTTTATTTTAAGAGTATATTATTTTAATTACGGAAATTTGTATTATGTGCCGCATTGAAGGATTGAGACTCTAAAAAGTTTTAGCATCGTTAATTGTGAAAATGTGTAAGTAAAGTGATGAAAGTCACTTAGGATAAGTAGACTAATAGTTGGCACATTATAAAAAATTAAATTTGTAATAAATGGAAGAAAATTTTTAAATAATGGAAAAACAAGATTGAAAGAAAAAAGAAATAATAAGTTTTATTGTAAACAAAAAAAAAAGAATAAACTAATATATATATATTTATTTATAATTTTGAATATCCATCTCCAGTTCCAAAAAAAATCCGATAATCGAATTATAAATAAGTATATACATTAAAAAGGAACATGCCATATATAAATTAACAAAAATTAAATTTGTTTATTAAAAGTTGAGTAGTTTATTTTCTAGATAATGTAAATTGATTGTTACCTTTCCTCAAGTGCTTCATCTTTGGGATCTATTCCAATTCGATTACAAGCATCCGATATATCACATTTCGCCGAGATCAATAAGCTCACAAAGGTCATAAAAGGCGCATAACTGGCCGAGCAACCGGCGCTTATCACCTCAGCATCCACGAAACTACACGTGCAGCAATCCCCAAGCGCCATTCTCAACTGAAAATAATAATAGCCAAATATTTCCGTCTTTATTCAGTAATTTCTTGTAGATCATTTAATATGTCTAGTTAAAGTTATGATTTAAATAAGCTAAAAAGTTAAATTGTCGAGAATTGTAAGAGTAAGTCCAAAAATTTTGTCTAAGTGAATTATTTATTTTTTATCAAAACTTCTCTTTCCTTTCAAAAGGTAGATTCAGTGAAAAAATTAATGGAAACCAAATTTTAATAATTGACCATCAAAATTAAATATAAATATTATTGTGTATATAATTATATACAATTATATACAAAACGGAAACCTTGGCTTCAGGAACAGTGTGAACCTTCTACGAGTCTCCAATTACTATTTTATAAATATTATACAGAAAAAAAAACAGAATAAAGATTTCCAATACTCCTTAAGTCATGAACTAAAATATGAAAAAATGTCGTTGTTCCAAGGAATAGGCCTGGCCTAAGCCCGAAAATAACATGTGCACTTTCTACATTATCATTTCACTACTTAAGTAGAGTAACTTCCTTTAATTTAAATGTCTTCTTTAAGGGGATAGTTTTTCGTCAATCTAAATCTAATAATTAGCGAAACCGATTTGTTCTGAAAATATGAATTCTTAATTAGCAATGGTAAATTAATTGTAATTAATTCTTTAAGGTTTTCCATAAGAAAATAAATAAATAAACTTCCTAGTTCAATCTTACTAGTCTAAAATTTAAAATAATATTTGGTCATTATACAAGGCCTAGTATATAATAGGTATATACATTTATTAATATATTATATTACAATTAAATTTTTGTTCAAATGGATGATTAAAATTATCACTCACCGTTTCCGATTTCAGGAGTGATATCAAAATTAATATTGAGTGAATAGAGGAAAATGATTTTTATATATGGTTGTGAGTGGTGGATTAAATACATTTTTTTATTTTAATTTTTTGTTAAGCTATACATTGATAACATTAGTGAAATTCCAAACAAATAAGTGATTAACGGATGAAGATTATGTATAAAAATTGCTCTGAGATAAATTAATTATCTTAAATTAAAAATAATCAAAACATCTTCAAATTATATTTTTCTCAATTCAAGGGCTTATTGCAATAAAATGATAAGCCACAAAACTGAAAACCCAAGATAAGTGATTGTTAAGTCTTTGGGGAAAAATGGAAGAACTAGGAATAAGCCCAGCTCTTATAAATGCGACCCAAAATTTATATAAAGAAAATATTCTAAGAATAAAAATTGGTAGCAACTTATCGAAGAAGTTTAAGATGTCTAAAGGGTTCAGTCAAGGCTGCGGTCTATCGCCTACACTATTTAAAATATTCTTGGATATATTGCTAGTGGGATGGACTAGAAAGTGCAGAAACATGGGTATTAGAGTGGAGGCCAGTATGATTCACACTTTGTTCTTTGCAGACGACCAGATACTTTTAGTCGAGGATAGAGACGACCTTAGCTATATGGCTAGGAAACTAGAGGAGACATTTGAGAAATCCGGCCTCAAAATTAATATGAAAAAATCCGAATATCTGGCCGTCGGAGTCGAGGAGGTTTCAGACCTGCCTTGGATTGGAAAATGGAAAAATGATTTGCGGAGTCCAAGAATGCAAATACCTGGGGGTGATATTTGACGAAAAAGGGAGTAGTCAGAAAGAGATTGCGGGAAGAATAATTAAAGGAAGGAAGTTAATACAATCACTGAATTCAGTACTATGGGATAAAAAAATGAAAACAACAAATATACCTATATATATATGGATTGACGACGGCGACGGCTATGCACTCCAGAAACCTAAACGAAGAGGATAGTCAGGATCGAGAAAGATGGAGACTGGGTGCGGAGAAGCGTCGAGAGACGTAGCGAGTCCGCGATAAGTAAGTAAGTAAAAAAGCCATAAAATTAATTTCCACATGTTTTTGCTAGCAACCAATTTTAATGTGTCCTTTTTGTTTAGATTCATTTTAGAATTGATATAATTTTTAGAAAAAAAACCGACTTCAAAAAAATTAAATGCAACAAATAAAATAATAAGAACTCAAAAATAAAATAAAATGCACTAAAAGGTATAAAATAATTATCTAATTTAGTTACAACTAAACGATGAATGTTACATGAAATCGGTTACATGAAGTCGGTGCCAAACATAAATTTTATGAATCGCACTCGACGGATCTTACTTAGGGCCGGTTGTATGTTTGGCGTGTAATGAAGACAACATCGCATAAGCTCGCTTACATAGTTTGTTTGCCACCGACATCAAAAAGTGATTTCATGTAACAATTTCATCGTTTAGTTGTACTAAATTAGATAATTTTTTTAAAGTCGGTTTTATTTATTTTTTTCTAAAAATTATTTTAATTTTTCTCTTTTTAGTGATGTTAAGAATAGTCACTTAAGATAATACCTTGCATGCATCTCGTAAGAGAAAGCATCGGGCGAATGAATTATAAATTGATAATAAAATTCAATTCATAAATAGAGAAATTATCTCGAAGCGTTAGCGGGTTTTAAATGAACGTTTTAAGATTGATTTTTATAAAAGATTTTATTTATTATAATTTCGATTATTTGCACATGAGATTGGAGATTTCCGTTATTTTGTCATTGATCATATCATCGCTAAAGTACCCCCTTTCCAATAAAAAAAGAATAATCGAAATCGATCAATAAATAAAGAAGTTATGCGTAAACATAAATAACAAAAAAGGTCCAATGCCAATGAAATTTATACGGGACCAATCACTATACTGAACCCAATGCAAAAAAATCATCGAAATCGGTCCACATGGTAAAGAGAAATCAATGTTCAAACACAAAAAAAACAGACATTCCGTTGAATTGATAACCTCCTCCTATGTTTGAAGTCGGTTAAAAAGGCAAAGAATGAACTATATTTTCACAAAAAATGTTTTATTAAAAATCATGTGGCTTGTCATATTATTACAATAAGCACTTCTATTAAATGAATGGATAATCTAAAAGACTTATTCAAGATTTTTCTAAGAGATTTGCTAAAATATTTAACCGATTCATTGAAATAATAATTTATAAATTCCGAACATAAATATTATCAAATTCAATTCTATTATATTTTATATTAGTTTTTATTAGAATATTTGGATTTTAGAGAAATTTATTTGGAATCTAATTTGAAAAAACAGTAATTACTTGAAATAATTTTAAAAAATATGAAATTAAAAAATAGTATAAAATAATCGATTATTAATAATTATATTCAATTTGAACGAAATTGATTGATTAGTTTTTAAGAAAATGATAAAAAGCTAGATAACCGTAACTTGCTGATGCCTAGTGTCTTGCGTCCCAGCCTCTTGATAAACCAGAGAAAGAAAACTATCTTATTTTATCGATTTCATCTATCTGAAGGTTTACAATATGTCTATTATTTAAGAAAATACCATTTTGATTAAGAATTTTGTACTTTAAAAGAAATTGTATGAAAAGATTGAATCTCTTCTCTCCGGGAGCGAATCAACTAGAAATGGCCAAAAGTTTTATTTTTTTTTCTCATTAGATATTTATTCAAATCAATTGAAATTTCATATCTGTGTGTTTTTTCATTTATTTTTTATATCAAATAATTATTATTAGGAAATTTGAATTTTAAAAAGTAGTTTATTTGAAGTCTAATTTGAAAAAACTCTAATAACTCCGTTGAATTTTTTTTTAAATATGAAATTAATAAATATTATAAAACAATTAATTAATAATAATTTAATTTAATTTTGAACGAAATTGACTAAGTACTTTTTGAGAAAATGGTCAAAACAATTTGAACCGTCAAAAAACGATGTTTTTCGAAAGCACGAGATGCCTTTGAAAAAAAAGTTAAAAAACTTATATGAAACGAAACATTGACTTGTGCCATGGAAGTAAATTTTAAAATGTTTCTAAAACGGCCTTTCATATTCGGGGTTTTGACAATTTGCTCAAAAAGTACTGAATCGATTTCCTTCAAAATTAAATTAAATTATTAATAATTAATTGTTTTATAATATCTATTAATTCCATATTTTTTTTTTAATTTTCAACTGAGTTAGCGTTTTTTCAAATTAGACTTCAAATAAACTACCCTTTAAAATGCGAATTTCCTAATAATAATTATTTGATATAAAAGATAAATGAAAATAACACACAGATATGAAATTTCAATAGATTTGAATAAATATCTAATGAGAAAAAAAATAAAACTTTTTGCCATTTCTACTTGATTCGCTCCCGGAGAGAAGAAATTCAATCTTTTCATACAATTTCTTTTAAACTACAAAATTCTTAATCAAAATGCTATTTTCTCATATTAAAAAGTTACTATGAACCTCAAGATAGATTAAATCGATAAAATAAGATCGATTTCTTTCTCAATTATAGTTATATCGAGAGTTGTGTCGAGATAAGAGACACATTATTTGTTATTGATTCATAAAGTCCATTCACTCTACATAATTGGAATATCTTTTAACTCGCAAACTATTGATTTTAGACATTTCTCTCATATTAAATTTTCTGTTAGAAATTAAATCTTCTTTAATAAAAGTCCTTTTATGAATTTGTTTACCTTAAAGTGTTAGGCAAGTTTGTGAAATTTATATGGATAGTTGGATAAATATTGCTCTAACGCCCTAGATATTCTATATATAAAAAATTCTAATGAAGAAACTTGTTGATAATTTAATTACTAAAAGAAAGTTCATTATGTATAATTGACTATTTAAATATCTCGAGAGGATAAACATTCAAAATTGAATATTATTTTCTGAGATAAGTAAAAATTATTTTACAAAAATAAAAGCGTTTTTAGATAAAGGATGCCCCTTAGATTGAATGTCAAGATTTTTATTAAAATCCGTGTCCTCAACCAAATTCCATATTTTTTTAAATAAAAAATTATCTGGCCTTGGGCTTTAATTTTTATATTGAAAAATATTTACATTTATACGGTTGGAAACTAAGTAATTGCGGATTTCACTCATAGATGGCTTCAGTTGAATTTTTAGGTTTGCTGGCGTAGTCCAAATGTAAAACACATTTTGTTATTTGATAGTTGGCAATTCAGCTGTCAATCAGTAAAAAAGTTTTTTGATCGGTTGCGTAGTTTTCGTTTGGCGTTCGTTGAAAAATGGAAAATCAAAAGGAACATTTTCGTCATATTTTGCTTTTTTATTTCCGCAAAGGGAAAAACGCATCGCAAGCTCACAAAAAGTTATGTGCTGTTTATGGCGACGAAGCCTTAAAAGAACGGCAGTGTCAAAATTGGTTTGCCAAATTTCGTTCTGGTGATTTTTCACTCAAAGATGAAAAACGCTCTGGTCGTCCAGTTGAAGTTGATGACGACCTAATCAAAGCAATAATCGATTCGGATCGTCACAGTACAACACGTGAGATTGCACAGAAGCTTCATGTATCACATACATGCATTGAAAATCACTTAAAACAACTTGGCTATGTTTAAAAACTCGATACATTGGTTCCTCACGAACTGAAAGAAACGCATTTAACGCAACGCAATAACAGCTGCGATTTGCTAAAGAAACGTAATGAAAATGATCCATTTTTAAAACGACTGATAACTGGCGATGAAAAATGGGTTGTTTACAACAATATCAAGCGGAAAAGATCGTGGAGCAGGCCAGGTGAACCAGCTCAAACAACATCAAAAGCTGGTATTCATCAAAAGAAGGTTTTGTTATCAGTTTGGTGGGATTACAAAGGAATTGTCTACTTTGAACTCTTACCACCCAACCGAACGATCAATTCTGTTGTCTACATTGAACAACTAACGAAATTAAACAATGCAGTTGAAGAAAAGCGGGCCGAATTGACAAATCGAAAAGGTGTTGTATTCCATCATGACAATGCAAGGCCACACACATCTTTGGTCACTAGGCAAAAATTATTGGAGCTTGGTTGGGATGTTTTGCCACATCCACCATATAGTCCTCACATTGCACCATCTGATTACTTTTTGTTTTGATCTTTACAAAACTCCTTGAATGGTAAAAATTTCAATAATGATGATGATGTCAAATCGTACCTGATTCAGTTTTTTGCTAATAAAAACCAGAAGTTTTATGAACGTGGGATTATGATGCTGCCTGAAAGATGGCAAAAGGTCATTGATCAAAATGGGCAATACATTACAGAATAAAGTTATTTAGTTCCATGAAAAAATTGTCTTTGATTTTCTAAAAAAAAAATTACTTAGTTGCCAATCCAAATAACTCATAAATTAATAAACTATTGATTTTAGACATTTCTCTCATATGAACTTTTATGATGGAAATTAAATGTACTTTAATAAAAGTCATTATATGAATTTGTTTACCTCAAAGTGTTAGGCAGTAATGGGGGAAATTTAAGTGGAAAGTTAGATAAATACTCCCTATCAACTCATTGTTCCCCATCGAAAACTCGAAAGTCCATTATTACGAGGCATCACTTATGTATTTCTCATTAAATTATTTTGTTACATCCAAAATTTGTCAATTCTAGTAAAAAGTTAGTTGATTTCCGAAATTGAAGCCTTGTGGTGCTAATCAGCTGTCGGACTGCCGCTCCTAGGAAAACTCCATAACTACGCCAATGGTACGGACCACCCCATTTTGAGACACGTAACTAAATTTTAGGATCAAAAAACATAAAACAACAATGACAATGAAGAAGTATATTGGGCAGTGAACAAAAATAAATTCAAAATAAGCTGATCTGGCCATCCACATGACTTTAGCATACACCTGGCCAGTGGGAGATTTATGATTTTGCCGCCGGTAGGCTAAAATATTTTGTCGCCAATTCTCAGGGGCGGATGTAAACTCTTTTGGGCCCTAGGCAAATTTTTATTTCAGGTCCCTAGGTAAAAACATAAAATATATTTAATACATGTATATATATAGTTAGAATCTATTGCATATTTAGCCTAGAGCCTAGAGCCTAGATCAAAGTCCGCACCTGCCTATTCTTATCAGAAGGGTAAGTTTTGGCACATTTTTGAGCTTCTCTAGAAGCCGTGTACTTTGTAATTCTCTTCCAATGCATCTGAAATAAATCTAAAATTTGATACAAAACACAGCAAATAGAAAGTAAAATAAAAATTAAACTTTATTAAAATTATAAAAGACAATAATATATGAAACATAAATAGGATTAATAAATGTATGAGAGTATATCAATGAAATCTAATTAAATTAAAGTTATCAATAATACTAATAAATAAAAATAACACATTTAAGTAAATTAAATAGAATTTTTAATACATCGTCCAGGTACTTAAAAATATTGCCGCTTACATTGTTTTTTCTACAAAATCTTTAATGACAGTGTAAAATGAAATTGCTTCCAATGTATCGGATTCTATTGACAAAATTTCCAAATCATTTAATCTCTTTTCCGACAATGTTGATCTTAAATAATTTTTTATTGTTTTGAGACATGAAAAAGATCTTTTGGAAGACGGATTAGTAATTGCCATGGTCTTAAAAATTCTTAAAGCTATATCTACATTCGGAAATATACAATAAGTTAAGAGAGAATCATAGAATTTTAATTTAAATTAAGGTATCGCACCCGCAACATGGGTGGTCTATGAGCACATGTGCACAGGGGCAAACAGCCGAGAGAAATAAAGTTTCCCGTCTAAATAAAAATCGAAATTAGGTATTCGCCGAAAATTTGCCGCCACAGGCTTCAGCCTACTTAGCCTAATAGGAAATCCGCCACTGTTTAAAGTGAAGAAATGCGATTTAATTGGAGTTACTATATTCTAGATGGTGTTTCTGAACTTGCCGGCACATCAGATCTAACTCCTTTTCTGGCAAACGGTTTTTACTATTCATTTTTTTTAAGAATTCTTTTTGATGGGATTATAACCTTAATTAAATATAGATAATATTATAATAAGTAAACAGGTATATTATCATTAATTACGTTAATTTTTGTAATTGAATTTAGGCTTATCTGATATGTTATTTTTTTATAGTCAAGGTCACCAGTAAAAAAATAGATTGGTTATCAGGTTAATGCTGTAATATGGTGCAAATATATAATTTATAATTAAATTCTAAATTCGTAAGGATCTGGACACTAATTTCAAAAACAAATTTTTATCCTTTTTGTATGTTTTGTTGTGTAATTACTACTTCCTCAGCAACTTAGATTTTTTAGGTTTTGGACATTAATATTATTTAACAAATTTAAATTAATTCTCTGAGAAAACCTTCATATCCCAAATACAAACACTAATTCTCTTTTCTCCATTCAAAAGCTTCTTTGTCTGATAACTTTTTTATAATGTTCATAAAAAACTTGTCAGATTAAAGGAGACCTGGAGCCACCGAGCGATGCACGGTAACCCCTGACCCCCCCCCCCCCCCCCCCCCCGAAACCACACACCTCGCCCCCACCACTACACCCCCACTCCGCCGCACCCCACCCCAACCGCGCCTCCCACCCCCGGATCTCCTACATCTGCACCCCCCACTTCCTGCACCTCCCACATCCACCCCACCCTCACCCAGTTTTTGCATCTCTATCTTTCGTTCATATTGATAAACATTATAAAAAAATAAATAGAAAAATGATAATAAAAAAAATAATCGTAGAGGATCTGAAATAAAAACATAAAATTAAATAAGATTTGTTTCCAAGTTATATAAAAAAAGCCACTTCAACCACTTTATTTGTAAACACACCTGTTTTGTTATGATTTAGATTCCTGTTAATTAAAAACAAACAAAAAATTCCTAATTTTAATATCTCTTTAATTTTATTGAACCAATTATTTTACATGAATTAATGTATACATTGTATTTGAGCTTCGACTTCGGAGATTACTTCTCCACCATCGAGTGTCCTTGATCATCTTTTTAGTCCTTGTTTTTAATAAGAGGAAAAAACTAATTAAAGAAAAAACCTCTTTTCCGATAATTATTCCAATTCCATTATTCTTCCCAATTCACTCTCTCCGATCACCATCATATATTTTTTTTTTTTTTTTAATTTTATTAAACCAATTATTTTACATTAATTAATGTGTACATTGTATTTTTGCTTCGATTCCGGAGATTACAACTCCACCATCGAGTGTCCTTGTTCATCTTTAGTCCTTGTTTTTAATAAGAGGAAAAATCTAATTAGATAAAAAAACCTCTTTTCCGATAATTATTTCAATTCCATTATTCCTCAATCAAGTCGATTGGTTCCATCTTCCATCCTCCACCCAATTATTCCCACCACCCTCATTTTTTTTTTTTTTTTATAAATTTTATTAAACCAATTATTTTACATTAATTAATGTATACCTTGTATTTTAGCTTCGATTTCGGAGATTGCTTCTCCACCATCGAGTGTCCTTATTCATCTTGAGTCCTTGTTTTTAATAAGAGGAAAAATCTAATTAGATAAAAAAACCTCTTTTCCGATAATTATTTAAATTCCATTATTCCCCAATCAAATCGATTGGTATCTTTTCTGTATATCCCTTCCCACCACCCTCAATATATATATATAATATATATATATATATATATATATATATATATATATATATATTATATTTA
This sequence comes from Forficula auricularia, assembly GCA_024734495.1. NCBI lineage: Eukaryota > Metazoa > Arthropoda > Insecta > Dermaptera > Forficulidae > Forficula > Forficula auricularia. Next base: position 71,761 of record JALMQS010000714.1, read on the forward strand.
TATTTGCTATAACCTATTAGTGGGTTTTAAAATTACAAAACCAATTAATAAATTTTTTTTTTTTTTTCCATCAGCAATCAGAACTTACAAATCAAATTACAAAGCAGTAACAAATTCTATGAGCCAATTTTATTACATTTGATGAACAAGAAGGGAACAGGTAAATTTTACAGAATTCCTCCAATGAGGCATAACTGTATACCATCTATACTGAGTCTATAAGGAGACTTGAAGGTCTTGAGGCCACTTTTTTTTCAATCTTCTATCTTCGAGTATCTGGTTGAGAGAGTGCAGCGAATCATTTGGGTGGGACTCCAGTTTTTGTAGGTAACCCAGAGATCTTTTGTGAATGACATCCTTTATGTAGGGAATGTTTAAGTCGTTATGAAGTGTCCTGTTAGAGACGTACCAAGGGGCGTTTGTTATTATTCTCAAAAATTTGGACTGAAATCTCTGGATTATATTTAAATTGGATTCAGAGGAACAACCCCATATCTCTATTCCGTAGGTCCAGATTGGTATGATAATAGCTTTGTAAATCAGGATCTTATTTTCCAATGATGTTAAGGACTTTCTGCCTATGAGCCAGTACATTTTTCTTGTTTTTAAGTCCATTTCTTTCCTTTTTTTAACAATGTGGTCCTTCCACGTAAGTTTTGAATCTAGGTGTATTCCTAGGTATTTCACGCAGGAACTCTGAGGTATAGCTCTATTGTTTATGAAAATCGGAGGACTTGATTGGTGTTTAAGCGTGAATGTTATGTGACTGGATTTGCTGTCATTTACTTTCATTCTCCACTTTCCTAGCCATTTCTCTACCAAGTTTAGATGTTCTTGAAGATGATTACAGGCTTGTGAGGGATCTTCACTGGATGCCAAAATTGCTGTGTCGTCTGCAAAGGTTGCTACTTGGCTAACAGGAGTAGTTGGAAAATCTGAAGTATAAAGTAGGTATAATAAGGGTCCAAGAATACTTCCTTGGGGGAATTAATAAATAAAAGATAATTGAAAAAAATGTAAACAAACTTTTTTATTGAGATTTTTTATCTATAAATAATTACTTTAATTAAGGAAAGATCAATTAAGATGAAATTTGTCGAGGTCCAGACCTAGCCAGATTGTTTTCTCCTCCTAAAAACTTTTTAATAGAATTTGTTTTATCAAAATCGGTAGAGCCGTTTTCAAAATAGAACTAAGATACAAATTTATATAAATACAAACAATTTTTGTTCGTTTAATAAGAGTAGATTTAATCTCCTCCCTGATTTTGATAGATGATTTTTCTACACATAGTTCCACAAAGGCTTGAAATATGATTTTACGATTTTTCTAATCCGACAAAGAAGCTAATATTCAAGTTTTTGCTCCCCCTGTCTTCGATTCGTATAGTTGATTTTTTCCTGGAAGACTGAGTCTTAAAAAGAGATTGTTTAAATTTTTATACAGTTCGAACAAAAGATATTAAAAAATTTTCCCCTCCCTCTCCCTTTCATTCTGATAATTGGTATTTCGACGAATAGTTAATCAAAGTTATTAATTATTATTATTGAAGTTATATTATTCTTCTTCAGACCCCATACTCGATTCCGATCTTTGACGATTACTACGGAGAATTTCCTCTGCATTATAATTTTCCTTAGAAAAATTTTCACAGAGGTGGTTTCACGTTTACCTCCTCTGAATTAGTGAGGCCCCTTGCATTTTTGACAAAGATGAAAATTGTTTTGACTAAGTTGAACTCTCCTCCCCCGACCGTCTTTCCAGCAACTTATGACCTTCAATCTTTTCAAGACCAGCATCCACAGATACCTTCGGACCTCTATTCAATCACTAAATCTACACTTATCTTCTACGCCGTTACAAGGAGTCCACCACGGACTACAGAGGTTGGACCTGCTTGGTGCAACTTCTTCTTGTATGAGTATCATTATAAAAAAAAAAAAAAGTCGAGATTCGAACACTCGAGTACACTCGGTCCTGAAGTATAACCGTACAATTTTTTCAGATCCCGTTATTGTTAATTTGATTTTTGTCCTTCAGATATAAGTATTCTAAAATATTCATTAACATTTTGCGAAATTTATTTAAAAATAACCATAAAAAAATATACGATTAAGGGGCCGTCTATAAATTACTTACGTCACACGAATTTCAAGATGTTTAGTCCCCCTCTGTATTGTGACGTCACACTATCACTTTTATACCCTATAATTATCAGGTTGGAATAATAATAACCTGAAAAATATTGATAGAGTTTTTCTTTAGGAGACGGACTGGTATAAATATACAATTGGATGTTGATGAAGGCAGTCCAAGGTGGTTCTTTCGTTACCCTGAAGAAGGAGAGAATAAATCTCCGAAACGTCGGTTATCGAATAAATGTAAAATAATAAAACCGATATAATCTTATTTTTTACAACCACCTTGGACTGCCTTCATCAACATCCAATTGTTTAAAAAATATTTTTGAAATTTTGTTAAATTATTTTAATTTGACTTTTGTGACATCACAATTTTTAAGATCCACGGACTCCCTGTCACATTTTGTCACAAATCTGTAATGCCCCATCCACCTTTACTATGTGGGGTAATTTATGGACGGCCCCTATTCTTCCCTACGATGAATTTTACCTAAACCTTGTTTTGGTAAAGATTCGTAAATCCTTAATGATAGAATTGCAAGTATCAAATTAAGTTTTCTTTATCTCATATCCCACATGCACCTTTTGTGATATGCCTCTTTCAGGACACTAGTAAAGGGGACTAGTCTTCGCCTAAGAATAGGCAATTTGCGCTTAGCTTACATCGCTTACTAATAATATAAAGACATATTTATTTTTGCTTTTTTAATAAATAAATATATGTGGGAAATTAAAATTAAAAATAGTTTTAACTTTAGCGTTCATCTAACTTTAACATATAAACATTCCAAATAAAATTTATTATTGAATATCTGAACAAAATTCATCTGTTCGATCCCTCAAAGAATCAGACACATGGGCTTTCTAGTAAATTTATAAGAACCATACTATTAGGAAAATAGTTGAAAACGCGCCTGAGCTAAGGAGTTGAATATATTTATATAAAATTTGATTATATGACCTAGTTGGGGATCCATCGTTTAAATGGAAAAGACATCTCCGGGCTTAACGGAGAGGATGTCGGATCATACCCGGCTGGGTCCTATCTTTTTTCACCTCTTGGTTCAGTATCAAAACGAGTCTGGTCCCAATTGCACCAAAATAGGACAGTGACCGGATAAAAAGTTTTAACTTTAGCATTCATCTAATTTTAACATATACATATAAAGTTAAAACTTTTTTATCCGGCCACTGCCCTATTTTGGTGTAATTGGGACCAGACTCGTTTTGATACTGAACCAAGAGTTGAAAAAAGATACAGGACCCAGCCGGGTATGATCTGACATCTTCTGCGTTAAGCCCGCAAATTCCTTTCCATTTAAGCGATGGATCCCCTGACTAAAAAAAGTTTTAACTTTTGCGTTCATCTAACGTTAACATATAAACATTCCAAATGTCATCCGATTGGCAGGCACTTTCATCTGATTGGCCTTCCCAGCCTTTTACCCTTTGCCAACGGTTAAAAAGAGTTAACCAACCGACATACAACTGGCCCTAACAGAGAGAGGGCTAGTCACAGATGACAAGTTAGTTTTCAGTTGATTTTTAAGATGACATGGTTGTTGATTTGAGTAACCCATTACGATGTATTAATTAACTATGTTTTAAGATGATTTACCTCTAGACAAAATAGGTAAACCCCATTTTTGTAAATAAATAATTTTACCTATAAAATTCGTGTGTTATTTGACCCCTACGAGCCAATTAAAGTGAAACCCCCCCCCCTACATATATATATTTTTTTACTAGGGCTGCAAATAGGTCCAAATTATGGATATTTATTTATAGATGTGATAGAACACCCGACTTAAGCTATACTTTTTCTGAATTTTGATAGACCAGTGGCATCAGTGATTTAGTGTTTTTTAGCTAAATTTATTAAAAAAATTATCAAATTAGAAAAAATAATTCCAAAAGTGTCAAATATTAGCATAGCGGACCAATACGATTTGATTCATATATATTATACCTACATTCTAACCATGTGATTAATTTTAATCATGTCGCTTAATTTTGTTTATATAAATAAAATAAAATATTATTCGTTTAATTTTAATCCGTATTTTTGTCATAGCATCATCTATAAAACTCACTTAGATTACATTCTTATATTATTAATAGTCTAGAAATAAAACATTTTCATAACATAAAATTTGTTATTAATTTAATTAAAAACTTAAAATACAAAATTTACATATTTAATTTAATTTCTATTTAATATAATATAACATACAATCGCATTTAATAAAATATCTTCTTTTAATCTTAAATAGCTCTTAGCTGATGGCTATCAGAACATTTTAGACTTGAAGATCATAAAAATGGGATTTTTTGAATAAATAAATTCAATTATAAACATCACATATCTAGTCTTAAGATATGAAGCAGTATTTAACAGGTGAGATTCCCAAGTCATACACTCGATGGAATTGGAAATGCTTCCTTTATTAGTGAATTAATTTCTTGGAGAAAGATTATTTCTATATCTTTATTATTATTTTTTGCACGATCGTGATTATTCATAATCTCCCTAACTATAATTATATATTATAATAATATAGTTGTTAAGATTTAGTATATATAAAATAAGCTTAAGTTTAAGTGCGTTATTTCGTTATGGATAACATGACCATCGACCACCGGTAATAAGCACTTAGATGTGGGTTACTTAAATTATTTTTGAGAAATGTAGACCGAATCGAGGATTATGTCGCTCGGGTTTGTCGATTTTTGAACTCCATTTTTCTTTTATCAAGTCAGCCCCCTGAAAAAAATAAATTTAATAACTTGAAATGTTAATTATTTTTAAGTTAAAATTATGGACCGATGATTTTTTGAATTTTGGTAGACTAACAATAGGGTTAATAAAAAATAAATTACTAACTATTATTATTAAATTGAAAGTTTTTGCCGAGAGTAGCAGAATTTTTATATATTGAAGGAGACAATAAAAGAGTGTGTCTTCTGCTGGAATTCCAGCAGAAGACACACTCTTTTATTGTCTCCTTCAATATTATTATTAAGTTTATTTTATCAAAATGTCTGTGAGACACCTAGTTCCCAAGTTTTGTATACCTAGCTACCTTCATTGAGACATCTCAAGAAAATTTCATATTTATTTTTTAATATTAAAAAGAAATGTGAATATTTCATTTGACACATTAAATGAGAAGAGGGTTTTGAAAAAATAAAATTATTGGAAATGATTATTATTTAATTTGAATTGATAGTTATCCAAAATAGGCCCTTAAGAAATAAATAAATAAAATGTCAAGTTCGTGATATATAGTTATAAAAGCGACAAAATATATACCGGGTGAGTTTTTTATCTTGAGACAGTCTTATAACTCAAAAACAGTCCATTATATGAAAAAAATTTCAAATAAAAGTTTATTTATATCGAAGGAGAAACTAAACTACGCTATTGTTTATCGACGTAGAACAAGCTTTCAAGGGTATTTCAAGGTCAACTTCTGTTTTTTAAATGGGATCCTATATTTTTCTTTACGTCACCTTATGCTACAAAAAAAACTGATCAACTTTCATAAGAGCTATTGTTTTATACGACATCAAATAAACAAAATACATGAATCCATTAGATCGCAAAAAAATCTTAATAATTATTTTTAACAATTATTCAACTCAATTATCAAATAATAATGATCAAATAAATAATTATTAAATTTAAAAGTCACAACAATGAAAATAAGGGTTTATAATGATATTAAAACTTCGTTATACTCAGATTTAAGAGATTATTTTCTACTTAATAGAACTACTTAAACTTCTTGAGTTTAAAAAAGTTTATTTCTCGTGTCAATCCAGTAGATAGTTATATTGTATTACTATAATAAAAATGGAGTATTTTTTTTGTTGTTGAATACACAATTGAAATGGTCTTAATTTATGGTGAATGTGGAAGAAGTGTTATGGGGCTGCAATTGAAATGGATGCCGAGCGTTTTTCTGATAGGAATTCACCCTCCCAATCTTCATTTTATCGTGTTGTTAATCTGTTTAAAAAAATAAGAAAATTGGAACTGAATTCATCCAGAAGACTTGCGATACACTCTGGAATGTCACAGAACATAGTCGGAAAATTATTAAATTATTAATTATTATTAAATTATTTATTTAATAATTAAATATTTGGTCATTATTATTTGATAATTAAGTTGAATAATTGTTAAGAATAATTATTATTTGGATTTTTTTGAGATCTAATTGATTAAATTTAGGAAATGTAAAGAAAAATATAGGTTTCCATTTAAAAAACAGAAGTTGACCTTGAAATACCCTTGAAAGCCTGTTCTAGGCCGACAAATAATAGCTTAGTTTAGTTTCCCCTTCGATATAAATAAACTTTTATTTGAAACTTTATCCATGTAATTGTAATTCACTGTTTTGAGTTATAAGACTGTCTCAAGATAAATAAGCTGACGTGTTCTGATGTGGCCATCCACTTGACTTTACCATACAACCTGGCATCTCACTTATATTTAATACTAGCTTCAAGGCCCGCCTTCGGCAGTGGTGGCATAAAGCGGTGCCTCCCCTTGTCGCCCTGGGAATTTCCCAGAGAACTTTATGCGATATGACCTTCAGGGGGATGAGGGGTTCTTTGATGAATTTTTACAGCTTCAACAGGGGAACTTATAGGGAAATCGCCATGCGCTAGGAATTGTATATAGAAAAAAAAAATTGTAAATATATTATGTAAATGTTCCTATATGTAAATACTCCTATAATTTATTCACCCGACTATGTAAATATTTCTTGTTAATGGAGGCCCCCACCTGCGTGGCCCAATAAACGAAAAATCAATGAACCAAAACTACGTGTGAAATTTGGTTTCGATATTCACACTAGTTTTTGAGCTAGCTCGTCCACAAAAATTTGGTAACGCACAGACTAACGGACAGACTAACTAACAGACATTTTGACAAAACAATTATTTTCTCGAAAAATATAATTTTTTCAATGTTCACTTATTAGAGCTTTTTTATAGAGCGAAATTCCATGGTTTCGCTCAATTTTATTAAACAAAATAGTTTCTATAAAAAGAAAAAATGTAAATAAATGTTTCATTTCAATTTTAGAACTACTCAGGATGGTCGACCAGTGGGGACCGAAACTGTATAGTTATCAATTAAATAATTCAAATAGTTATTGAAATTATTGTTTTATTGTATTTGTGACAAAACCAACCCTTCAATTTAACGAAAAATAGTTTCAGCCGTTTTTTAGATATTTCGAAAGAAAGAAGGAAAAAAAAACACTTTTTTCATGCACGATTACAATGCTTTTCAATATTTTATGGTGAAGTAAAAACACACCCTGTATATACGTGTATTTTAAACTGTTTGAATTAAATTTTGTTTAATATTTACTGACCTTTTCTCCAATCATTGTTATTGCTGATATTGGATTGGAATTGACATTTATAGGAATAATGGATGCATCAACCACTCGTAGATTATCTACTCCGTGTACTTGTAAATTACTATTTACGACAAAGTTGTCAGGAGTAGGTCCCATAGAATTAGTTGCTAAAAATAATTTATTCATAAATATTTTACACTTAGATTATGAATTTGTCCATCTCGAATTAAAATTGCTTTTTCCTTATATCTAAATCAATTATTCTTAAGGTCTTAGTAAAAAATAAACTTATTTTTTAGAGAAATAAGTATTTTTTTAAACGACTTATTATCAAATGCATTTATATTATGATCTTTTGATGGTACTACAACTTTGTGGCTCCTATAGTATTTTTTTTTTTTTTATGCAACCCAAAACCGTTTCGAAAATAATATCCAAGATATCTTGGACCATCCCTATCACTAAGCACAAACAAGAGTTAGAACCTAAGATTCATCAGAAGGTCCCAATTCATACTCCCATCTCATTGGCCTTTGGCAGCAAGCGTAAAGAGAAGAGTACATAAAAAATGGCGTGCTTTAATATTTGGTGGTATATTTTAGTAACTCTTCTTTTTGTTGTTTAGAGCCAAAGAAGCTAAAACATTTTCTGAGATAGAATAACTAAATCTCAAGTTCAAGTGGAAGTCAAAATAACAACCATCTTTGACTCGATCTTTAAATAGTAGCACACATTTGGGACTGTTAGCTGATTCAATCATGATCGACAAATTGACTAGAGGCGGACAAACATATTCTAAGTTACTTCTTCAAAGTATTTTTATGATTAATCCAAAATCTACAATTATTTTATGATCAATCCGAAACCTACCAGTTTGATGATTTTCAGGTCCAGTACTTTGTTTAATATAACATTCCCAATATTCATCTGAACCATATTCCAAATCATCACATGCTGGTAAATTTGGTTTCGAAGCTGAAAAATTGTACGGTTTCAATGCGTCTTGTTCTCCTAATTTGATTGCAATTTTAATTCCATCAACTAAAATATCTAAATCCCTTTGTTCGCTGAAGTAGTTCGGATCCAAAAGAGGATAATCAAATGGATCGGCTGATTTTAGTTTTAGAACTCTGGGAGGAAAAAATATAAAAGAAAAATAAGATTATTAAAATAGGATAAATTAATTTTTTAATTTACCCTCTGCTAGCGGGTCTTACTAATGTAGGACGGCTGTTGATAACAAGATTATTGTCACACTTTTCTTTAATTTCTCCATTGCTACATTCGTTTGGATGACCAGTACTGGAACAACTTCCAATAAATCCATCAAAAAATATCTAAAGTGAATATTTTTAAATTAATAACATATTTTTCAATTTTAAAATTTAAATAAAATATTTTACTTGAAGATCTGGTTTTCCTTCCGATGCATATTTACTTAAGAGAAAAGCTGTAATCTGAGTCAACCCAGTTGATGCCAAAGGGCCTGTTTTATTGGTTAAATACTAAAAAATATTGAAAAATTATTATTAAAGTGAACGATTGAAGTTATAACAGATTTTAAAATAATTTTGTTAGTATATAAATGTCAATCTCTTTATCTCTTTCTATCATTTGAACCAGTGTTTTTCAATATAGGGCGTATTCATCACAAAAGAGTAATATGAATATTTTGGACGACAATTTGGATGTCATAATTCCATTTGTCATTTTATCAACATTGTCATCTTATATAGCGTCAAAAAATCCCCTACCACAGTCCCATACGTGTGTCACGGACGTCTCCTCAGATGCTAAACAAGTAAAATACTTTTGAAAATAACTTAATTTAGAAAATTTATTTTAGATATAAATACTCTCGCAAGAGAAATTTTCAAATATTTACTTTTCTTGATTCACTTTATCGAATTATTGGGGCCGTCCATAAAATACGTACGCGACAAGGGGAGAGGTGCATATAGTCTAACGTCATAATATGTGACGATGGGACAAAACGGATCAAAGCAAACCTGACCTAGATATTTTTATTTTTATCTAGTAAAAACCATAATTTTATTTTTTCAATTTTAAGAGAGAGATAACGCTAGAATATTAAGCTAAATGAACCCTTATGATTTTGAAATTTGATTAACTTGTTTTAAAAAATCTTATTTTAAATAAATAATATTTCTATGAATATACTTATATTAATGTAATTTATTCAAATTATCAATCATTTTTTCTTTTTAAGACTGAGGGGATCATGGTAATTATAGCTAGAAGGATATACAATAATAGAGTCAACTGTAATACACGAAAGGTAAGCCAAAAATGCTCGGATTACTTAATATATGGTATTTTTAGGGCGTCCCATATTTCATGTAATAAAGTGAGATTTTATCTTTGAATGTTCATGAGGAAGATGTCAATCACATGAATTCGAAACAAAAACCCTCTCTATATTCTTCATTCGCTGTGGTACGATATCTGGCCGACGATTTGATCAAAAAGGGAATGCGTGTCGAGTTGGAGTACTTGTACTCCAGCTCGGCGGGCATTAGAACGCCAGACATCGTGGCAAAGGATGCGGCGGGGGTGGTGGGTTTTGGACGTCCAGATCGTCTCCGCGCTTGCAGGACTGGGTGTTGCCCACCGAAACAAAATAGAAAAATATAGGGGCAACTCCAGTCTGGTGGATAATATTGCGGAGCGATTTGGCGTCGGGGCGGGCTCGGTCAGGGTCGAGGCCATCACACTCTCGTGGAAGGGAGTGTGGTGGCATAAAGCGGTGGAGTCCCTCATCGCCCTGGGTATATCCCAAAAAACAATAAACGATTTGACATATAGGGCGATGAGGTGATCTCTTCTTAATTATTACACTTTCGGCAGAAGAACATGGAGAGCGGGTGGAGTATGAATATTTTTTGTGAATAAAAAAAAATAAAAAAAAGAAATGTGAAATGTGAGCCAGGATTAATCCTGGCTCTCTCAGGCACCCGCTCTGAATCTGAATTAATTTGTTCTGAAGCCGAAAGTGTAAAGGATTTGTGGGTAAATTTGTGTAATCATCTTAAATTGTCTTGTAAGAGGTGGCCCGCTCCTCGGAGGCCCAATAAATAAAATAAAATAAATTTTCAGTCAATATAAATTTATATTCACCAATGCTAATGTTAATGTTAATGTTAGAGAAATATGAAATAAAAACCTACTTGATTAAGTGTATTGTAATTCAAGACATTAAGAGTAGTTAAATTAGTAGTGAAGGACACTCCCACAGAGACATGATTATTAAGATGTTTTCCAACTGGTAAATCCTGAACAGATGTAATTCCAAGTGCCTCTAAATCTTCTTTTGGCCCAACACCTACAAAGAATTTTAAATCCAATGTAAATACTGATTTATAAACACCATTTTATTTGATCTTATTAAGTAATTTAATCATACCGCTAAGGAGAAGAAGTTGGGCTGAACCGATGGTACCGGCACTAAGAATGACTTCTTTGGTTGCTGTTACAACATTGGTATTTCCTTCTGAATCAACGTATTCGACTCCAGTTGCAACATTATTTTCATCTATTATAACCTTCAAAAAAATTATTGTTATTTAATAAAAAGCACAAAATAAATAGATACTTTTTTATTTAGTACTTATATTTTTATCATATATTAAAACTTCTTATAGTTATTTAATAAATTCTAAGTTTTTAATCTTATAAGAAAAAATGTAATTTTCAAAACTCGGTACATTTTCGGTATATTTTTGCTATTTGATTCTTTTTTGTCACTCAACACTTTGAGCTAGAATAATTAAATTTAAAGGTTCATTAACATAAACATGGGTGCTACATGCGTGTTTTAGGACATTAGCTACCCCCATTCGATAGATATTCGAAAATAATTTTTTGGACCCCTGGAGCTAGAGATTCTAAAATCGATTCATCTCATCTTGTAAAAATACAAACATTTTAGCACTAGAACAAACTTTCTATCACATTAATTTCCTGAGTATTGTGAGTATCAGAATTCAGAAAAGCCCAAACACACACAGAGAGAGAGAGAGAGAAATACTGCTTGGAATTTTTTTTTGTCTTGGACATTTTTAAGCTCGATAAACAAAAAAAAAAAAAGAAACAAAGAGAAAAATATATATTGAAATCACTCTATTTTATGCTCATTAAGTTTAAAAACTTAGAGAAAATTCATTTTCAACACAATCTTTTTTTGAATATCTGTCTGAAGTCTGATACCCACCATAAATAAAAAAAAGCTCCATTACAAAAACACAGTGTTTATAGTTAGAATACAATGAACTTGTTAGTTTTAGGGCACTTGAGTCTTTGAATTCTTGGTTTAATGATGCACAAAAAATCTCTTTTTTGGATGATTTAATTAAGATTTTATCGAATAACTAATATTTCAAAAAATACATTTTGAATAATTTATTATTACTTTCACATTTATATTCATAGAATAATTGCAATGCCCTGTCTGGGTCCTGACTCTTTGAAAGCTTGTATCGCAGAGATTAAAAAAGTTAATTTCATTTTGTAACTTCTAGGTCTTGGAATCGATGCCCTTAATAGTTAGAAATCGGATTTGGGACATAAAACCGGATATTGTGGTCCCCAGAGGCCAAAAAGGGGCCAAAAATCCATTGGTCAGTGCTTACGTATGTACGTATGTACCCCCCTGAGTTTCGAAACCATAAGTCTCAGAGCTACGAAATTCGAAACTTAAGCTCGATATAGACTAGAAGGAGTATAACAAGCTTTTTTTTGTTTGTAGTTTTGTAATGTTTGATTAGTGTTTTTTTTCCTTGATCGCAATGCACAGTTGTGGGCCGCTTTTGGCGCTCCCAACACTCTGGCCTCGGTTCTGGAGTCCTACTGGCGCCCATATAATATATATATGTACTTTTCACTAATAGCCACAACATCTGGCGTAATTGTTTGGACGGCTGATGAGGGTTTTAACCTAATTTGTAATTAAATCTGTATTCTTTCTGTAAAGGGCTGCCCCCCTCTGTGTGGCGAAATAAATCAATCCTTGAAATCAGAAAACCGGAAGTGGACATTTACAAGAAAGATTTTTCGTTTTTGAGAAAATATAAAAAATCGAAGTAAAGGAAGGGGGTGTAATTTTTTTTTTTGGCTTTTCGGTCTTTCTAGCCATAAGCCATTTACGATCCTATTTTATTTATTTAAATTTGTCTCTACCCAGGGGTCAGATTTTAGCCGGATGCCTCGAGTCGCGATGATTTCAAATAAATGAAAATGTGAAAGTCGTATGCTAAACACACCAGTTGATTTTTAAATTTATTATGAGTCCAAATCTAGCACCTTGTGACAGGTCAGCCCCCACCACCGGCAAAATTTACAGAATGCATACAGAATTTTCCGAGGGGCGAACCGCGATTAGAATTAGGTGTAAGTACACGTCTTTGGAATTATGTGGAATTATTTTGGAATTCATTAGATAATGCCCCTTTATCTATTGTCTTCTAATTGGAAATTAAAGTGGAAGTGGAAGTAGGTGTACAGGATATAAGGTCAAGGTTAACCCCTCGGAATTTTCAAAAAGTTTTAATCTTTTATTTATTATTTTTGTTCTAATAATAAATAATATAAATATTTTTTACTTTGGTAACATGTGAATTGATAGCAGCTCTAACGTTTGGTCTTTTCTCCTTATTTATCCTGAGATACATTCTATCAGTACTTCCTCGTTGATTTTCATAAACCATCATTTGTGCCAGCGCTATGCCTGTAGAATTAGTAGGAAATATCTTTAATATTCATCCCCATAATTTATAGATACATAAATCTATTAGTCTATCAAATAAGTACCCGTTTGATTTTTTCCATTGAGGTCACCTGATCGATATCCCAATTGATTTCCAGCTTTGATAATTTCTTGAGCAAATGCAGGATGTTCAGAAAAGTGTTGAACCACCAGAGGCCCATCATCGCCATGGAATTCTGGTTCTATATCATCATCACCAAGATTGAGATTTCTTTCGGATTTTTTAAAATATGGCAAGAGATCATCATACCTTCAAACAAAAATAAAGTTGATTCAAATTCAAATAATACAAAGATGACGCCCAAAGGAGGAGTATTCAGTCCTAAATTTGATGTTATTAATAAATTTTTTGTTGTCCGCTATAATCTTTGCATTTCGTCTTTTAAAAATAGCAGATTAACATTCAAAATAATATGTATAAAAAAATATAAATAGGTATATTAAAATTAAAAAAGATTTCGAGGTAGGTTCACAAATTCCACTTTTAACTAGTAATCTATTTTTAATATTATTAAATATATTTCATCTTGAACCTACACCGGAAACCTGAACAAAAAATAAATATAATATTTTTTACTTGTCAGAAGGGCTATCGCCCCTTTAAAGATCGAACCCAAGTGCTAAAAAGAGCTAATGGTCCGGTTAGCTAGGGATAACAGTCTGTAGGAGGTTGCTACAAATAGATACTCACCCCCAGCCTGGATTTCCTAAATCTCTCCAGCTATCATAAATATCAGGACTTCCTCTAGTATACATCATGCCTTGCAAGCCCTGAGTTCCGCCCATCATCTTTCCTCTGGGCCATGAACATATTCCACCCTTCGCTAGACAAGCCGATTTTTGTTCAACGGTAGTATATTTCCAATCAACATCAGATCCTGGAAATAATTATAACAAATGCATCATAAATATATATATATAATAGCCCATATTAATTTGCAGCAACGCCAACGCACATGCTGCGCTGATGCCGTCGGCGAAATTTGGAAGAAATATAATTGTAATTTGAACTCGAATTTTTGAAATAGAAAAGACTACAATTGATTTTAAATTAAGAAACATTAAATATATTTTTAGGTTAAAAATAAAATAAAATGAGAGAGTCTTCTGTTTTTTTTTTTTTTTTAAATGAAATAATTTTTAAGCCCGCATTGCTAGAGACTATAGTTTACGACGCGCATTGCCTTCAATCATCAGTCCATCACAAATATTTCAAAATTTTTCTATGTATAAATCTTAATTTGTAACTAATTTAGAGTCTTCTGTTTTTTAAATAAAATAATTTTTAATTATTTCTAGAGACTATGGTTTTCGAAGGCATTGCCTGCATCATCAGTCTATCACAAATATTTCAAAATTTTCTATGTATAAATCTTAATTCTGTAACTAATTTGAAATATTTGTGATAGGCTGATGATGAAGGCAATGCCTTCGAAAACTATAGTCTCTAGAAATAATTAAAAATTATTTTATTTAAAAAACAGAAGACTCTCTCATTTTATTTTATTTTTAACCTAAAATAAAAACAATTCTGTTACCATCGACAGTGAAATCTTTTATTCAACTAATATTAAATATATTGATATTTATTTCTCCCCCCCCCCCCCCTCACCACTCGAAAATTAAATATTCAATTCGTTTTTCTTTTGCGCACAGAAGAAGAAATTAATCACATATTATTTGATTCATATTTTATATATTATTTGTTTATTTTTTAATAATTTGCAACTTTTTTATAATTTTTAAAAATTAAAATTTTGTTATTCTTATTTTTTGATTTTTACAAAATTGAACGACTTAAGACACGCATGCCCGAGTTTCTCATGGCAATACTGGAGGGAGCAGCCTGTCATACAAAGAACACCTGATCTCTTTTAAATATTTGGGCTTCCTTATATCTCGATTATAGATCCCAAATTTAAAAAAAAAATGATACAATACAATTCTCCTCCTCGCACGATCCCACTTATTTAAATAAATCTATTTCCTCACAAAAAATATCACAATGCGGTAGATTATAGAAAAAAAATACTTCCAGATTCATATCTAGAGCCTCATTTCTGTAGCTGTGTCAGGACGAAAATGAGGCAAAACTTTTAAGATTCTATGTATTTTCGGGAGTTTACAGGTATACATTTGGAGTGTGGTTTTTTAAGAGGAATACAATTTTTGGACCGAGACGCAGCCCGCCAGGGCACCAGCCCGGAGGGCCAAGCTTCGAGGGTGTGCCGAAGCACGCACGAAAAACTCGTATTATAATAATTAAATAGCTTCTTGTTAAGTTACAAATTAATAAAACTTGGGAAAATTGTCCTAAAATTTATCTGTTATGTATATGTTATGTTATAAGGTTATAACCATATACATACATAGCATCTTCATCTTCTCAAAACAGCCTCCAATGAAGGTTTATTAAAACTAAAGAATAACAAAAATTACATATGAATTACATATCTTCTTCTATCAAACAATCTTAATTTTTAAAAATGTAACTTAACATGTTCATCTATTTTTGGTTCTTCAATTAAGCCCAAAAAATACTTCGAAATCTTCATCAATTATACGTAATGACTTAGATTAATTTTGCGTCCAAGTAAACAATTTTCAACGCGCAGTCAGAATAAAATAAGTCGTTGTAGGGAAATAAGGACAATAGCTTATGCAAATATTTTTTTATTTTTGATGCCAGCAAAATATTTTCAATCTGTTCAATGACTGGCCTATATGTGTTTGCTAAGAATGAATATTTATAAAATGACAAATATGCAAAGAAGTTAATTTTTTTGAGCCCTGAGGAAGTCAACAAAGTTGACGAAACGTTGTCAAAAAATAAAAAATATTTCCTTAAGCTATTGTCCTTATTCCCTACAACAACTTATTAATTTAATCGATGGACATAAGTAATCAAAAGAATAAAATAAGTTAACAAAATATGAAGAAGTCTAAATTATGCTTAGGGTCTTAATCAAAGACTGTTTAGGCTAATATATGCTACAAACTGCCCTCAAATTGTGAATTATTTAATGAGAGAGGAAATGCTTATAATGTATGAATATACTCTAGTGCTATATGTAGAAGAGTATATTAGTTGTAACATTAAAATGCCGGTGCTCAAATGTCTACAATTCTAGCCATACAAAATAAGAATCCGTCAGAAGGCAAGTTTGTAGAGGATATTAAATGAATTAAATTCGATTTGGACCCATTCTCGATCTGTTTTTTTATTTCTTATATTATATTATTTTATTTTATTTTATATTTTTTATATTATATTTATTATGTCAATTCACGGTGGTGCAGAGGATTCTTATAGGTGTTAAATAAAAGGCTTATTTTTCAGTAGTTTTTTTTTTAATTAATTTTAAATGTTGGTTTTTTTAATTTATCCAAAAATATCAAAATTTTTAACAATATTCCTTCTTCCAGTGGACCTCACTCAAAAATCATCGTATTAGCTCAGTCTTCAAAATTCGAACACAGGACCACAGAGACATTTCATTTCGTTATTTTTAATTCTGTCCTCAAAAACTCTACTCAATAACAATTTTTTTAATTTAAGTTATTGGTAGAGTTTTTCGAGGGCAGAATTAAAAATGACGAAATGAAATGTTTCTGAGGACCTGTGTTCAAATTTTGATGATTGAAGCAAATTTACTGACTTTTGAATGAGGTCCACTGAAGAAGGAATATTGTAAAAATTTCCGAAATACCTACTTGGATAAATTAAAAAACCACCATTCAATATAATAAAAAAAATACTGAAAAATAAGCCTTTTATTTAACACCTATAATATATTATGGTTCATTCGTACATATTGGAATAATATATAAACAAATGCACATCTATATATCTCCAGAATACATATTTATTTCGCAATCTTATATCGGTGAACAGATATAAAAGTTCAATTATTGCACAACCAAACTTATAGCCAAATATATTTAAACACTCACCTACTGAGCTGACTGCGAAACCTCGGTATTGAAGATCCTGAAGCAGTTTCGGGACCTGCTTCCAAAGTAAAATTTTCCAATCAGGATTTTCAGCTAACCTCGAAGTCACAACTGATCCGGCAACGCCGGCACCTACGACAATGAAATCATAACTATAATATGCAAAAATAATCATTAAAAAGTTCTTCTTGCTTAGAGTAGAAGAGTTATAAGATTTACTTTAGAGATAATCAACGAGGACTTTTTCAGCTTGATCTTAGATTGTTAACACTGTTTGGCAATTGCCCGGATAGCATTTTTTCACTCTGAGTTTGTAAAATCAAGCATAGGACAACCTATGTGAGATTTTGTCTACTAAATGAATAATATTTGTAGTACCTATATACAATATGATGTAGCTTTTATACGAGTATTTATTTAACTGCTTGGCAAGGGCGTCTCTGGCTTTCAAGCTCTTGATTTTTTTAAAATGTATAAGAGGGAAAATATTGTTTTTATCCTAACTTTTTAGATATAGTATCTATTTATTTTTTCTTTTTTTGTATTAAAATATTTTATATATCTATATATATAATCCTTTGTGTGTATGTACGCGATCGACCCACGCCTAAACCACTGAACGTATCGAAACCATATTAACACCATATGTTTGCTTAGTGCTGGGGATGGTTTATCTAAATTTTGAGCCAAATCGGTTTGATTTTATTTTTTATTTTTATATTTAATTGATTGACAGATAAGATCTATAGAAATAGAGCCTCAAAAGGCCAAGCAAACAATACATTATCCCTACCCTGAAAGGTCAGGTCTTAAACAATGAAAACCCTCTTAACAAAAGAAAGGGGTATACAAAATAGTCAGATCAAAATTTCAGAAACTTTTTTTAAGATAATAAAATCTATTTTGAATACAGACATAATTTGTAAATTTAATTTTATATATATAATCCTTAGTATGTATGTGCGTGATCGACCCATGCTCAAACTATTTGAATGTATCGAAACCATATTCACACCATATGTTTGTTTAGTGCTCCAGATGGTTTATCTAAATTTTGGGCCAAATCGGTTTGATTTGATTTCACACGATTTTACATAATTAAATTAATTATTCTCAGGTAGAATGCCAATTGGGGTTTTAAAAAAAGGTTTATCTTTCTTTGTACCCAGGCAGACAATGGGTGTGGGTTAATTCATTGTTCTCAAAGGCCTGAAGAAGTATTATGATTATATTATAGATATATTTTGTTTTCCCTAAACTTTAGAATTAAACTGTTTCACAGAAATACAATCTATTCTTAAGTAAAAAGAAAAATTTTGAAGGAGCAATGCATTATTGTTGTTATTAGTTGGCTAACCTGAGTTCGTCTGAAAGAAACATCTCAAATCTTAATCAATGTTTCTTATTATAAATACATTTCCCCAGTATCTCAGTGCATTACATACAACGAATCATGGTGCATGCCTAGCATTACGATTGTTAGAAGAAGATTCGCATTGGGATACAACTCTTGCCCATGCTGCTCTCGGTTCTATCGCCACATCAAATACGATGTTTGTTTGCCATTTTATTGACAACGTGTTTTCCAACTAACTCGCCGAATTATGGGGAAAATATAAGGGTTCAATGAGTGAAGATGTATTATCTTATTTAGTTACAACTAAACGGCGAAATATTAACATGAAATTACTTTTTGAAGTTGGTGCCAAACATATACCTTTTATGAATCGCACTCGGCGGATCTTACTTAGTACGTTTGGCGGGTACGCTCGCTGTATAGGAATGATGGTTTTGTTTGGTACCGACTTTGAAAAGTGATTTCATGTTAATATTTCGTGTCTATATTGGCACAAATGATATCATCTGGAATTGCTGCCACTTTATTAGACGGAGGAAAAACAGCACATTCAACACTAAAATTATTATTGAATATTCAAACAAAATGAAAATGCTGTATGTAACATTAAAAAGAATTTTTGGAACTGTACATAAATCAAAATTCATTCATGTATAAGAAAATATTAGAAAGAGTAAATCTATGCTTCGTCGTTGAATTATTTAACCTTATAATCTTCAAACTAACGTAAGAGAGAAAAAAGAGAGAATGAAATGAAAAGAGAGAGAGGAATACTAGAAGTTTCACTTCCGTCGTGCGTAAGCTTGACACACTCAGAATTTTTATTTTGCTTTCGCAATGTGTTAGATTATTTCTTGAAGCTTGATTTTTTAATTAATAAAATACGAGCATATTTAATTAAAATACAGTTGAACAAAATTATATTGCAAACAAACTTTTGGCCGTCTCGAGACGCTTATTCGCCAGGGCCACCCGGCCCGGAGGGCCATAGGCAGATTTGCGTGCCGGAGGCACGCCTGACGCAGCTTGTATATATATATATATATATATATCAGTGGCGTGCGGTCCATGGATGCTGTGGAAGAGGCGCATCCCTAAAATTTCAAACATTTTGAGTATTTTCATAAATATATAAGATCGACTTCAAAATTTCAGGAAGATCTTTAAATTTTCAAATTATTATCCGTTATTTCAAATATTTCTATAAAAAAACATTTTTTATTTTGAAAAGTATATTGGTTCTCGAAATGAAATAAAATTAGTTGCATAGTTTCAAGGGTCAATTAAAATGAATGATTTTTTCCGAAAAGGATGCAGATAGAAGGTTTGAAGTCGCTGCCTGGTAGATATATCTTCCAGTTCAAGCATGTCAAAGACAAGTCCAGACGAGTTTTAGTCGAATAAAAATTGTTCTCGCTGAGGAACTATTAAAATAGTAATAATACAAAATAGGAATAAATAAAGATGATTCGAGAATCTTTGGACTAATCCATTTCTAAGAACTCTCAATATATAAGATCGGAAATAACTAAGAGTGCTATAGACAAGTCATAGCTTGCTTATAACAATAGAATTAGGAGAAATTTAAGATTTTCTTATAGGACAGGCTGATTCATTGTGGAAGATGGTCGATTTCCATCTCAGGGACTGTGGAGTTTAAGTCACAAGATTTAATTTCTGACTCCTACCCTCACTCACACAAAGCAGTATCCGTTTGGGGCAAAGGTCCCAAAATATATTTTTTAAAAATATAATGTTAAATTTGAAAATGACGCGTCCTATTCGATGAAATTTTTTGAGAATATTGCAAAAAACAAAAAACAACAACTTTGAAGTAAGCGACTAGTTCTGGTTATACGATTTCAACCAAAAGCTTTCTGTACACTTTATAGTTAGGTCTTATCACATATTAAAAAGAAGATTATGTCATTATTGATACTAAAACATTGTAGCTTTAATTCAGTGAAACCTCAAAATCGACAGAGCCTTTACCGTAGGCAACCAATTATACAGCAGTACATCACGATTGCCTAATATGCAGGCGATCATCAACAAAACTATTTTTCAAAATACGGTAGAATGCATTTTAATATATTTGATTTACATCACGTAAATACACTCATTAATTTCTTTCTAATAAAGTAAAAAAATCCTAATCTGGTTGAAAGATCCGTTTAATCGCATAAGTTAATTATTATCTGTACATTGATGTCTATTAGACGATAATCATTCAATCAATGAAGATGATTGTTACTTTGGTAAACTTGGAATGGTCACAACCATGTTTAAGATGATTAAAATAATAATAATATTTAAATTAAAGAAAAAAACACTATTAAGAATAGATTATATTATAGAAAATAATATTTTGATTTCTTTAATGTTGAATGAATAAGTGAATTAAAAAGAAAATACTAAAGTAAGTGACCCAAAAATGGACAGTACCCTAAAGGACACCTTAAAACATGTGTGTTTAAAATAAGGGGCAAATAGGCCCCAAATTCTGTCTGCTGCAATTCCATCGCCTTCTAAACAGTATTGCAAAGAGTGGTCAACATAACATAAAGAAGTAAGTGACCCAAAAGTAGGCATACCCCTTAAAGCTGTCACCTTAAAACATTTGTGTTTAAAATAAGGCAAATAGGCCACAAATTCTGTCTGCTGCAATTCCATCACCTTCTAAACAGTATTGCAAAGAGTGGCCAGCACTAACATAAAAAATTTGGGGCCTATTTTGACCTTATTTTAAATACAAATGTTTTAAGGTGTTCGCTTTTCACTTTTGGGTTTAATAAAATAAATTGACACGCTCTGATGTGACCATCCACTTGACTTTACCATACACTTCTGGTTGAGTTTGGTACAATGGCGGACTAGATTTTCATTTTTTGACCCTACAATCCCCCCCCCCCCCAATTTTTGGCGGTTAGTTTTTGCATTTTTAGTCTTCTGGTAGCCCACTGGATTATGTATACAAACTTTGGTTGAATTTGGTCCAAGGGCCTAGATTTTCATTTTTTGACCCCCGTCCCCCATTTTGGGCCGTTTGTTTTTGCATTTTTAGTGTTCTGGTGGCCCAATAATTTTGTATCCAAAATATGGTTGAGTTTGCTCAAATGGCCTAGATTTTAATTTTTTGACCCCTCCCCCTCCTAATTTTGGCGCCAGAAAAAAAATATTTTCGATAATATAGGTTCATTTTATAGTATATTTCATTCTTCTTGTTTTTTACTTTGAAAATATTATAATTTTAAATTTTAACCACCCCTCCCTCCCTTAATTTTGGCCCGATATGCACCAAAATCTAATCAGCTCTTAATCTCAATGCACCAAAACTACGTGTGAAATTTGGTTTTGATATTCCCACTAGTTTTTGAGCTATCTCGTCCACAAAATTTGGCAACGCACAGTCTAACACACTAACAACCATAACAGACTAACAGACATTTTTATAAAACAGTTATTATCTCGAAAAAAATAATTTTTTTTTGATGGTCACTTAATAGACCTTTTTTGTAGACCGAAATGTCATGGTTTTGCCCAATTTCTTTTAATCAATATAGTTTCCGAAGTTTTTGAGTTATTTCGAAAAAAAAAAGAAGCAAAAAAAACACTTTTTTCATGCACGATTACAATACTTGGCCATACCCTGTATGGTAAAGTAAAAATAGGTAGAAAAAAATCATTTTGAAGCATGATTTTTCTGTCTCTGTTGGATTATAATCCAAAATCATTTAGTCGTAACAAGTTGTCTCTTTTATTTCTAAAACGAAGAACTGATCAGATTTGGAGCTTTCTAGTTACTAAATATTCGGTAATAATTGTAAAAAATCAGACACTAGCGAATTTTCTTTCGTGGTGTTATAGAACTGTTGCAACTAATGAAATGAAATTTGATCCATAAATATAAATAAATAAGCTACACACACCTTCGGACCAACTTTCAATTTTCTAGCTCAAACTATTCGCTGACAAAAAAATTTCATGTTTGAAAATTTTTCAATTGTTTAATAAAACAAATAAATAAATAATAAACATTTTGAGTCAGCTTAATTTATCAGCCCCTCAGCTATACTCGTCGAGAGTATTTAATATAATATCTCAAGTCACGATGATATAATAAATGAATGATAAGCAATTATTAATCGATACTATGTAATTAATACACCTGAGTTATCAATTAAATTTCAATTACATGAAGATAATAATTAGCATCTCAAGATTTTGCACTGCTGTCAGTTAAATTGATTGATTGATATATCGATTAAGAGTGGGTAAAAATGTAATTTTTACAAATATTTTGAATTGGTTTGTTTTAATAAATTTGCTAAAAAATGGAAGAAAATTTTTAAATAACTGAAAAACGAGAATGAACGAAAGAAAACCTAAGTAAAATATGTTTTATTGTAAAAAAGGATAGATAAGAAATAAAATAAGAATATGTTTATTAAAATTTGAGTAAGTAGTTTATTTTCTAGATAATGTAAATTGATTTGTTACCTTTCCTCAAGTGCTTCATCTTTGGGATCTATTCCAATTCGATTACAAGCATCCGATATATTACATTTCGCCGAGATCAATAAGCTCACAAATGTCATAAAAGGTGCATAACTGGCCGAACAACCGCCGCTTATCACCTCTGTATCCACGAAACTACACGTGCAGCAATCCCCAAGCGCCATTCTCAACTGAAAATAATAAAAAGAAATTTAAAAGTCTTGGTGCGTAGTGGATATGTTAATTTTTTAAAGGAGGACGAATGAAATTCAACTGCTTCTTTCCAATAATTTTTATTTTTACAAGTGGTTTATAACAAGGACAGGTTGGAAAAAATCCAAATCAGTGTAATGTGATTTATAAAAATCACTTGCACTGTTTGCGAAAAACATTTACATCGGTAGCACCGCGAGATCCATGAAAATAAACTGACACGTTATGATGTGGCCATCCACTTGATTTTACCATACAACCTGGCCCCTCACTTATATTTAATATTTAATAAAATTATTTATAATCATATATGGGGGTGGGGTTAGTTTCTGCATTTTTAGATTTCTGGGGTCCCACTGATTATGTATACAAAATTTGGTTGAATTTGTTTCATAGACCTATATTTTCATTTTTTGGTCCTACAACACCCTCCCCCCATTTTTGATGGTTAATTTTCACATTTTTATTCTTCTGGGGGCTCTCGGATTATGTATATAAAATTTGTTTGAGTTTGGTACAAGGGCCTATATTTTAATTTTTTGACCCTACACCCACGCCCCCCCCATTTTGGGCGGTTAGTTTTTGCATTTTTAGACTTCTGGGAGTCCACTGATTATGTATACAAAATTTGGTTGAGTTTACTCAAATGGCCTAGATTTTTAATTTTTTAACACCCCCTCCTCCACCCCCCTTAATTTTGGGTCGATATGCACCATAATCTCATCAGCTCTTAGTCTCAATGCACCAAAAATATGTGTGAAATTTGGTTTTAGTTTTACTACTAGTAACCAGATGTAACAATCAGACTAACAACCAGACTAAGAGACATTTTGACAAAAAAATTATTTTCTCGAAAAATATAATTTTTCGATGTTCACTTATTAGAGCTTTTTTGTAGACCGAAATGCCATGGTTTCGCTCAATTTATTTAATCAAATTAGTTTGAGCCGTTTTTGATAAATTTCGAGTGGAAACTGATGAAGCGATGCAGTAGTGCCTGGAAATATTTGGATAAACCATTTGTAAAAATAAAAAATTACTGGAAAGAAGCAATCGAATTTCACTCATCCTCCTTTAAAAAATAATAATAGCCAAACATGTTCGTCTTTATTAAGTAATTTCTTGTAGATAATTTAATATGTCTAGTTAAGATTATGATTTAAATTAGCTAAAAGTTTAATTTGTTTATTAAAAGTTGAGTAGTTTATTTTCTAGATAATGTAAATTGATTTTTACATTTCCTCAAGTCAACTTTTAGCTAATTTAAATCATTCGAGAGTTTTAGGGAAAGGCCAAAAATTTTGTCTAAGAGGTATATTTATTTTTTAACAAAACTTTTCATTCCTTTCAAAGGGAAAATTCAGTGAAAAAATTATTTCTTTATGGAACCCCTATTTTAATAATTGCGCATCAACATTGCTTTATCAACATTATATTGAAAAATACGGAATTCCGGATTTCCAATACTTGGGAATTTATCATTACTTAAAAAATGATAATCCAAGGCAAATTGGCTGCGCTAAATGCGGAAATAGCATGTGTACTTTCTGCATTATTATTTCGCTCCTTGAAAGGAGTAACTACCCTTAATTTAAATTTCTTCATTAAGGGGATGGTTTTTCGCAATTTCAAACCTAATAATTAGCGCAGTCGATTTGTTTATAAAATATAATTTCTTTATGAGCAATGGTAAATTAAATGCAATAAATTCTTTAATGAATAAAGAGGTCGTCACTAAAAGTATATATAATTCTAGTGCTTGATATATCTGAATCGAGTTAGACACTGATAAAAACCTTTCCTTTTTTGAAAAATCTGCTAAATTAAGAGTATTTATTCTTGAGCTGGCTAAGAGTTGTAGTTGCTTGATTGAAATTTTTATTACAATTAAATAATTAATAATTAATATTTGACAAAAAAGGGAGTAGTCAGAAAGAGATTGCGGGAAGAATAATTAAAAGAAGGAAGTTAATACAATCACTGAACTCAGTACTATGGGATAAAAAAATGAAAACAACAACAAAAAACAATATATAGAAGCATAGTACAGAGTGTACTCACATATGGAGCAGAGGTATGGGATGTGAGTGCAAAAAATAAAAATAAGTTGCTTTCGACCGAAATGGACTATCTTCGTAGAAGTTGCCGATTAAGAAGAGTGGATCGAGTGAGAAACGAGACAATTAGGAATATGATGGGGATGGAAAGAGATATTGTGGACGAGGTGCAAAGGAAACAACTGGTTTGGTATGGGCACACGTGTAGAATGGATGAGGAAAGAATCCCAAATAGGGTTCTACAATGGACACCGCCGGAGAAACGGAGGAGGGGTCGCCCCAGACGATGTTGGATGGACGACGTGAACGAGGCTATGCACTCCAGAAACCTAAACGAAGAGGATAGTCAGGATCGAGAAAGATGGAGACTGGGTGCGGAGAAGCATTGAGAGACGTAGCGAGTCCGCGATAAGTAAATAAGTAAATAATTAATATTGTTTTTTCTTAAGGAAAAAATAAATCATTTTCCTAACTCGAGTTTAATGTTCTAAAATTTGAAATAAAATTTGAGCTTGATACATGGCCTAATATCTTATAATACAAAACGCGAAAGTTAAATAATTTTATTCAATAATTCCTGATCATTGATTCTACATTACGAACAACTATTTATTATTTTTTTGAAAAATGAATAAGCACCCTACAGGATTCATAATATTATTTTAATTTTACAAGTTAAAGTTTAGTTCGAATGGAAGATTGAAATTATCACTCACCGTTACCGATCTCAGGAGAGATTTCAAAAATAATATTGAGTGAATAGAGGAAAACGATTTTTATATATGGTTGTGAGTGGTGGATTTAATAAAAAAATTTATTTCAGTTTTTTTTTAAGTTACAGATAAATTAATTATCTTAATTTAAAAGTAATCAAAACATCTTCAAAATATATTTTTTGCCAATTAATGAATGAATAATCTAAGAGACTAATATTTTTTTAAGAGTTTTCTTAATGATTTGCAAAAATAGATAACTAATTTATAGGAATAATCATTACTATATATTATGCAAAAAAAAATGAAAATATAAATATTATCAAACTGAATTCCATGATTAATTTTCTTTGGCGTCTGTAATCTGCGTTTCTGGCAAAATTCGAATCTAGTCATTTCTAATCGAAAATCTATCTAAATTTTGTATACTATTTCATGTCTAACGCCCGGTTGCGAAAATTTGTATGTCATATTTCTTTAATTAAGCTGATGATTTAGGTTTTTACAATAAGGCGAATTAACACTACCATTATTGGGGCTTAGGTAAAATTAATCGATGGTAAATTCATTGCGGAAGATTCATTGCAGAGAATATACATCGTGCAAAAATTCATCGCAAGAAAAACTCATCGTGAGAAGATGATAAAGACTAACTGGGAAGCACCCGCTGTTGGTAAAAGATGGGAATCGATAGCCAAATCCAACACCATCCCCAATAGCCTGCCAAGGGTCGTAGCATGCGCCACGTTTAGAATGGCTAATGACCATGATTACCTCCAAAGCCATCTGCACCGCAATCGTCTTGCTGACTTTCCCCTCTTATTCCTCTTATGTACAGAGGAAGAGGGCTGATCATCTCAAGAGTTACGGTGCCCTGGCAGATCTAGCATATATATGGGATTTTGGGCTGCAGCCCAGGGCCCCATGGATATAAAGGACAGCATCCATTGAAGACATTTCTTTTCAGCAGAGATGTGTATTTCAGAATTTCTTTAGGTTAACGGTCATCATTTCATTTGTCTGGTCAAAAAATAGGAGTTTAATTCACAGTAATTTGGCAAATTTTAGACTTTGAAAGCCGATATATTATATTTTATATCAAAAAGTTTGTGTTAGAATATTTGCATTTTAAAGGGTAGTTTATTTGAAAAAACAGTAATTACTTACTTGAAATAATTTTTAAAAATATGAAATTAATAAATATTATAAAATAATGGATTAATAATAATTATATTCAATTTTGAACGAAATTGATTGATTAGTTTTTAAGAAAATGGTAAAAAGCTAGAAAACCGTAACAAATGATTCTCTGATGCCGGGTGACTTGCGACCCAGCAGCAAGGTCAAAAGAATTATAAATGAAAAAGAAAACAATCTTATTTTATCGAGTTCTTTCTATCTGAAGGTTCACAGTATGTCTATTATATAAGAAACTAACATTTTGATTAAGAATTTTGTAGTTTAAAAGAAATTGTATGAAAAGATTCAATTTCTTCTCTCCAGGGGCAAAATTTTTATTTTTTTCCTCATTAGATATTTATTCAAATCTATTGAAATTTCATATCTACCTGTTATTTTTATTTCTCTTTTATATCAAATTATTAAGTAAATTTGAATTTTAAAGGGTAGTTTATTTGAAGACCTATTTGAAAAACTCTAATAGTTATTGAAATTTTTTTAAAAATATCAAATTAATAGATATTTTAAAACAATTAATTATTAATAATTTACTTCAATTTTAAACTACATTGATCAAGTACTTTTTGAGAAAATGGTCAAAAACGATCTGAACCGTAAAAAAAACATGTTATTTTATTGTTTGTTATGTTATATTTATTTATTTATTTATTTATTTATTTCAACGGCTAAAAAGCCTCAATTTACAAAATTATAAGAAATAACAACATATTCCACATACATCAATAATATTAATTACATACATCAATACATTACATAATTATATATTAACATTTCATTCATCATTCATAAACAAGCGTGAGCTTCTTGAACAAACCACTACACGGCCGATTTCAAGGAAGAATTCTGAGGGTTAACCAATTTTGGTTGCCAACTACCATTGTAACAATGACAGAGTCTGAAGAACTGGATTTCTTTCAGGATGTCTACCAGTTAGGCATCTCTGGCCAGAAGCAGATGGCATTGTTCTTCTTAACGCACCAATTGGGGCCATGTAGGGGAAACCAGAGCAGGAGAGCTCTGTGCATTTTACCTGACCTGAACACCAATTTTATGCCACCCATAAACCATACAATCAGAGGCCATCATACTGAATTTACATGAAGCTGTAGAAGGACTCAGCAAGCAAGAGTGTAGTTAATGATTCAATCTTGACATTGGATTATCAGTAAGTGATGCTATTTTCTTAGAACTTTGTGCTGAACTTCTCTCAATCCCAATCATTGTCACCCCTCAAATTCCGGTCATCAAACAGCAGATGCACTTTACACAAGTATGAGTTGATTGAAGTTGAACACCGATATTTGATCACATCAGGACTTTGAACTGACTTGGTGCTACGAAAGCAAAACCCCAACTCCCGATTAGCTTCACCCACCACATACGTGAATGTGTTCTTTAAAAGGTGAGTTTGGAGTCGAAAATGACTCCAAGATCTTATTAGGGTGCTAGCTCAGCTGAGTAGTGCCATTTTTCAGTGCCTGGTTGAATTTAAAGTGGTTTGGTTCTTTAGAAAAACTAATAGTAAAACATGTTATCAAAGTTTGGGAAAAACGAGTTCGCATCACATATCATTATTTTTGTGATTAAATGAAAATAAGAACAAAGTTTTAAACTGTTTTTTTATTTGTCCATGGCATGCTTGATATACGAAACTTAAAAAAATTGAAAACTCAATTACCTATTTTGTTTCTTTAATAAATTAGTTAATAAAATATTCTTTAAGCAATAACTGTTAAACGAATGGAGATATCGACATGCGGTTTGAACATATTTTGTTGCAAATTTGATCTACTTTCTGAATCTAATAAAATAATTATACGGTTCTATTTAAGATTTCGGAGCAAAATTAATAAAACGTTTAACTTTATGAAACACGCCCCTTAGCGTAGAGGCGACAAGAACTAGAATGGCATGATGTTTTTATTTTATTCACAAACCTTCCTTTCTTTGAACCAGACCTTGTTAACAAATTTCCGTTAAGTCAAACTTAAGTTATAGACACTAGAGTCCATAAAAGTTTAGCATCGCCTCCCGCCTTTATTTTACGTCCTACAATAAAAAGTCATTTATCAAAAAGATGGACTATTATAGTGGCATTAACGTGAGAGTATTCATTTCTAAACTTATATTGGAAAATTTTTGAGAAAATTGCATTTTTTATACGATCGAAGCTATTTAGCCACCTAGCGGTGGACGTATGAACTTAAAAAATATTTCCAGCAATTTTTCTTGGTCGATTTCCTCTGAAGGATTTTTTTCCCAAACTTCTACGATTATTAGTTCCTGAGATACGGTACCTCGTCACCCTTATTGAATCACCCGGTACATATAATACAAATATTTATACATCGAATTTTAGCATGGAGTTAATCCAAAACCCAAATAGGGTACGAGGTGATTAAAAAAAATACACATACTTTATATTTCATGATGGAATATTTATCTTCTTTTTGTTTGAATAAATGCAAATTTATAAAGTTTTTATAACAAAGGCAGGGACACACCTTGTTCATAACATGTAATATTATGTAATACGACACCCCCCTCCCTCCTAAAATCAAATCTGGGTATCCTACTAACGAAGGGTTCTACAAAAAATTATCTCAAAAAAGGGTTCCGCGGGATGAAAAAGTTTGAAGAACGCTGCTCTATAGTATCCAAGGCAAAAAAAAATTATCCAAATGGCCATGTAATTAAATATTCTTTTCTGTTCTATTCATCGAATTTATTTATTTACCCACTTACGTGTTTAATATTTAAAATTTAATATTAAATCTTACTTAATAAAAATAAAAATGTTATCCCCTATGAAGATGATGATTCACAAAATGAAGATTTAATTCAAGAAGAATTTTAATATCAGAACAGGCCGCTACAATCCCACAAGCTTCAGTAGAAGAAAATGTTCAAGATGCTTGGCTATATCAAATAGAAAGTAAAGTTGAAGATCTGGAAAATTGTGAAGTGGGCGATTTATCTGGATTTCAAGAAGCGAGTAAATTAATTGAAAGATTAATACAGGAACATCTTGGCGAGCCTGAATTTATGCCTTATCTTTTCGTCAACAATGGTGATACTTATCATGGTCGATCCATAATTCACGTAAACCTTATAAAGAAATAAAATTACAAATTTAAATTTAAAAAATATAAATTACTATTAGATAGGTTTTTTAATTTCAATTAATTAATTATTAATTTTATTATTATAAATGTTTCACCTAGTACATCCCTGAACAAAATGTTTAAAGAAAATAAGGAAGAGAATTATTTTTTAAATCCAAAAATTCGACAGTTTTTTGATTTATGAGAAAATATATATACCGGGTGAGTTTTTATTTTGAGACAGTCTTATAACTCAATAACAGTTCATTATATGAAAAAAAGTTTCAGATAAGAGTTTATATCAGGGGGAAATTAAACTACGCCATTGTTTGTCGATCTTGAACAAGCTTTCAAGGGTATTTCACGGTCAAGTTCTGTTTTTTAAATAGAACCCTATATTTTTCGTTATGTCTACTTAATCTACTAAAAAAATTGAACAACTTTCATAGGAAGAATTTTTTATACGACATCAAATAAACAAAATACATGAATCAATTAGATCTCAAAAAAATCTTAATATTTATTTATATATTTATTTATTTCAATATAATAATTATTTAACTTAATTATCAATTAAAAATGATTAAAAAATTAATTATTAAATAAATAATTATTAAATCGAAAAAGTCAAAACAATGAAAATAAGAGTTTAGAAAGAGATTAAAACTTTGTTATACTCAGATTTAAGAGATTATTTTCTACTTAATAGATCTATTTAAAATCTTGACCTTAAAAAAGTTTATTTCTCGTGTCAATCCAGTAGATATGTACGTATATAATATTACCATAATAAAAATGAAGCATTTTTTGTTGAAGACAGAATTAAAATGGTCTTAATTTATGGTGAATGTGGAATAAGTGTTAAGGGCTGCCATTGAAATGGATGCCGAGCGTTTTCCTGATAGGAATACACCCTCACAAGCTTCATTTTATCGTGTCAAAAACAGGAAATGTAAAGGGTACGAAGAAACTGGAACAGGCCAAAATAAGGAAATTGGAACTGGAATTCATCCAGAAGACTTGTGATAACACTCTGGAATGTCACAGAACAGTGTAGCATAATTATTAAATTATTTATTTAATAATTAATGATTTAATCATTATTATTTAATAATTAAGTTAAATAATTATTAAAAATAATTATTATGATTTTTTTAGATCTAATTCATGTATTTTGTTTATTTGATGTCGTATAAAAAATAGTTCTTATGAAAGTTGTTTAGTTTTTTTGTAGTTTAAGTAGACGTAACAAAAAATATAGAGTTCCATTTAAAAAACAGAACTTGACCTTAAAATACTCTTGAAAGCTTGTTGCAGGTCAACAACCAATAGCGTAGTTTAGTTTCCCCTTGATATAAATACACTTTTATTTGAAAAATTTTCCCTTAAAATGAACTGTTTTTGATACGTCTCAATATAAAAAAACTCACCCGGTATATATATATGTAATATATAAAAAAAATGTAGAGTATTCCGATTGTTTATTGAGATAGCGAGACATGAGCTGGAGTGCCACAAACACCTACGCCCAGGCCTCCACCCTTTCGATTGATCAATTTTTTCTTCTCTTCGGTAATGCAAGGTGCAAGGATCAAGATCCATAGGGACGGCATCTTCCTGGTGCGCTCCTTCTTAAATTAAATTTCATTAAAAAAACGAACAGATTATTTGTTGACAGACGAACAATTAACGTCTTAAATAGTTTTTAAGCTGTCTAAGTTTAAAATCATTTTTTAATGACCATGCTTCAATACTTTTTATGCTCTTAAAATATTCTTATTAAAATAAATATGTAGGTTATAATGAAAGGCAGTCTATAAATTATTTAAAATTTATTCAATTTCCGACGTTTCGGAGACTTTTTCTCCTTTTGAGAGTATTGAATAGTTATTGATGGGCGAGTATAACTCGGTTCCCATTTGTCTCTCCTTTCAGTGATAGCAACAATTTTACAATATTTTCCAACATTATACCATAATTTTATTTATTTCCTTAGAAAGACGGACTGGTAAGCGAAATAAGTAGGTTTATAATGAAAGGCAGACCATAAATGGATTCATCAGATAAACCAAGTACACTTATGGTATAATGTTGGAAAATATTGTAGTATTGTTACTATCACTGAAAGGAGAGACAAATGGGAACCGAGTTATGCTCACCCATCAATAACTATTCATTACCCTGAAAAAGGAGAGAAAAAAGTCTCCGAAACGTCGGAAATTGAATAAAATTTAAATATTTTATGGACTGCCGTTCATTATTATACCATAACTGTACTTGTTTATAATGTTGGAGAATATTGTAATATATCACTGAAAGGTGAGACAAATGGGAACCGAGTTATACTCACCCATCAATAACTATTCAATAGCCTGAAAAGGAGAGAAAAAATTTCTCCGAAACGTCGGAAAGTGAATAAAATTTAAATAATTTATGGACTTCCTTTCATTATAACCTACTTATTTTGCTTACCAGTGCGTCTTTCTAAGAAATTAAATCAAATTAAATTCTTATTAAAAGATCGCAGGATTTCAATTTATTTCTTGGCTAAAAGATTAATCTATTTTAGAATGTTGGCTTGGAACCTTATATAAAAGTAAAAAAAGAAGCTATTGACGAACAAGGAATTGAAGATGAAATTGAAGATGAAATTGAAGATGAAGTTGAAGATAAAGAGGAAGAGGAAGAAGAAGAAATTGAAGACCTAGAAATGATTCGTATGAATGAAAAATATAAAAAGCAAGAGAGAAAGCCTCCATCTAATTACAAAATTATAACTACAATAAGACAACCTAAGGTGAAAATTAATTTAATTTATAGAAGAACCTTTGATTTGAGATGATTCAATATTTTTATTAGTTATACATTCCTTCTGAAGATGTGTATGAAATTATTTGTCATCCATGTACTAAAGAGCACCTTTTTGAAAGAATTCTCAAATGTGGTTCTATTGTTTATGATATTTCACAATTCCCTGACCAAATCCCAGAAGCCGCATGGGTAATCCAAGGTAAATTGACCAAAATAATAATAATTTTTTAAGACATTACTAGCGTTATACCACGATGATCAACTTCGTATAAATCTCGTGATTCTTGAGTGATACTTACTAAACTGACAAAAATTAAGGAACTTTAATAAATACAAATATAACCACCCATTGTACAATTTTTGTAGGACAATACTCTGGAAAGAGTATAGGTAACTCTGGTATAACACGGTACTTATATAGCAGTCTCAATAAATCCTGGTCTTGCACTTAGAACTTTATCTTTTCTTTTATATCCAGATGTGTGGCTCTTAATTAATTTTTGAAATTCGACTTTTCCCACCTCAAATTTACAGTTATTACTTAATTATATGATTCAGTCTCTCGCAAAATATTACATTAAGTGGCCCATACACTGTCAAACAAATTGCGCAACACAGGCCTTTGTGAATTATTTGACAGTGTATGGGAGTGTTTGATGCGTTGCGCAAATGTTTGATAAGTTTCAAAAATGTTTTGCGGGAGCCGTTGTGCAACGCGTTGTGTTGTGTATGGGCGAGTTGCGCAATATTTCCAAGGGTATGATTATGAATGATGCGTTGTGCGTCGCTTTATTGTGCAATTTCTCTGGCAATGTATGGGCCCCGCAACTTTGCACAACGCAAAATTTGTTGCGAAATTTGTTTGACAGTGTATGGGCCCCTTTAGTGTTATAAGAAAGGTTACCCGAATATCTATTGCAAGACCCAAGGCTATGAAACTAGAATTCTAATATCCGGACATGTGATTCGCCTAAAAAATTTCAAACCTAAGTGAATTCTCCTGCAATTTGACCAAAATAGTTTATACACTAATCAGTAATCACTCTTAGGGCCCGGACTCAGTGGAGAGCGTTCGGCGGGGCGTCGGGCGGTGAGGGTTTGTATGGTGGGCACTGAGGTCACTATAATACGAGCGCGTGTGATTGTAATGCACGCCACCCACCCCGCTCTTAACATGATCGGGCACTGAGACCCAGCCTTAGCCATTGAAGCTATCTCAAGCAAATTTTATAGAGTTAGGGCCGGTTGTATGTCGCAAAGTAAATGCGTCAATGGCATCTGATTGGCCATCCCAATCCCTCCATTTACCATCTACCCTGTGTTAGTGGTAAAAAGCATTTACTTTGCGACATACAACCGGGCTTTAGTCTCTGGGACCCTAGGAAACGATCAATGCAAAAATAAATAAGGCGAAATGTATGAGGTTTAAAAAATGAAAATTCCAGGCCCTTCCATTTTTTCATACCGGCCCAAAACTAGCGAGTGTCCACGATGAAGCTCACAAAAAGTCTGTCAAATACATAATAAAATACTAAAGTTGTTTAGTCATTTTCATTGTTTGTTTGTTTGCTTTTTGTTTATTTTTATCATCATCATAGTTACTTTATTTTACAGAACTAGAAAGATATTTGGATAAACTTCAAGAAACAGTTCCAAAAACGTTTAAAAAATATTCGAGAATTAGACGATTTGTTTTAATTTCGAATTTACTTACTTGGGTGAAAACAATGCCAATTGACCCAAAAGAACCAGAACTTCCATTTACAGAGGCTGATTTCCGAAAAAGAAAACCAGATGAAAAATATAAAACGCATGTGATTTTAGAGAAAGAGGTTCTCCGAATTGGGAAAAAGGTTACAATCAATATTAATTTAGAAATAGTTTATTTAAATAATTAATTAAATTTTTACAGCATCCCCGTCATTTAAAGACTGCTGTAGTATGCGCTGGACTGACATATGGATGTAAAAATATGACTCTTCATTATTTATTTAAATTAGCTTGGAAAAATGAACATTATTTGCCGATTATAGGAAATGGTGAAAATTTAATTCCAATGTTTCATGTGACAGATTTATCTAGGTAATGAATTTGAAAAGATAATTGGAGCAACAATTAAAAACTTTTTTAAGACTGGGTTTGCTGTTTCCTAAATTCAACGTTTGCCTCGGGAGTTCGCAAACGGTTTAAGCTAGAAGAATGAAACTTGGCACATAGATAGATAGTTAATACGAACTTTTGTAGCAAATTTCGACTCTTAAAATCAAGTCGTTCAAGATCTCCTTAAACCAGGGCTGTCAAATCCGTGGCCCGCGGGCCACATACGGCCCAGCAATGCAATGAGGGTGGCCCAACATAAAATCATAAACTTCCTTAAAACATTGAAATTTATATGTAGAGAGATATATTTATTCCCTTTTTCGAAATGTGAATGTACATTTGTACAATACGTGAAGCTTTTTCAAGAATAAAATTCACTAAAAGCAAAATTATAAGCTCAACTAATAAGATAAAAAAAATATTAAAGTTTCGAATTTTTAAAAATTCTTCTTCTTCGCATATTTTCATTTTCTAAAATATTTAGCCATCGATTCTCATCTAATACTTGAGGAATAACCATTCTATATTGGATTTTTTGGCGTTTCGGTTTTTATTGGTAACCATTGCTGAAGACATAGAGGAATCGACTTTAAACCAAAAATAGCGATTGATTCTCATCTAATACTTGAGGAATAACCATTCTATATTGGATTTTTGACATTTCGGTTTTTATTGGTAACCATTGCTGAAGTTTGAGTTGTTTGCCAAAAAAGAATTTAGTCTTTTTGATTTTAAGTCGATTCTTCCACGTTTTCAATAGAGGTTGCCATTAATGGTCAAAACATCAAAAATGGAATGCAATAAGGTTATTCCTCTAGTATTAGATAAGAATCGATCGTTATTTTTGATTTTATGTCGATTCCTCCATGTCTTCAGCAATGGTTACCAATAATAATCGAAACGTCAAAAACCTAATGTAGAATTGTTATTCCTCAAGTATTAGATGAGAATCGATGGCTATTTTTGATTTTAAGTCGATTCCTCTATGTCTTCAGCAATGGTTACAATAATAACCGAAATGTCAAAAATCCAATGTGGAATGGTTATTCCTCGACTCTTAAATGAGGATTATTTTTGAATTAATGTCAATATGAACTACAAATTGCAAGTGATATCTGATTAATAATAAAGGAACAAACATATTAATATTTCAAATGAATTTGGATAAAGTTTAGCAACGATCCGTTGCAGTTTTTTTATTTCAGATTTTCTTGTTAATTCAGATAACAGTTTTTTTTATTTCAGAAATCTTGGAAGTGGCTGCAAGTTTATAGATCTACATTACTCATACAGACTTGGGATTTCTACTATTGCTGAGATAATAAGAGAAGTTTGTTATTTTAAATGGGCTGTACTGAAAGACATGTGTTTACCACAACCGACAAAAGAACATTGGTTAAGAATTGCAAATGATTTTAATTCACGAGCCAATTTTCCAAATTGCATAGGTGCAATTGATGGTAAACATATAAGAACTACAAAACCATACAACAGTGGATCAATGTGTTATAATTATAAACACTTCTTTTCTATAATTTTGCTTGCCATTTGTGACACTGACTACAAGTTCATATACATAGATGTCGGTTCCTATGGAAAGGATAGCGATTCCACTATATTTCAGCATTCAACATTTTATCAAAAGCTAATAAAAAATGATTTACAAATTCCGGAATCCAAGCCTATTTCATCAACAAATCGTATACCAGCACCGTTTGTTATTGTTGCTGACGAAGCGTTTGGACAATCTGATAAAGTTATGAGACCGTTTGATGGATCAAATTTAATAACGAAGAAAAAATTTTTAATTATAGACTTTCTCGTGCTCGACGATATATCGAATGTTCATTCGGCATATTAGCAAATAAGTGGCAGATTTTTCACAGACCTATTAATGTGAATTTGGATCTAGTAATAAGCATCGTTAAAACATGTTGCGTTCTTCACAACTATGTTCGAGAAAGAGACGGATACAAATTCGAAGATACCCTGTCAATTCCTGGCTTAGAAGAAGTGCTAAATGGTATCCAAAGATCTACGCGACTTGGTTTATCATACAGAGATATGTTTGCTGATTATTTTATAACTGAGGGTCAATTATCTTGGCAGATGAGCAGAATTCATTAAATTAAATGACATGTAATTACCTAAGTTTTTTCTTTCTTCCTTTGTCAATCCTTCACCTCCAAATAACTCCACTATTTCTTCCCACTGTTTTATCTTCAAATCCCGATTGGAATATTCGTCACTAGAGAGATGCCAAATAGCTTTACGGAATTCTATTTCCATTATAAATTTTTCTGTATCGAAAGCCTGAGCCATTTTTGTACTCGACGTCCGGTCGTCTCGATTGTTGCTCGCAGTGTGAACCAGTATCTTTTATCTATGGTGTGAACGCTTCTTCGGCAACCGGCAGTGTCGCTCGTGTGTCGCCCGTGCGTCGCCACCGCGCGGCGACTCGCAAAATCACCTGGGCGACAGGCAACCAAGTGCGTACACACTCATTTAAACTATAGAAAGTCACAGTCGCCGTCGACCAAGTCTCCGGCGACCAGTCGACAGTTCGTAAAGACCTAGTGCGTAAACACTCATTTAAACTATAGAAAGTCACAGTCGCCGTCGACCAAGTCTCCGGCGACCAGTCGACAGTGCGTAATAGGCCTAATATCCTTATATAGCAGCCAATCGATTTTATTCTTGTAAATTAATCGAATGTTTTCTACATTTGATTCAATAGCGAATCAAATGTAGGGAATTTTTATCAAATATTGAGTGAAAATAATATCTGAACTTATATATTTCTAACTTGAAATAATGATGTTAAATAAATTTTTATAATTTTTCTCTTTAATATATCAAAGAATAATTGATACATCAATGAAAATTGTTTTTGACCGAGCTTATTTGAAAAAGATATTTATCGCGAGACTACTGCGGATTACGCTATTGGAGTCTGCTGAGTTTTAAGTCTGGGGCCAAGAGAAATATATAATATCTGAGATTTCAAATTCACTTGGTGATCCATCCGAATGTCTAGCGGGCTATACGCGAAATGACGTTGGATTGTAGCTAAGTGGATCACATCTTTTCTCTCTTGGTCCAGACTTAAGACTCCGCAGACTCCAGTAGCATAATCCGCAGTAGTCTCGCGATAAATATCTTTTTCAAATAAGAGCGGTCAAAAACAATTCTCATTGATGTATCAATTATTTATTCTTTGATATATTAATGAGAAAAATTATAAAATTTATTTAACATCATTATTTCAAGTTAGAAATATATAAGTTCAGATATTATTTTCACTCATATTTGACAAAAATTCCCTACATTTGATTCGCTATTGAATCAAATGTAGAAAATATTCGATTAATTAATGGCAAGGATCTAACATACATGCTAATAGATCAAGCGCTCTGGACTGGGAGATTAAATATATAACATCTGAGATTTTAAATTCACTTGGTGATCCATCCGAATGTCTAGCGGGCTATACGCGAAATGACGTTGGATTGTAGCTAAGTGGATCACATCTTTTTCTCTCTTGGTCCAGACTAAAGACTCCGCAGACTCCAATAACGTAATCCCCAGTAGTCTGCGATAAATATATTTTCAAATAAGAGCGGTCAAAAACAATTCTCATTGATGTATCAATTATTCTTTGATATATTAATGAGAAAAATTATAAAGATTTTATTTGTATTAGTTTTATTTTTAAAATTTACATTAGACGATTGTCTAATGATTGTTAATTTGATAATAATTGGAAAATGATTTGAACCATATGGCTCGTCCAAAACAGCCAATTCTGTCGTTGGTGCGATTTCGGGAGATACTATTGTTAGATCCAGAGGAGATGTCGTTCTATTTAGTTTTGGAACCATTGTTGGTCCTCCATTGTTGAGTAATATCAATCCATCCTGATCGATGTTTTCTACTAATTTTCTTCCGGCAGTATCTTCGCGGTTTGCCCCTAACAATCTTGACTGTTCGTTAAAATCTCCACTTAAAAAAATAGTTCCTTTAATTTGGTTCATTAGGGACCTCCATTGGTTAATATCAAGAATTGTGTTTGGAGTAGCATATCTAGACATAAAGTTTATTATTAAATTTTTTGATAGATATGCCCTTATTAAACATACTTCAAAACTTAAATTAGTATTATTTCATTATTCGTGTCCATGATTAATAATTAAAGGAATCATAGGGAGTTGGACAAGACTTCAAATTAAATTAAATACAAGTTTTGATCAAACATGCCATACGTTTCGTTGCTGTTTTGCAACCTCCTCAGTGGCTCATTTATTAAACTTATTTGTCAGGCTTTTAACTAAGAGAAAAAACATTTCAAACAGTATTCTTTTTCTATCACAATTCATTCAATTCATCAAATAACATAAAATATAAACCTTTTAAACAAAGTAATTGTTTTTTGTCAAAAAACTAAAAGAATCAAATTCAACAAAGAAATTTTTTTATTATTATAATAATAATAAAAAAAAATTCCTTTGTTTAATTTGATTCTTTTAGTTTTTTGACAAAAACAATTACTTTGTTTGAATTGAATGAATTGTGATAGAAAAAAGAATACTGTTTGAAATGTTTTTTCTCTTAGTTAAAAAGCCTGACAAATAAGTTTAATAAATGAGCCACTGAGGAAGTTGCAAAACAGCAACGAAACGTATGGCATATTTAATCAAAACTTGTATTTAATTTAATTTAAAGTCTTGTCTAACTCCCTACGATTCCTTTAATAATTAAATTAGTATTATCTATAACAATTTCGTTAAAACTTATATTTTTTTATAAGAATTGCTACTCCCTTTTTCCATCATCACGATCTTTTTTAATTAAATTATATCCTTTAAAACGATAGTTAAATTTCTTCTTAAACCATGTCTCACATATTAACGCTATATCAATGTCTTTAGATATCATTATTTTTCGAAAGCCTCTTTCTTGGCATGTAATGACCTTGCATTCAATTGTATGACAGAGAAATATTTTTTTTGATTCTGATTATTACTATCCATAGTAGATAAGAAATAAAAATAGAATAAATTATATTTATTTACTTTTTTTCTTGATAAATCATTTAATATTTATTATTTTATAAATTGATATTTTGACCTTCATTCTTATTATTCGATGTGTGTGATAATGCATTATCATCTATTATATTCACATTTCATTATATTAATATTTTCAGAAGGGTCCATTCTAGGATTATCCTCTTTTTGATTAGTACCACATGTACGATAAGGATTTCGTGTAATAGGAGATGTTGCAATATTTATGTTATTATTAGGCAACTAGAAATTTGGTTTCGGCCTAGGGGGATGTGGTTTCCTTTCATTTTGGGTTTTTATTTTAAAATGTTTTTTATTATTTTGTTCACTTTCATTATCAAATCTAATTCTTTTTTGAGGAATAGTTTTGTTATTTGAAGAGATATTATTCAAACTAGGGAAATTCTTTGAGTCAAACACAATTGGAGGAGAGGGGATGATTGACACTGCATCAAGATAGGGTTTATAGTTTACAATACTCAGAGCTTCTTTAAAAGAATAACTTTTAAGAGATATGAGCTCTTTAATTTTCATTTGCTTTTGGTATTCTGGGCAGATTCTTGTGTTGGCGCAATATGCTCGCCACCGCAATGTACACATTTTGGGGGATCTGAGCTTGTACTAACTGTAATATCATGTTCTAACATACAGGAAGAGCATCTCCTTTTAGATCGGCAACCCGCCATCTTGTGGCCATATCTTAAACAACCTAGACAAATAATAGGCCTCGAAATATAAGGAATCACTTCAGTTTTCACTGAATGTGTGATTATATAATTTGGAAGTAACTTTTAAGGAGT
This sequence comes from Forficula auricularia, assembly GCA_024734495.1. Taxonomy (NCBI): domain Eukaryota; kingdom Metazoa; phylum Arthropoda; class Insecta; order Dermaptera; family Forficulidae; genus Forficula; species Forficula auricularia. The sequence goes on from JALMQS010000714.1 coordinate 112,937, forward strand.
TCGGTGTTGGTTCTAGGTGAAACATTTTAATATAATAATAAAACTAAGATACGAGGTAGGTTTCACAAAAAAGGTGAAACCTACCTCGTATCTTAGTTTTATTATTATAATTTGGAAGTGTTTGTGAGGCAAAAGTTATTTTAATTGAGTTAGTAGGCTGTAGGGAGGTGGTCGCTTCATTTGTTTGACAACTCTTTTGGCTATGACAAAGCTGTTTGCCTATGTGATGTTATGTTTTCTCACCGCCAGGTTCGCTGTCATCAGTGTTCCCCCACCAGTGGTGCACCATTACCCCTTGTCGCGCTGAACTAATGAATGTCAACTTGGCGATAAATCATTATTTTTATATATATTATAATAAAAGAGAGTGGGAATTCAAATCGCTCATTTGAAAATATATAGTTGATATAAAAGGAGTCTCATTAAACATACTTTTTCAATTGACACTATTTTTATACAGCAATAATTTTGTCTGAACCGAAAATCAGATGCACTCATTTTTTTCACTGAAATACAAAAGTCCAAGGTGCTTTTTTCACTATTATTTATATCCGACGATTGGCTGTTCGGTTTTCAATGTGTGTTTGATTAGGAAAAAATGGGATCCCCAAACACACCCCGCCCGACGATTGGCTGGTTCGATTTTCAATGTGTGTTTGATTAGAAAAAAAAATGGGAGTTCAAAACACACCCCGTCCGGACTTAACTTTCGGAGGTTTGGTTAATATATATTCAGTTCGGCTCGGTTGGGTTCGTATAGCTCCTTTTCGGGCTGGTTTTTAGACGGTTCGGTTGGCGCCAGCCGAACTGAATATATATTAACCGAACCGGAGTCGTTTGCACATATTCGGTTCTATTATGTGGTTTGATTTAATAAAAATATTGTAAATAATATTAGTAATATTTATTATATTATTATAATATTAATAATTACATTATTATTGATCTACTGCACTTTTAATTAAAAACCGATTAGACGGAATCAAATTATATACACCCGCAATATCATCAACTGAACTTAACTTACAAGACAATTATATAGTATACCGACTTGATCGAAATAAGGTAAATAGCACAAAAACAAAAGGGGGCGGAATCTTAATTGCGGTAAACAAAAGAATTCCCAGTAGATGCCTGGAAAACAACTCTCCTCACATCGAACATCTATTTGTAAAATTACACGCCAAAAATCTTAATATTATGATCTGCTCCTCATATCGTCCACCAAACTCGCCTCCAGAACTTCTAAGCCAGCACCTTGCGGAAATTAATCGACTTCAAACCTCATCACCATCGGATCTCTTAATCATCGGTGATTATAATCTACCCACCTTATCCTGGGAAAACAACTCAAACTGCGCACAATCCACTTCACTTGGACGGATTTTCCACGAGGCAATCAGTGATATGAACTTACGCCAACACAACCATGTCAATAACTCCTTAAACCATATTCTTGATCTAGTCCTCTCTAATATAGATAATGTTTCAGTTATAGAAGCAGATGACAGCATCTTGCCACTAGACAAATCATATCACCCAGCATTAGATATAACCGTACCTGTTCCATCCTTATCTATTCCCCATGAACAACAGTCATTCTATAAAAACTTTAAATCATGTGATTATGTTAATGTGAACATTCTGTTAGCTAAAATTAACTGGGACGAACTATTTCTTGGACTAAATCTTACGGAATCAATAGACAAATTCTACCTCACTCTTAACAATATAATAGACATACATGTACCAACAGCTTGTACAAAAACCATGAAATTTCCTCACTGGTACTCAACACAACTAAAACAAACCATTCTTAACAAAAAAGCCGAACATAAAAAATTTAAAGAATCAGGCTCATTGGCCCATTATACAAGCTTTAGACACCTAAGAACACTATCCCTTAAATTGACACGAAAAGACTGGGGAAACTATATCACTAAACTTGAATTAACTATCCCTAATAATATAAACAACTTCTGGACCTATACTAACAAATTTAAAAAAAACACCTCTATTCCACCCACTATGACCTTAAACGATCTAACTGCGAATACTCCAAAGGAAACATGCAATCTCTTCGCACAATATTTTTCAAGTGTCTACTCCAAATTACCTTGCAAGACCAGAATCCTACAAAATACTTCCACCATCAACATATCTCAACTCTCCATAACGTCCACTGAACTCATGAAAAAACTAGACTCCCTAGACCCAAACAAGAGCGGCGGACCCGATGGTATCCCCCCTATTTTTCTCAAAAACTGTGCCAAAAATCTTCTGAACCCCTTACTCAACCTCTTCAATCATTCATTGAATATCGGTGAATTTCCATTGAAATGGAAAACATCTTTCATAACTCCCATTTACAAAGACGGTGATAAATCTAATATAACTAATTACCGTCCCATATCAACACTATCCTCAATACCCAAAATCCTCGATAGTTTAATAACCAATAAATTAACTCCACTCTTTAAAAATATAATTCACACGGAACAGCATGGCTTCACCCAGGGACAATCAACTCTCACAAATCTAATTACATACGAACATTTTCTCAATACCTACCTTGAACAAAAATTACAGGTTGACTCTATCTATACGGATCTCAGCAAAGCATTCGACACAGTCAACCACAATCTACTTCTCCAGAAACTAAATCTCCTCGGGGTAGAGGGAACTCTACATCTCTGGCTTTCCGGTTATCTGATGAATAGAAAATGTACTGTCAAAATTCGAAATAATCTCTCCCATGAATTTGTCGCTCACTCAGGAGTTCCTCAAGGATCTCATTTAGGGCCATTGCTTTTTCTAATATTCTTCAACGATGTTTTGACTGTCTTTAATGATGTGAATGTCCTCCTCCTGGCTGATGACTTGAAAATGTTTAAAGTTATTCATTCTATAAATGATTGTCAAACTCTACAATTAAATTTGAATAATTTCAATGCCTGGTGCACTGATAATGGTCTCAAACTTAACGAAACCAAGTGTAAATTCATAAACTTCTACAGGGCAACAAATTTGTTAAAATTTACATATTCAATAGATAACCACAAATTACTAAGCGTTGATAATATTAGGGACTTGGGTGTGATCTTCGATACTAAATTGACATTCGTCCCACACATAAATAACATTGTTAGTAAAGCTCGTAAAACCTTGGGTTTCATCACGCGGATAACCTCATCCTTTCGAAACATAGATGCACTCAAATTCTTGTTCACTGCTCTCGTGAGAAGTAAACTTGAATACTGCAGTGTAATATGGAACCCCTACTATGAGATACATAAGGCATCCTTGGAAAGAGTCCAGCATAAATTTTTGAGGACGGTTAATTATAAACTAGGCATAAGTATAGATAATCTGAATTATGACTATCTAATTTCACACCTGAAACTCAACACACTGGAACAACGACGTGATTACAATGACATTTCCTTCCTGCTTAAACTTATTTCCGGAAAAATCGTGTGTCCAAAAATTCTATCTACGCTAAATTTTAGAATCCCATCCCATAGCACGAGATCCCAAGATATGTTTGTAGTTCCACATCACTCGACTAACTTCGGTAAAACCAACGCCATTGACAGAATTCAAACACTAGCAAATAAACACTCGACCAATCTTGACCTTTCCAGCACAACTCCTCACCAACTCAAAAAAATCATCTTAAAACCATCAGCCACATTGTAAAAACCACTTCAGTGTAATAAGTTTGTTTTTTTCCTCTCTGATACCTATCTGTTATTTTATTATATCCATATTGTTTTAATATTGTATCCTGTATATGTTTCTTTTTCTGTATTGGACATCTTGTCCGTAAAACTAGCTAAACAGCTAAATAAATAAATAAATAAATAAATATTTTTAAATCCCCGTGTCAATATTCGTTGAAGTGCTGCTCCCTGGGAGCGGTCCAATAACTAAGATAGGGAGGGAGAGGTGAGCAGAGTGGGGGAACCTTTTGACAGCGAAATTGGCGGTTAAAATAGGAGACTATCAGCTTTGCATTTACCACTCTTTTTAGTCTTTCCGCCTTAATAATTTTAAATTCTGATAAACATACTTCATTATTTAAAATTTCACCTTCATCAACTTCTATTGGAAAGTTTCTAATTATTCCAAAATTTGTATTTATAAATAGTGGAATGTAAGCTTCGTAACCCAAGTCATGTAACTGCTTATCATTAACGAGTTTATCAAAAAGTATTTTTCCGAGGAGCATCGGATGCATAGGTAGATTGGTGGATTTGGTTATAATTTTACCTGCATCTATTATTTGTGAAAGGGGAGATTCATCATTAAATGGAACTTCCTTGCCATCAGAATCTACATAATATCTTGTGATTGTTTGTTTTTTCAACAAACACAAAGAAAGGTCCTGTATCGGTTAATGAATAAATATTTTTTTGAATAGTGTCTATTTGATTTGAATCCGGTGGGTTTGACACCCCCTTAACATTTAACATTATAAGGGCTCAGCCCCCAGTGGGGGCTTGATTTTCAAATAAATAAATTTAATTCAGTACTTATTTGAGTATTTATATAGAGAAAAAATATAATTATAAATAAAAAAGATAAGAATAAAACCGCTTATCTGAGAGAGGTCAAAGAGTAGACGTCTGCTCGCCAGGAATGTTCACTCACGAATGTTTATATTAATTATCTAGCCATGAAGAAATATAAACAAATACTATACATAATATATTTTCAAGTATAAAATTTACGAAAAGTAAAATTAGAAGCTCACTGTTAGCTAAAAAAATAATAAGGTTCTTTTTCTACATTATTAACCATCTTTTTTGAATAACAAATATCAATAAAATTATAATATTTTATCCGCGGTCCGAGACAATTTTTTTTTCAAATGTGTCACGTGTAAGCCACAAGGCTGGACACCCCTGCCCTAGACTTTATTTTTTATAATTTTCTGGGAATTCTTTAACCATCTAATCGGTTCTTCATTTTGAAATTTTTCAACGCCATTTGAGACAAGAACAAAATTTCTACGAGCTTTCGTTCATAATGTATCATATTCACAAAAAATAAAAAAAATTCATATAAGTTCACTATTTCAGCTGCTTTTCAAGAGTACCGTGTAATTACGCTCTGAAAGAGTCGTTTTTCAAAACATTGGTAGTAGTGAATAGCTAAACGGATTAGGATGGGTTCACATAGACCAGCCAATCTTAGATAAATTTACGAAATGCTGTACGTAAACAGCAACTAATTTACAAGTTATTTGCTATTATAAAAAATTCCGAGCAATTCTATCACGTCAAAATTGCTATAAAATTGTCGTAAATTGATCAATTACATGCGGTATGTTAAGGAGGCAAGCGAAATACCTACACTGGAATTTAGCGCACAAATTTGTATTAATAGACTACACCTCAGTTCAAAGATTAAACTTTCTAGCTCGAACCGAAAATCGCTAATTCTAAAATCTGGGATCAGTTTACCGATTCTAGAACATTTTCCTTTAATTTTTATTAATGGTCTAAACTCAAATCGGATCTTTTGATACCGCTCAATGGGAAAGATTTTTCCTTTCTTCTCTTATGCTCAACTCAAGTCCTTTGTTCTTTTTACTAATTTCACACAGATACATATAATTTTTTATCTATTCGAAAATTACTGCCCAACACAGCAACAATTAGGAGCTTTTAAGCTGTTTTTAGTTTTAAGATTTAAGTATAATCTGATATTATTAGTCATTTTCAGGCTTGTTTTCGAAATCGGAACAACCCTCGAAGATACTCCTGTTTATGTATTGGCTATAGAAAAAGAACCTTTGAAACAAAAACAAATCGTTAAGGTAAATGAATTATTTAATTAAAAATTAGTAATTTATTTAATTTATCAATTTTGTAATTCGTTTAGGCTATTAGCAAAAGTTTATCTACAGGTGCTACAAGATATATTAAAGAAGAAGAAGCCTTTCTTATAAATGAAATAACTGTAAGTTTTTCTGATTAAATATATATTTTTTACTTTATCCAATGCGAAGCATGGGGAAAGTATAGTAATCGGTCTCGCTGCAAGCGCGACTTCTAAGGGTCCTAAGGTAAAGACTACGGAATCCATGGTCTCAATTAAGGTTACAAATTCTAGTATTCCATTAGGTTGAATTTTAGCACTTGACGGTTTTGCCAAAAATTAGATGGGGTCTCGTCTAGAGGCCAAAAAGTGCCATTTTTTTGGAAGTGCGTGCGGATGGATGAATGTTATCGTTTTTTTCGCCCACGATTTTTTCCGAACCGTTGCACCGATGTGAATGGAATTGAAAACCTACGACTAGTTTAACAAAATAAAGCGCTGATTAGTTTTTAGTACATATAGGTCCACAAACATTAGTACTTTATTTCAGAACTTTTTTAGTTTTTTCTAAATATCTTGAAAATGACTTAACCAATTTTGATGAAATTTAATATCCTAATTAAGTATCTTGAGGACAACAAAAAAGGTTAAATAAAGTTTTTAGTAAAAGTATATTTTAAAGTACTTTACTCTAGAGTAAGATAGTACTTTTTTTAATTCCTTATTTTACCAAAAATTTATTCATTTGATCGGTTAAATATAGCTCATTTAACCTAACTTAAGTAAGAATGTATAGGCTTCTCGCTGTGAAATGACAAAAATTTGGTAGGAAATTTTATAAGTAACCATAGCAACTGCGTTGTTTTTTTATCCATTACCTTTGCTCAAGACAGAGAAATCGACTTAAATCCAAAAATAGCGATTGATTCTCATCTATTACTTGAGGAATAACCATTCTATATTGAATTTTTGACGTTTCGGTTTTTATTGGTAACCATTGCTGAAGATAGATAGATAGATTTTATTTTGCTCTGAGAATAAAATTTCTCCTGGAGCATAACAGAAACAAAATTATTATTATTATTATTATTATTATTATAGCCTTTATTTAGTTCAATTTTACATTTAAATTATAATACACAATAAATTACAACATATTTACAATATATTTATACTTATATTATATTTACAATTGTACAAATTATGATGGAACTAGGCCCCTTAGGGCATAGGCCTCTCCCAATATGTTCCATACTTTTCTATTCCTCGCAGTCCTCATCCAGTCTCTTCCGACTGTCCTGTCCAGTTCATTTGACCATCTATTCGGCGGTCTTCCTCGGTCCCTGGTTTTATTCAACGGGCAACAGATTTTATTACATTAAAAAAAGATCTGCTTACAATAATTCAATTCAACCTAGAAGAGTACAAAAATAATTTCATTTAACATTAAAAAAAAAAAAAAATATTGAAATTAATTGACAAAAGAAATCGAAATACAAAAAAACATATATATATAAATATATATATATATATATATATATATATATATATATATATATATATATATATATGTTTTTTTTGTATTTCGATTTCTCTATCACAAAATGATCTGCATGAACAAAATAAATTTAAAATACAACAACTCAGCCAAGACACAGAGGAATCGATTTAAAAATCAAAAATAGCGATTGATTCTCATCTAGTACTTGAGGAATAACTATTCTATATTGGATTTTTGACGTTTCGGTTTTTATTGGTAACCATTGCTGAAGACATGGAGGAATCGAGTTAAAATCAAAAATAGTGATCGATTCTCGTCTAATACTTGAGGAATAACAATTCTACATTGGGTTTTTGACGTTTCGATTATTATTGGTAACCATTGCTGAAGACATGGAGGAATAGGCTTAAAATCAAAAATAACGATCGATTCTTATCTAATACTAGTGGATTCTATTGCATTCTATTTTTAACCGACTTCAAAAAAAGGAGGAGGTTCTCTATTCGATTGAATTTTTTTTTTGTGCCTATGTTACCTCATATCTCCGCCAATTGTCAACCGATTTTGAAATTTTTTTTGCATTGGGTCCAGTCTAGCTTCCGATTGGTCCCATTTTTTCGTATTTTTTTCATAGGTATTAGACCTTTTTTATTAGGTTTGTTTAGACCTAACCTCTTTGTTTATGAACCGATTTCGATGGTTCTTTTTTTATCCGATAGGGGGTGTCTTAGGGATGGTGTCATATTAATTTGGTCAAGTTCTGATGATATGATCACTATTAATAACATCACTAAAGAAGAAAAAATAAAAATAATTTTTAAGAAAAAAATAAAAACCGACTTCAAAAAATTAAATGCAACAAATAGAAATACACTAAAAGGTATAAAATATTATTATCTTATTTAGTTACAACTAAACGACGAAATATTAACATGAAATTACTTTTTGAAGTTGGTGCCAAACATATACCTTTTATGAATCGCACTCGACGGATCTTACTTAGTACGTTTGGAGGGTATGCTCGCTTATAGGTATAGTTAGTTTGGCACCCACTTCAAAAGTAATTTCATGTTAATATTTCGTCGTTTAGTTGTAACTAAATAAGATAATAATTATTTTATACCTTTTAGTGTATTTTATTTGTTGCATTTAATTTTTTGAAGTCGGTTTTTATTTTTTTCTTAAAAATTATTTTTATTCAAGCTTGAGTTGTTTGACATAAAAGAATTTAGTCTTTTTGATTTTAAGTCGATTCTTCCACATTATCTGTAGATGTTGCCATTAATAGTCAAAACATCAAAAATAGAATGCAATAAGGTTATTTCGCTAGTATTAGATAAGAATCGATCGTTATTTTTGATTTTAAGTCGATTCCTCCATGTCTTCTGCAATGGTTACCAATAATAATCGGAGCACCAAAAATTTAATGTAGAATTGTTATTCCTCAAGTATTAGATGAGAATCGATTGCTAATTTTGATTTTAAGTCGATTCCTCCATCATGTCTTCAGCAATGGTTACTAATAATAACCGAAAAGTCAAAATTCCAATGTAGAATGGTTATTTCTAGACTATTAAATGAGAATCGATCATTTTTTTTTACTTAAATTCAACATGAATTGCAATTTGCAAGTGATATCTGATTAATAATAAAGGAATAAACATATTAATATTTCAAGTGAATTTGGATAAAGTTTAGCAACGATTCGTGGCAGTTTATTTTATTTTACTATCACTTTAATATGTAAATTTTAAATACTGGATTCTGTATCGAATCGTTAATAGTATTTCATAACTTACATGTACCCACAATTTTGTTATCTAAAGTGAATTTTGATTTGGGGTTCGCTTAATAACTTTTTTATTTTTTAATATTTTTCAAAAAAAAAAAAAAATTAAACTACATATTGATTAATATTAAAGTTTTTAATTTAAATTGTTTTATAGACCTTAGGGGCCGTCCATAAATTACGTCACACAATAATGTGGGAAGGGGCATCTCAGATTTGTGATAAAATGTGACAGGGGATCTTAAAAATTGTGATGTAACAAAAGTCAAATTAAAAAATTTAAAGAATTTTCAAATATATTTTTTAGATTTCAGGTAATTCTTATATTATTCCAACCTGAGAAAATGTTGGTAAAATAAATCTAGACACAAATTTTCTACAATTATTAAATTATAGGCTATAAAAGTGATAGTGTGACGTCACAATACAGGGGAGCTCAATGAAAATGTAACAGAATGTGTCACAGCCCCCTGGGAGAGGGGTCTGAAAATCTAAAAATTACTGTGAGATATTATTTCAAGCTAATTTCTGTTATTTGTGTTTATTAAGCATTCTTTCTGACTTTATTGATATGTGAGCAAATATAAATATCCTGCATAAATTGATTATGATATGTAGCTACACTGTAAAATTTTCACTAAAATTTTAGTATAATTTTTGTGATGATTTCTATACAAAAATCACATTATTGAAACTCTACAAGTTTCATTAGTCAACAAAGTTTGAAAGGCTCTAAACTAAATTACAGTGCGGAAGAAAGTGAGAACTCACTACACTAGCTTCCCATGAGCATAGATTAAATTTTTCTTTCCAAATTACGACGACTCTCTTTTCCATACAAACATCTTAAGATGATAAGTGATAGAAATCTCGAATAAAGTAAAGATAAGCAGAAAGAAAAGCATGCTTTTAGTCACGCAAGTAAAATCTGTCTCGTTCAAGAATACGAAAATTAATTATCAGAGATATTGTCATGTAAGCTCAATTAGACACTTAAGTTAATCTAGGCATTAGTAATCAATAGTGGGAATTTGATCGATAACTGTTCATTCATAACTTAACTTAAATAACCAATTTAATTTTAAAGTATACTATAGATATTTGAATAATATTAACACTGATGCAAGGTCTAGAGTTAGGGACAAGAGGTACCGACCTCAGGTATCGTAGGTACCTAAGACCTAGGAGCATATTGACTTAGGGGTGGTAAAATTGTGAAAAATTAATAGTATTTAAGGAGGTCCTTTCGCTCCAGTTGAGTCAAAAGAATTGAAGTATCTAATATTTAATAAAATAATACTAGATGAGGGAGGAGGTATCAGCCAAAGATGGAATCACTGGGTTCAATAAAACACCTTTAATGAGACGTTTCGGCCTAAATTTTATTTGGCCATCTTCAGTCAATTAGGCTAAAAAAATTTTTTTTTTTTATTTTTTACAAATGGATGTTATAATTGATATATTTTTTTATAAAAAATTATAAGTTGACCAAGTTGGTTATTTAGACTTACAGTTATACACAAAATGCGGTACACATATGTGATCGAACCAAGCCTTGTCAAAAATAAAAATTTCTTTTAGCTTCATGCGAATTTTTAACGTGCCTGGACCCAAAAGTTTCAGAATGAAAGTAATGAGTTTCTTTTCTATATATTACATTATAATTAGATATTTGACCCTTATGTGAGGTCATCATATATCCCATCATTATTTATTTACAAACAGAAAATCCAAATTAGAATCTAATTACTTTCAAATCACATGCATTTTTTCATTCAATCAAATTATACAAATTCTTATAAAAAAAAATTTCCAAAAAAGTTTCTATACATTAAGTTCAAGAAAACAACTGTTGGCTGATACCTCCTCCCTCATCTAGTATAGTTTCATCACAGCCACGAACTCTTACAATATTTAATAAAATAAGTTAAAATACAAATGAAAAATAATAGAATTAAAAAATGAATAGTATAAAACCCGTAAATGTTTGAAATAAAAACAATTATAAAATATATAATTGTAAACATAAGTTAGTTTGATTTATTCAAATCAGCTGATAATATCTCTTGTATGATTTGGCAATGCGTTGTATTAATACTGTTTATGTTTAGATCCAAACGAGGGGTGGACCGCGACCTAATATGATGTACTTCCAAATATTTCCAAGTACTTCCAAATAATTCCAAGTACTTTCAAATATTTCCAAATATTTCCAAGTACTTCCAAATATTTCCAAGTACTTCCAAATATTTCCAAGTACTTCCAAAGAGGTGTACACCTACTTCCAATCGCGGACCCCTCAGAACCAAACATAGCATTTATGTGATTTTTTAAAGTAAATTTCTCAGTCAATCATATATTTTATTGTAAAAAAGAAACCTGCATGTTTCAAAAAGCTAATTTTTGGTATTTTTTATCTTTATCAATTCAACTAATAGTAGTATAATTCAAGAGAAAGTGTCAAGATCTTAATTTTCCATAAGACTCTGAGAAAATGTTTACATTTTAAAAAATTTGCTCACGTGATTGAAACTTCACCAAATCATAGAGAGTTAAACTATTATAAAAAATTAAGTTATAGTTATAATCTAATATTTTTTATTTAACATTGGCGGCGAAAGAACCTCCTTAAGTAACCATCAGAAACAAAGTTTTGTTTGAACGAGCCCCTCCCCCCCACTCCTTAAATTATTTTTATTTTCCCTACTAATCGCCGTATTGAGATGTTCAGAATTTCAAACTAGATCTAATTTATTGAAATTATTATGAAAAGATGGGAAAGTAATAAAAATTAAAAATAGACAAATATGATTTAATTTTAAGAAATTGAATATCGCCCCCTCCCTGTTTAATGTGTTACGTAATACTTAAACACTCCCTAACTTAACATTTTATATAAATTCTAAGTTTAAGACGTAAAATTCAGCAATTTTAAATTTTAGTTTTCTGTCTTTAAAATTTGTGAAATAAACACAACATATTTTGTCTAAGCTACTCCCCTCAAAACTGGCTTTAGGAGCCTCCATATCCATGCTACACCAATGGTCAGCTCTCTTTGATCAAATTGATAAAGCTTAAATTATTAAAATAAAAATAAATAAATTAATAATCGACCGCCTAGCTCCACTATGTACACTCGAACCGACCCTGGTCTGATGTATATTTTAAATTTTATTATTAAATTTAAATATTAAAATTATTTTTAAAAACTTTGTTTTTATGTTTAGCAAAAAGTTTTTGATATGATGACGATAAATTTAAATATGCAACCTTCATTTATCAATGATAATGATCATCGTTGGCATGCAGAGAAAAATTTTGTAGATAATATTGGAAAGATAGTGGAAGAGTATAAGGCAACATGGAATCTAAAGGTAATTTAGTAGATTTTATTTTTTTAATCAATAACTGAGAGTTAATATATACCTGGTGAGTTTTTTATCTTGAGACAGTCTTATAACTCAAAAACAATGCATTATATGAAAAAAGTTTCAAATAAAAATTTATTTATATCAAGGGGAAACTAAACTACGCTATTGCTTGTCGACCTAGAACAAGCTTTCAAGGGTATTTCAAGGTCAAGTTCTGTTTTTTAAATGGAACCCTATATGTTTCTGTACATATTCTTAATCTAGAAAAAAAACTGAACATCTTTCATTAGAACTATTTTTTTATACGACATCAAATAAAATAAAATATTAAATCAATTCGATCTCAAAAAGTCTTAATAATTATTTTTAACAATCATTCAACTTAATTATCAATTAATAATGATCAAACATTTAATTATTAAATAAAATAATTTAATAATTTTTCCCTCAGGAGCTTCATTTTATCGTGTTGTAAATTTATTCAAATAAATAAATAAATAAAACATGAAATGTAAAGGCTACGAAGAAACTTAAAAGGCCAAAATAACGAAATTGGAACTGGAATTCATCTAGAAGACTTGCGATACACTCATACACTCTGATGGAATGTCTCAGAACTGTGTCCCAAAATTATTAAATTATTAATTATTATTAAATTATTTATTTAATAATTAAATATTTGATCATTATTATTTGATAATTAAGTTGAATAATTGTTAAAAATAATTAGGATTTTATTGAGATCTAGTTGATTTAATATTGTTTTTTATTGATGTCGTATAAAAAATAGTTTTAATGAAAATTTCTAGATTCAGAATATGTACAGAAACATATATATCCATTTAAAAAACAGAACTTGACCTCGAAATACCCTTGAAAGCTTGTTCTACGTCTACAAACAATAGCGTAGTTTAGTTTCCCCCTTAATATAAATAAATTTTTATTTAAAATTTTTTCCATATAATGCACTGTTTTTGAGCTATAAGACTGTGTCAAGATAAAAAAACTCACCCGCTATATAAAGTATGATTGGTAAAATATTCTTAAATAAAAGACTGAAAAAGATGGTCAAACCTTAGAAACTATAGTCCCAAACAGATAAATTATTAAGGAAAATGAATTTAGGTCGAATCAAAGATTTTAATGGATATGTTTATATTGGATGTAGGAGGGTCCTGTCCCCTCAGAAGTTAAACCCAAGCACTAGTTTGCTTTCCAGGCAACTAGTCAGACCCTCGAGACAATCAACTCCAAACATGCAATAGGTATATATCGCATGTTGATTTTGAGAAATAATTCGATCTTTCTTTCTCAAATAGATACTCATTTCTTTACATCAAATAAATTATGTATATTTTATCATTTATGAAGCAGAGGACAACCTCATTGATTTATTATCTTTACGAATCACCAACTGTGCTACTCTCGGCATAAGAAAATCTGTTCAACAAATATACCTATATGTCAACTTTTTTTACACTTTTTATTTAGAAATTTATTTATTCATCAATTTAAAAAATACAAAATAAATTACATTAACCATACACAATCTTATATAATAAAGATGAATAATGATCGTAACCTTATGGTTTTTTGTTTCTTTTTGTCTAGCTCCTTTTTTTTTTTTTTTTTTTTTGTACACTTATTTCAGTCATTTATTTTTCTATCTTCCTTTCAAATTATTTTAAATGTTTGTAGCCGATGAAGTTTGTCGTCCACGGACCACCCCTTGTAGGCAAAACATTTCTTGCGAAAAAAATTGCATCATATTATAAAGTTCCCTATATATCAAAAAATAAAATAATAGAAGATACGATAAAAGAATTGGTAGGTAATAATCCAATAATTCTTATACTTATTGTTTATATACAATATAATTGAATATGCAATTTCGAAAAGGGCACATGTCTGAAAATTGAAAATGTTCAGGAATGGAAAAAAACTAATTATTTTCTAAAGTAGTGTAAAATTTATAAAATTTATTTTTTAGTTACATTTTGGGGGTAGTAACATTAATACCAGAGTTGTGCCTTTTTCGAGCATAGTAGGTGTAGGGAAGCTTTTAGATTACATTTATATGAAAAAGAGTATTTGTCAAAATATGCAAGATGTGCCCTTTTCAAAATTGCATATTCAATTGTAATCTTAGTTAAATATAGATAATTTTGTAATAAGTAAACATTTATCTCATTTATAATCTAATCTTATTAAACGGACAAAAAATGTTTGTATGTATATATAATACTAGTATATATTAAAAAATATGTATTTTATATAATATATATTAAAAAATACAAATCATTTATAAAACAATCTTGAAAACGTTTATTTTTATCCCAGATATTTCAGGAGAAATTCTCCCTTTATCTCTGTTTCTCCTGAAACGTCTGGCTTAAAAATAAACGCTTTCAAGATTGTTTTATAAAAGACTAGATGCAAGGCCGCCTTCGGCGGCCCTTCTGCTGGCCAGGGAGCAGCGCCCCCTGGACCCCCAACCCTCGAACCCCACCCTCACCCCCCACTCCCACCCACCACACCCCGCACCATGCACAACCCCTGCCCTCACACTACCACCCCAACACTCCATCCCGCACCCTAACCCATTAACCCCCTCACCCCACCCCCAAGACCCCTCCAGCACCGCCACCCCACACCATGCACCCGTTCCCAACCCCCGCCCCGCACCACCACCCACACCCCACTCACCTCGGACCCCGCATCCCATCCACCCCGGACCCCACCTCGTGCCCTCCAACCCTGTGCACCACACCCCGCCTAGCCCCCGGCCCCACTCCCGCTATGCCCCCTGAACTCCCCCCCCTGCACCCCTACCCTACTCCGCTTCACTCCTTATGTATACAAAATTTGGTTGAGTTTGCTCCAAGGGCAAGAATTTACATTCTTTCACCCTCCCCCCTTTTTGGGTGGTTTTTTGGGGAATTTTTTTAAACAAAAGTTGTCAGAAATCACATCCTCTACAACTTTGTTTATCATAATATTTGCCGTAGGGTTAATAGTTTAGGAGTTATTTGGTAATTTTCATTCGTGCGCCCCCCCCAAACCACCTTCTGGTGTCAAAATATCAAAACGTTATATAGCTAAAAACGTAAGTTAGAAGAGATCTGATGTAAATATGAAATTTCATAATAATCCCTTCAGCCGTTTTTACGTGAATCGTGAGCAACTTTTCGGAAACCACTGAAACAGACAGACAGACAGACAGACATACATACACAGACATGTAGACAGACAGAAATTTTGTTGAGGGTGTTTTTGTTCATAACTTTGCTTGAAACGTGTACAACCAAAATTTGGCGTGATTTGGAGCAATGTACAGGCAAAACCTTAATTTTATATATATATATATATATATGTATTTTTTTATATATTTAAAAACAATCAATAATTTTTTTCTATGTTATATATATACATGGGCGTAGTTAGGGGGGGGGGCAACTTCTGCCTCCACCCTACAAAACTCATTGCCCATTAATTGATTAGGTCTCGTTGATGTAAATTAGGAAAAACGTATGGGAAATTACTGAGAATTGGGAAACCCATCCTTAGAAGGATTTGTATGATTTATTCTACCACATCTTTAATACTACATAGGTAGTAACATATGAGATAATATTTATGTATTTGTTTATTAAACAGAAAGAACAAATTTTCTTCCAAAAATTAAAACAATCGGAAATGGAAGAAGTAGATTTACGAAAAAAAGTAAAAAACAAGAAAAGAGAAAGATCAGAAGAAAATGATGTTAATGATGATTTGGACGACGACGACAATGATGATGATGATGATGATGATGATGATGATGATGAAGATGAAAACAATGAATATATTGAAGAAGATGAGGATATTGAAAGTCTCGAAAAGAAATTGAACGAAATTGAGCAAAAATTGGTTCCAAATGACGAAAATCTACCATTTCTAATTATTCGTCTTATAAAGGTTAATTTCAGTAAAAACATGCTTTATTTAATATAGAATATTATTTATTTAAAAAAATAAAACTAGTTTGTTTACCGGCTGACTTAACTAAACTGAATCTATGTTATTAATAAATCATAATAATTTGCAACTTGTACAAATTATGAATAAATTTAGGAATTTTTCGGATCTAATAAAAAGAGCTGAAATTTAGCTCAAAATGTATCGATAAGCTTACATTTGTGCAAAGTTTCAGCTTCCTAGCTATAACTGTTCGTAGACTGAATATAAAACGATTAATTACGAAGAAATTTTACTTTCTCCTTTTTTTTATTTATTTATTGTCACCGGGAACAAAGTCCATTTAGACAGCACATCAGTAAAGTGTTAGTAGGGTTAGTGAGGGAGCTGAGTTTTAGCCGGTAGAAATTTTATATGCCAGCCTTCCGCTCCAACATCGTCATCATCGATGCTGAAGCGGGGCTAGCGCGTTAGCTAGCTCGGCTAACACGACTCCCCTACTTTGTCCTTCAATTAAAAAAAAAAATAATTTTATTCCGAGGGGTGAATTGCGATTGGAATTAGGTGTACACGTCTTTGGAATTATGTGGAATTATTTTGGGATTCATTAGATAATGCCCCTTCATCTATTGTCTTGTTGGAGTAGAAATAGGTGTACAGTGTACACGATATTAGGTAGCGGTTCACATTTCGTTTTATTCTATTTTTTTAATTTTCAATTTTTGCTCTAATTTATAAATGATGGGCGTACCCAGATAAGGTCAGGGAAGGGAAAGTGCCGATTCTTAAAAATGTTAATATAAATAAAAAATCTATAAATACTTACCTAAAATTAACTAATAAAAAGAAAATGGATATTATTAATTTTCTTTGTTATTTTTCCCTATTTTGTTAATGATCATGGGGAAATTTGTTTCTTTATACAGTAGAACGTCGATAATCCGGATTAATTGTGACCGGACCCTGGCCGGATTATCAAAATGTCCTGATTTTCGAAAAGAACCAAAAAAAGCTCGTCTGAGTTCATAAAAAAAGAAAACTCGCTAAAATTGTTAATAATAATTCACTTTAGTGGTTAAATAATTGGAGCAGGTAAATGAACTTATAGTAATGAAAGAATATACAATATGTACATAGATATTATATTATTTACAGAATACTGTACATTGTTTATTCATTGTCAGTGCTCTTAAAAAAATCTGTTATTGATTTTTGAACTGCAGTAGTGGTTCGCTTCAACGCTTTTGTTTTACAAATATATATGTATGTATTCACTTCAACTTTTTTCATCGGAATCGAATCCGGATTATCGACGTTCCAGATTTATGACGCCCGGATTATCGACGCTCTACTAAGTTAGGTGTCGGTTCAAAGTGAAACGTTTTACTTACTTCTTATTTATATATTTTGGCTACTTTAGTCGATTTAGCCAGGTCATATGTAGTATGATAATATCATGAGTTAGTAGAATTAGTGGAGAAGTCGGATTTTAGCAGGTAAAATTTTTATTTTGCCGCCAGCGCGGTCTGGGAAAAATATAATATATAGTAGTTATAATTTAATTCGACTTATTACCCTCTTCAAAAATATTATTAAATTGGAGAAAAAATAAACTTTTTCAAGAATTGGCATCCTGAAGCAAAAGGATAATAATGAGTGATAGGGCGGGCGGAAACACTTTAATAAGTTCATTAATAGCAAGCGCTAAGCAACGATTCCCGTATAGCACAGAGGCCAAAATAAAACCCAAATGCAACTTTTTTGAATGGTTGAATTATAATAGTCTTTATATAGTTTTAATTAGGTTGAATTACGGTTTCTAAACGATAGTTATATCTCGTTTTTTTATTTTATCCAATGCGAAGGATGGGGAAAGTATTGTAATCGGTCTCAAAGGGTCCTCAGGTAAAGACCACGGAACCCATGGACTCAATTAAAGTCACAAATTGTAGTATTCAATTAGGTTTAATTTTAGCTCGTGACGGTTTTGCCAAAAATTACATGGGGTCTCATCGAGAGGCAAAAAAGTGCGATTTTTACTTTATCCAATGCGAAGCATGGGGAAAGTATTGTAATCGGTCTCGCGGCAAGCGCGACTTCAAAGGGTCCTCAGGTAAAGACTACGGAACCCAAGCTTGAGTTGTTTGCCATAAAAGAATTTAGTCTTTTTGATTTTAAGTCGATTCTTCCTCGTTTTCAGTAGAGGTTGCCATTAATAGTCAAAACATCAAAAATAGAATGCAATATGGTTATTCCTCTAGTATTAGATAAGAATCGATCGTTATTTTTTATTTTAAGCCGATTCCTCATGTCTTCAGTAATGGTTACCAATAATAATCGAAGCGTCAAAAATTTAATCTAGAATTGTTATTCCTCAAGTATTAGATGAGAATCGATCGCTATTTTTGATTTTAAGTCGAATCCTCCATGTCTTCAACAATGGTTACCAATAATAGCCGAAATGTCAAAAATCGAATGTAGAATGGTTATTCCTCGACTATTAAATAAGAATCGACTATTATTTTTGATTTAAACCCAACATGAACTTCAAATAGCAAGTGATATCTGATTAATAATAAAGGAATAAACATATTAATATTTCAAATGAGTTTGGATAAAGTTTAGCAACGATCCGTTGCAGTTTTTTCCGTTTTTACGGTAGTTATGTCTCGTTTTTTTCCGTTTTGCAACTGTTGTATTATCGTTAAATTATAGTCGCAAAGATTATAATGCAACCGTTAAAAAAGGTTGTCGCCAACATTTTTGGCACCGATTTTTATATATAATATATAATGTTGATTATTTTTTTTATTAAAGAATTGTGTAATTATTCATTATATTAATCAAATTAAAGAAATATTTAATTATAAATAAACAGTTGCAAATCGGTGCCAAAAATGTTGGCGACAACCTTATTGTAACAGTTGCATTATAATCTTTGCGACTATAATTTAACGATAATACAACAGTTGCAAAACGGAAAAAACGAGACAAAACTACCGTTTAGAAACCGTAATTCAACCTAATTAAAACTATATAAAGACTATAATTCAACCATTCAAAAATGTTGCATTTGGGTTTTATTTTGTTCTCCGTGCTATACGGGTTGTGTCTTCGTATCAATCATATTCTGAATTATATGTACATTTTCAATAAAGAATATTTAGTTAAAAAGTCCAAAGTGAAACAAAAAATTTAAGATCTTAAAATAGTCTCAAATAAAGAGACGAAACATCAATGTTGAATTAATTTTTATTTTTATTTTTTTTTTTTTTTTAATCAAAATACTTAAGAATCCAATATTTAAAATTTTAAGAGATGGAAACGAACCACATAGAATTTTACTTTATATTTTTAGGATCGGTTATTTTCAAAAACTTGTCTGAAACAAGGCTACGTTATGGATGGCTGTCCAGAAACTCTGATTGAAGCAAAGTTCTTATTTGATTCATTTGAACAAGAACAAGAAAAACAAGAAGAAGAAGAAGAAGAAGAAGAAGAGGAAGAACAGGAAGAAAAAAAGAAAAAAAAACCGAGTTTTAATCAATTAATAATGCCAGGTAGCAATATTACTTTTGTAGTATATATATCTCAACCAAAATATTCTGTGAAAAAACAGGCCAAGTTCGAAAAAGTGGTGAAATCTACTGTGGAGCCAAAGTTATATTCGCCAAGAATAATTAATTGAAAAGTTTTTGTTTTGCCGAGAGTAGCAGAGTTGTTGATTCACAAAGAGAAACAAAGAGGTTGTCCTCTGCTTGATGCAAATAAACATATACACATATATATATCAAGATGATATATCTGTATATATATTATTTATTTGTTTGAGACTATAGTTTCGAAGACTTGGTCTTCATCATCAGTCTTTCTTCAATTATAAATGTTTTTCATGGAGTCAATATCATATGGATATTGAAAACTTGGTGTTCTTTCTCCTTTCTCCTTAGAAAAAAGCTTTTTCTAAGGAGAAAGGAGAAAGGGAAACATATGGTTATATTTGAGTGTGAGCCAGGAGAGAGTGTCTTTGTTAGTTTCTAGCATTCCAGTGACGAAGGAACACCAAGTTTTCAATATCCATATGATATTGACTCCATGAAAAACATTTATAATTGAAGAAAGACTGATGATGAAGACCAAGTCTTCGAAACTATAGTCTCAAACAAATAAATAATATATATACAGATATATCATCTTGATATATATGTGTATATGTTTATTTGCATCAAGCAGAGGACAACCTCTTTGTTTCTCTTTGTGAAGAATAATTAAGTTGAGAAAATAGTACTTTCAATTAAATGCAATCTTTCCATTTTGAATGACAATCTAAATTTATGAATTCTAAATTTTTAATTTAGATTATTTTCATGAAACTTGGCTGTTCACGAATTTAGCTCATTAACTCTTACAGTATAAATCGTAACAGCCAAGTTTCATGAAAATAATCTAAATTAAAAATTTAGAATCCATAAATTTAGATTGTCATTCAAAATGGAAAGATTGCATTTAATTGAAAGTACTATTTTCTCAACTTAATTACCTATTCTTGGCGAATATAACATGACTGCACAGTAAATTTCACCACTTTTTCGAACTTGGCCTAGTTTTTCACAAAATATTTTGGTTGAGATTTCTCTTCTTTTTTGTAAACTAAAGCGCTATGTAAAATTTAAGTTCAAAGGGCTAGAATTTTCACTTTTGAACCCTCCCCCTCATTTTGGATGGTTAGTTTTAGCCTTCAGGGGCTCACAGAATATGTATAAAAATTTGGTTGAGTTTGGTTCAACGGGCTAGAATTTTCATTTTTTACCCCCCCCCCCCCATTTTGAAGGGGTTGAAAGATAGAAAATTTCGATTTTTTGAATTTTTCCTTTGTTTGTGTCACAAACTCTACTAGCAGGCGAAATTTCATGATGGAAGTACCCTTTAGGTTTTGATGACCTGTCAGTGAGTGCCAAAATTAACTATTTTCTCAGGTCCATATCTCAGAATCAATTTAAGCTATATTATTGAAATTTTGGTACTCTCTTCAAGATAGATTACATAATTATATGTGTATAATTTCAGCTCTGTATCTCAAATGGGTTCCGAGCTGCAGGGGGGTCGAAATTGGTTTGAAATGGTTCGTGTAAATAGCGTGTACGGCCATGCCAATGCTCGAGCTTGGCCTGCGCACATTGTGCGCTTTGATAAGCAAATTTTGAAGTCCTTATTTGTACCTAGTTTATTATTTGTAACCGTTTTATTCAATATTAGATTATAAAAAAATAAAAATGATTAAATATTTTTGTTGCGAGTGATTTCCAGATTATTGACTTTTCACGCCATTCTTTACAGTTTACACCAAAGTTCTCCCAAACTTTGTATATCTCTGTCATCCATTTTCCAATTAATTTTTATTGAGCCTGCCCCACTACTACCTCCCTCATTCTTTTAACACTACCAAAACACTTAATGATCGTAAAATCTTTTCACGTCTTCAATCTAAAATTGGGATTTATCAATTTTGAAATGGGAATAAACAATTACTCATCCACTATTTCCATTTTGAATTTGATTAGGCCCAATTTGAAGTTGTAAATGTTGATAATGTTTGCGTTAATATGATCATCTTATAATTATTCTCTGTCTTTTAGTTTCTTTTTTTTTTTTAATCAAAGTTTAATTTGACTTTTCAATCAAAACTAAGTAATGATTTTGAATAAAATAGTAAAGAACATTAAGTATTTTTTATTTATTGTGCAGAGTACGAACATTATTTGATTTTTCTGCTGAACTTTTTAATTTGATTTATTTACATTTCACTTTTTTATTTTGAGAATGTATTTTTTGTCGTTTTGTTGTTTCAATAAATAATTTTTTCTTCTTTTGTCAAATCCCTATGACCCTTTAGGAGGCCATGCTCCGCAAATTCAGAATCACTGCTGTACATTAATCTTAGATTCTTTTGAAGGGAATATTGTTTTCAAAATAATTTATAATTTTTTTCTCATAAAAAGATTAAAAAAATATTTAATTAATATAAAGACTCCATAGTTATTTATAATTCTCATAATAATTTTATATTAATTTTACAGAATTTGTAATCAGCTTACAAGCAAATCGTTATGCATTATGTGAGCGAGCGATGAATATATCTCATCCTAATCGGAAAGAAGCTCAATTGTTTATGCAGAAATTGTTTAATCGTTGGGTAAACTTTAAGGAAAAAGCAGTTCTTAACTATTTTGATGAGAGAGATGTATATCCCATATTTTTAAAGGGAATAAACGAGAAGATATTCTTTGGACTAATCTCTTAAGGCGTGTAGGAAAAGCAAAATTATTCAGTAAGATTCTTCTCATTTATTTATCTATTCTTATATTAAATTTTACCTGGACCATGAGATAAGATTTTCACAATGTTTCCGGGCAATCCCGCCAGTGGTGGCGCCAGCTTTTTCTTTTCAGTTGAGCGACACGAGGCAGAAAAAGTTGAGGAGTTTCTAGCATTCCAGTGACGAAGGAACACCAAGTTTTCAATATCCATATGATATTGACTCCATGAAAAACATTTATAATTGAAGAAAGACTGATGATGAAGACCAAGTCTTCGAAACTATAGTCTCAAACAAATAAATAATATATTTACAGATATATCATCTTGATATATATGTGTATATGTTTATTTGCATCAAGCAGAGGACAACCTCTTTGTTTCTCTTTGTGAATCAACAACTCTGCTACTCTCGGCAAAACAAAAACTTTTCAATTAGAAAAAGTTGAGCCCTGAGGTGGGCAGTAAAATTGCATTATTTCGGATAATTTTTGTATAATTTAGATATTCATTTTTTTTGTTAATGGAGAATGGTGTAGGGTGTAGGTTCTAGGTGAAACATATTAATATACTAAAAAATTAAAACTTAAATATATAAAACACTAGGTAGGTTTCACAAATATTAATTATTTATGAAACCTAGCTAGTAATTTATATTTTTAAATTTTCATTTTATACTTGATATTTTTAGGTATAATATATTATTATATAAAATCTATAACATTGAAAGCGATGGTTTCTTTTTTATTTTATCAACTCGGTTTTTCAATATTTTTGCTTAAATGCTCAGTTTAGCAGATCGGGCTAGAACAATTCAGGTTGGACACTCGCCCAACAGTGCCCACCTCTGGCGCCGCTTCTGATAATTAGAAAAATAGAAAATGAGCTTCTGGGGAAGGTGGCAGTAAAATTTTAAACATTATGAAAAATATTAATTTAACAAGGACGCCTGTAGAGTAGGCTAGAATGATCCAGATGCGTCTTTGCGGTTGCATAAATACAGGCGGACAACGGGACAGCTTTTCTGGCCTAGTCTTTACGTAATACGTACCGGGCTTTAGTTTAAAGCAATATATTAATATTATTTTAGACTTTGGATTCAGGTAAAAAGTTCGAATTTTATTTGCAGCCAGAATTTAATAAAACTGAAATATTTTTTTTTTTTCAACGTTTTGACCATTCCTGCCTTTACCTAGGAAGACATTGCTATGCACAAAGTTTTGAAATTAAATGCAATTAAAAATAATATTGAAAAACAGGTAGGTTCTTACGTTGATCATTTAAACTCTGAAGAAGGAGGGACGATCCTACGATTTGTCGAATTTTTTAAAAGGATTAAAATGACCTAATAAATTCTTTTATTCGAAATGTGTGGTTTTCATTATCTTTGGGCATGCATCAATTCAGCATTGAGCTCTACCATTTCGTTTTCGATAGAAAATACCTAATTAATTAAATTTCTCAATTTTAATATACCTATTATAATATTTGTAATGAACCATTAGTGGGATGTAAAATTAAAAAAAAAAAAAAATTAAAAAGAAAAATCATTTACTAAAAAATTAATTATAAATTTTTATTGGCACACCCATCTGTGAATAATTAAATTAAGAAAAAAAAATTTATTCGAAAATGAGACCCTGACAGATCTATTTCTCGGCCCAAAAGCCATTGCGATTTAATTGAAAGTGCTTCATTGTGCACTAAACTATTTTTATTTGCAATTAATTTAAAATCATATTTATATTTATAGAGAAAACCATTGAAGAAATGGAGGGTGAAAGAGAAAAATTTAAAAAATTAGAATTTCAACGACTATTAAAAGAAAAAGAAAAAAAGGGAAAAAGAATTAAAAGTTCAAGAGGAACATGAAAAAAAAATGGAGCGATGGGTACTTATTTCACTTATCTAATGTTAACTGTTTTTATTTCATTTTGAGTTCTACCAAATAGTTACAAATAATGGAACATCTTAAACAAGAAGAAGAGGAAATTCTTGCAATTCAGGCACTTCCTTTACGTCATTATTTAATGCGATATATTTTTCCAACGCTTACTCGAGGTCTGATAGAAGTGTCAAGAGCCAAACCTGCAGATCCTATAAATTTTTTGGTATAATAGAATATAAATTTTTAATAAGTTGATTATCTTTATTAACTACCATTAACCCGAAAAATGTTTATGCGTTTACTATATGAATATAAATAAAATTTTATTTTATTTATTTTCTTTCATCATACCTACTTATAAATTATTATTATTTTCTCAAAATATCGAAATACGAAAATATTTCTTGAGGTTCCAAAAAAAAAAAATATTTATACTCCTAAAAACTTTGATAGATCAAAATTTGAACATTTCAAGATATTATAAAAATTATGTGAAATTAATTGGGAGCCGAAATGGGGGGAAGGGGTATTTAAAAAATTTAAAATGATAAAATAAATAATAAAATCTCCAAGGGAAGAAAAGTAGAAAACTGATTTTTTTAATCAGTATTTAAAAAGACATATAATTAGGGGACAAGAAATGGAGAGGGGAGGGGTGCGTTCCTCAAAAATGAAAAGAATTAAATCTTTAAGCTCAGAAAACATAAATTGGCTGTTGAATTAAGCGAAACGATTGGTCCTTTTATATTTAAATGTGTATGCAAATATTTTTCGAATGTCAAAAAATTAAAATTATTTAATTTCAAGTCAGGAAGACAAGAAAGCAAGATTTAGTGGAGAGGTAAACAACCTTTATTTAAAAGAGTAGGTGAGTGTATTCGATGAAGACCAGAAATAAGGGGGTTCAAGAAAAAATATCGATCCTAGGCCTTTTGATTAAATTTTGCATAGCTTTCTTTTAAGAATGCATCAAATTAGTCTCTCTATATCTACATGAAATTGATCGAGACCCAAAATAAAAATGAGAAAGAAAGATTGCTTAAAAAAAAATCAAATTAAATCTTTTTTTTTGTATAAGATAAATCGAAATATTATATTTTTATTGAGAATTACACATAGATTTTATTTTTAAATATTATAAAAATCTATATATAAAATTAAGGTTTTGTCTGTACATTGGTCCAAATCACGCCAAATTTTGGTTGCACACGTTTCAAGCAAAGTTATGAACGAAAACACCCTCAATAAAATTCCTGTCTGTCTGTATGTCTGTCTGTTTCAGTGGTTTCCGAAAAAGTTGCTCACGATTCACGTAAAAACGGCTGAAGGGATTATTATGAAATTTCATATTTACATCAGATATCTTCTAACTTACGTTTTTAGCTATATAACGTTTTGATATTTTGACCCCAGAAGGGGTTTGGGGAGGGGGGGCTACGAATGAAAATTATCAAATAACTCCTAAACTATTAACCCTACAGCAAATTTTATAATGAGAAAAGTTGTAGGGGATGTGATTTCTCACAACTTTGTTTAAAAAAATCTCCCCAAAAACCACCCAAAAAGGGGTGGAAGGAGAAAAATATATAAATTCTTGCCCTTGGAGCAAACTCAACCAAATTTTTGTATACATAATCTGTATGCAAAAACTAACCACCCAAAATGGGGGGGTCAAAAAATGTATATATACATAATCTGTGGGTCACTAGAAGGCTAGAAATGCAAAAACTGGGTGCGGAGGGTGGGTGCGGGGGTGGAGCGGGGTGGAGTCCAGGGGCATAGCGGGGGTGAGGTCCAGGGACCAAGCCGGGGGGTGGTGCGCAGGATTGGAGGGCGCGGGGTGGGGTCCGGGGTGGATGGGGTGGTGGGTCCGAGGTGGGTGAGGTGCGGGTGGTGGTGTGGGGGAGGGGGTTGGGAATTGGGGCATGGTGCGGGGGGTGCTGGAGGGGTTTTGGGGGCGGGGGTTGGGGCGAGGGGGGTTAGTGGGTTAGGGTGCGGAATGGAGTGTTGGGGTGGTGGTGTGGGGGCGGGGGTTGGGCATGGTGCGGGGGTGTGGGGTGCTGGGTGGGTAGGAGTGGAGGGTGAGGGCTGGGGGTCCAGGGAGCGTGTCCCCTGGCTATAAGAGGGCCGCCGAAGGCGAGACGCGCAGCTAGTTATTAATATTTCTACATGTTAAATAAATTATTAGTCATGTCACCTCAATTTATTTTACTTAATATTGATTAAAAAGTCCATTAATTAAGGTAAGAATCATTTTTTAAATTTGTCTCTGCTTTTAAATTTTGACTATCCTGAGTCTCTTCTCCAAAGATTTTCTTTTCTAACGATATTCCAATAATTTTTTTATATATTTTCTTCAAATAAGTATATGGCTTAGAGAGATAGCTAAGAAAAGCCTTTTATTTCTTCCTTCCCTTACATAAAATTTTCTGGATACTTCTTCCCCAAAAAGCCTTACCCTAATTAATGGATGCTTGCTTGCACTTAAACAAAAATTAAAAATATAATTTTATTTTATTAGGCAGAATTTTTGTTTCGTGAAAATCCTGAAGGGAAAATGTTTCAACCTGAACATGTTTGTTGTCCTAGTGAAATTGAACGGATTCTCAAACGTTTTCAAGACACTTTAGAAACTGTTAAATTGGGTGATTTCGAATATCCACAAGGAGAAGATACTAATTTCCCTTATATAGTAATACCAACTCCTGAATCCGAGGTATTCTTAATTTCTTATATTTATTGTAGATGGAACTAAGAATTGGTGGAAAAAGTGAAAGCTTTTTCAAGATTTGGAAGACTTTCTGTAAATTTTTGTGATTTGGCTATTTTTTTTTCCGTGAAAAGTTTGAGGTGCAAAATATCAATACAAACTTTTGTACTAAGTTTTAGGTACAATCGTTAAAGAGTTCATATAACGATTAAATTTATTCTGATTTTCTCAACCGAGTTTTTGAAACAAGAAAGCACATAATCACAGATCACAGGATTTTCTTGCTTTGAAAATACGAATATTTTGGCACCAACAACTTTTTACAGCTTTCTGTTCTTGAGATATTGTGGGTATTTGAATTCAGACAGAAAAAAATCATGATCAATATTCACCCTCGCATCTTCTAATTGTCATAATGATAAAGTGAATAAAATAATTTTTTGGTATAGATAAGAAAAACTATGATATCACACAAAATAATAGGGGTTTGAAAATCATTCTACTTTCATTTATTTAATTTTTTTTTCTCTCCTCTTAATGGCCTCGGAATGAATTCCATTGTAGCCAGTCTACCATGAGTCTAAAATTTTCACATCCAAATATAAATTATGCATAACAATTATAAAATTGTGTACAATCAAATATACAATAAATAAGTAATCAATTATAAACAATCAAATAGTAACACAGACAATGAAAATAATACATAATGAATAAAAATAATAAATAAATAAATAAAACAATAAATTAATAAATAAATAATAAATAATAAATAAATAAATAAAACATAAAATTAATAAATAAATAATAAATAAATAAATAGAACAATAAATTAATAAATAATCAATGAAAAAAATGTCACAAATAATAAAATTTTCACAGCCAAATATAAATTAGGTATAATAACTGTAGTTGTCAATTGTACTATAGCTTGGTCTTATTTGCTAGGATAAACCTAATCAATGATTTGTATATTTCCGCTTTCTCGAAAGAGAAAAGATGCGCGAATTCCATGGCCTTTGAACATCGTTGGCAATGAATTCACCCTCTAATCTATCTCTAAATCTAAATTTTGGCAACTAAATATCATATGATTGAGACCGTAATCTCCTCCACACTCTTCCTAATTTATATAAACGACCTTTTCGATCAAACGGCAAACCCCTCTCATTGTTACGCCGACGATAGCACTCTACACGGCAAACCCTCACTCCCGAATAATCGAATCAATGTTGCCTCCTCAATTACTCTCGACCTAGACAAACTGAATAAATGGGGCTCACAAAATTTAGTTAACTTCAATTCAAACAAGACTCAATGTTGTCTAATTTCTAGGCGCGAAAATAAAGATTTCCCTGATATTCACTTTGATTCGAATACCCTAAAAATGTGTGACAGCCTATCCATGTTGGGCGTCTCTGTCGCATCTGACCTGTCTTGGAATGAACACATCTCCTCTGTGGCGAAATCTGCAGCAAGGAAGATTGGCTTCTTATTCAGGTCCAAGCGATTTTACAAACCCCCACAACTTCTCACCATCTACAAGGCCCAAATCCGCCCCTGTCTCGAATACGGCTCTCATCTATGGAGAGGAGCCTCAAAATACTCTCTTGCTACCCTGGATGCAATTCAGAAACGAGCCGTCAGGCTAATTGACGATTCTACCCTCACCGACTCCCTCGACTCGCTGGCTCATCGAAGAAATGTCTCTGCTCTTTCCCTTTTCTATAGATACTATCACGGCAGGTGCTCTGATGAGATAAAATCAATAATTCCCCCCAAAGCATGCTTTGCACGCAGCACGCGTTTTGCCGACTTCCAACACTCTCTCGCGGTCAAATTAGAAAAGTGCCGGACCACTTCATTCGCCAATACATATATCCCCATGACTTCAAGGAACTGGAACTCTCTTCCAGCCTCTATCTTTCCCAGCACCTATAATCTTCAAACCTTCAAAACCGGAGTGCATAGACACCTACGTCTACACCCTCTCACTTAATCAACTTTCTCTTCTCTTCGGTAATGCAAGGGTCTTTCGAGATCCATAGGGGCTGCATCTTTACTGGTGCACCCCTTCTTGCATTCGATTGCATTAAAAAAAAAAAGACATCCCCATGATATACCATCACATGAACACTCTCCCTCATCATACAGTCCTATTTTAAAAAGATGAGCCGGATACAGAGCATGGTTTAATCTCATTCTATTTATAGTAAAATAAAATATTCTAGGTCCAGTTATTTCATGATACCATGGAATTCTGCCAACCTTACTTCTCAACAAATAAAGCTTGAAACCTTTATGTCTTGAAGATTCTATCCATTGTCTTTGCCATTCTTTATTATTATTCATTTTAATTGTAGTCATTATATCGTTCACTGGGATTGCTTTTGTTGGAAAATTTATGCTAGCATTTTTGGTCATTGCATCTGCTTTCTCATTCGCAAATATTCCAGAATGACTTTTTAATCCACATCAGTTCTATTTCTTTGCCCATTTGTCCAACTTGGTATATTTCTTTTTTAATTTTCAATAGAAGAAAATTTAATTTGGCAAATTCTATTGTTTTCAGTGTTGTTAGTACCTACTGATAGGGAGTCTGAACAGATTATAAACATTTTACAATTGACATTTTCTATATAATTTATTGCTTCATAGATAGCCATTGCTTCTGCTGTGAAAATAGATGCTTCCTTAGGAAGAATATAAGCTTTTCCAGTTTTTTATTGAGGATCGTATATACTCATTGCTGAGAAGTCATTATTTCTTTTTGATCCATCTGTAAAAATCTGATAATACTCTTTATAAAATTTATTTTTATATATATTTTGAAGGATATATTATGTGATAGGTTGGTGTTTGAAGCATTGTTAAAATTTAAATCCACTTTTAATAAATAGTTTAGGGGGTCAGGTAGGCTAGGCGGTAGCATGTCAGCCAGCTAACCAAGAGGACCCGAGTTCGAATCCGACTCGAGGCATCCGGCTAAAATCTGACTCCCGATGTAGAGACAAATTTAAATAAAATAATTAGTATCGTAAATGGCTTATGGCTAGAAAGGCCGAAAAGCCAAGAAAAAAATAAAATAAAAATAAATAGTTTAATATTCTTAGATTCCTATCACATATGGGAGATCTTGAATATGGTTGAATCAAGTGCCTGAATGGACTTATTTTTTCAAAACATTTCAGCAAGAATGTTGTCTTATTGGGGATTCACAACCAATAACCAGTTTGATCTGACGAGTTCTTTAAAATCTCTAGGGACTCTATTACCGAATTATTATTTATATGTATTTTTTTAAGTATATATTCACATCCCAAATTATATAATCTTATTTCATTCGGAGGTTCATTTGCTTCCACTTGAAGGGCGTTTGTCGGGGAAGATTTCATAGCTCCTAATATGGTCCTTAGACCTCTATATTGTATAGCGTCTAATTTTTTCTTGTGAGGGTTGTTTGCATAAATGAAACCTCCGTAATCTATATGGGATCTTACCAATGAGTTGTAAATAAGTTTTAAAATTTTTGGGTCCGCGCCCCACCATACTCTTGTGAGAGACCTCATTATATTCAAACCTTTCTCACATTTAGATGTCACGCTATTTACTTGAGAAGCAAAACTTAATTTTCTGTCTAGAGTAATCCCTAACAGTTTAATCTCCTTAAGGATTTTCCAATTATTTTTAGCCATGGTAATTTCTTGTGAATTAGAATGATTTCTTTTTCGTGTAAAAATTATAGGAGATGATTTTTCAACTGATAGATTGAGGTCATTTTGTTTTAACCACTCGATTAATTTGGTTACTACGATTTCTATTTTATTTATATTTTGTTCCAATGTAGGTGAAGACTTATATAAAAAAATATCGTCTGCAAACTGTTGTATTTTTACTTCACTATTTTCGGAAATGTATGCTTCCATAACCGCTGTATATAATGCGAATAGAATAGAGATAGTATTCCTCCTTGTGCTAGACCTTTATATGTTGTTCGTGGTCCAATAATTTGTCCTTTATATTTAATGAATATATCTCTACTTTCATAACTCATTTGGATATAATTAATATATTGTATCGGAATTCTATGTAACATCAGTTTGTTTATAAGCTTAGAAATTTCAATATTGTCATATGCCTTTGAGAGATCGAGTGAGAGTCCAAGCATAATTTCTTTATTTGTAAATGTATTATAAATGCTATTTGTAATAGTACTTAAATTATCCACAGTTGATCTATCTCGTCTAAATCCATTTTGACTAGAAGCCAATATATTTTTGTTTTCAATCCACCATTCAAGTCTACATTTCAGCATTCTCTCATGTTTTGCAAACGAACGCAAGAAGACAATGCGATAGGTCTATACGACGAGGCAAGATTATAATCTTTATTTTGTTTGATGATCGGTACGACTAAAAATTGTTTCCACTCTTTAGGGATATTCCCACTATTAAATATATAATTGAAAATATCTAGTAAGTATAACAATGCACAGTTAGGTAAGTTAAATAACATATTATATTGTATTTTATCTTTTCCTGGTGCAGATTGGCAGGTGTTTCTAAGTGCTTTCTTTAATTCAATAATTGAAAATTTTTCAGTAATATCTTCATTAGGGTTATCTTCTAGATGAATATTTTCAATGATGTTTTTTACGAATGGAGGAGTCAAGCTATCAAAAAATCCCTCTATCCACTCACTTGAATTATTTTGATTATTTGTTTGGGATTGAATAGTAGATGTTTTGAAACTTCTAATATTTTTCCACACTTTGTCAATAGGAGAGGTTCTGCTTAAATTACAACAAAAAACTCCAACCAACTACTTTTTTTGTAGATCTCAAGAACCTTTTCGTTTCTGCAACAATTTTTTGATAATTAATAAAATTTTCATATGTTGGATTCGATCTGTATTTTCTAAAATAATTATATCTTTCATTACATTTTTTTGAGCACGATTCATTCCACCATGGATTTGGGGAAAATTCGAGTCCTTATCTCCACCTGTTCTAGGAATCGATTCCGAAGCAGCCTTATTTATTATATTTATAATTTCATTATAATCTGATACTGAATTAGTCAGTGATCCAATTTCTCTTGAGATTAATTCTCTATATTTATTCCAGTCCGCCTTTTTTGTGTTCCATTTTTTAAAAATACTTATAGGAATTTGTTTTGTATTTTTGAGTGGTATTTGAATAATTATAGGTAAATGGTCAGACCCATTAGGATTATCTAGTACGTACCAGTCAGTTGTCATTGCTAGCATAGGAGTAATTAAACTAATATCTATTGCGTTTGGACGCTGAGAAGGATAATTCACTCTAGTAAAAGAGCCATTATTAAGAATAACCATACCAGAATCATCTATTGCATCCATTAAATTTCTTCCTCTTGAGCAGTGGCGTAGCTAGGTAACCAAGGGCCCTGGGGCAAATCAAAAAATGGGGCCCCACTGCTATCTAAACTGGTTAGGTTTTATCAAGTAAAAATATTAAATATACAAATACTTTAAAAATGCCAAGCTACTTTATCATCAGCTCTTTTCCGTGCACTGCAGGGCAGGTAATAAAAATATTAAACAGTAACAACATAAAATACAATTAATACTTAGTGTAGGTATTGGGCAATAAAACGAAATAGAAAAGATTCAAGGGTTTATTATATAAAGGTCGGACCTACCAAGGCTACCATCTGACTAAATAACAATTATATTTACAATCTTTTCCTAGCTTTAGTTTTCGAAAATAACTTGATCAATGACTTCGGTTAAATCCAGGCTTGATGCGGTTTTGTTTTCAATTGCTATTAGCGATAAATGTCGGAGTCGAGTTTGGCCCATACTATTTCTTAAATAATTTTTTATTATTTTTAATTTGATAAATGACCTTTCAGCTGATGCAGAAGTGACAGGAATTGTAAAGAATAATAACATTGCTGTAAGTACTTCCGTTAGGTCGCATTCTAGCACTCCATATTTACTCATTATTTCCTTACATAATTGGTGAACAGTCCATGCTTGAGTTAATTGAGGTAAAACTAGGTGGTAAATATTAATAAATTGAAGGGAAAAGCTAGGGCTTATTATATCTGAATATTTTCTTTGGAATTCGTCACACTTTTGTAATAAAGTTGCTTCATCAACATGTAATAAAAATGTTGGTGTTAGAAAATCGAATATTTGACAGACTGCACTCATACCAGTAAAACGTGTATTTAATTGAGCTATTAATGTGTCTAGTACATTAATGGAAATCTCAATTTTAAATATTTCTTCTCTGTTTAGAATTCGGTGATCAGCAGCTAATTCATCAAAATGTTTTTTAACTTTCCTTTGCCTTTTTTCTTGAAAATGGCTACCTATACCATATTTTCTTGCAGTTTCACTGGCTTTGCACTTGAATAATTCGAAATCATTTCTATAAATTTGCGACTTTGCTTTGGTCTCTGCTAAAACTTTACTTGCCTCGCCCAAATTAATGTCGCATTTTTGTAAAGTTTTGGATGCATAATTGATGTCATTCAATACACTGTGCATACATTTGCAAAGCAACACGAACTCGAAATTTAGCATTTTTGTTTTAATACTCTCTGCTTCACTACGCTCATCTTTATTAGGACTCTTTAGAACTATTTCTGATAATGCTTTGATAATATCAAAAAAACGAAGTTTTATTGCAGATATCGTATTGACCCTACTGGACCATCTAGTCGGATTTAGTTTTTTAAGAGAGGTGTCCGATTTGCCAGTGAATTTTGACAGTAGATCCCAACGTTTGATGCTGTTTCCGAAAAAGTTATACAAATCTTGCAACGTTGCGAAAAAAATTTTATTTCCACACAACTGCTAACGGCATCATTTATCACCAAATTTAAATTATGAGTGGCACAATGTACGTACTCCGCGTTAGGCTGGATATCCTTAATATGTTTTTGTACACCATTGTACACACCACTCATCACACTGGCTCCATCATAACCTTGCCCCACACATTTTTTTAAATCAATATTTTTGTCGTAAAATAATGTAGTCACTTGGTTGACTAAATCTGCTGCGCCATGTTTGATGGCTGCATAAAAGCCTAGAAACACTTATTTTACTTCTATATCAAATGGCTGTCCATTTTCCGATCTGGTTATTACTGCATACCTCACAACAATGCTTAGCCGATCTACCTTCGATACGTCCTGTGTCGTACCATCCATTATGATGGCGAAAAACGGTGACGCCCTAATTTGTTCTAGTAGATGGGTTTCGAGTTTGGTCCCCAAGCTCTCAATCATTTCATTCTGAATTGTTGCAGTTCGATCGAGATTTTCTGGTAAGGATTCGAGGGCCCTCTGAGCTTGAGGGCCCCGGGACACTGCCCCGCCTAGCCCCTAGGTAGCTACGCCACTGCTCTTGAGTCTCCAAAGATTATTTCCCCAAGCGAGATGGTGTGCATTGAAGTCCCCACATATAGAATCAGGATTGTAATTTAGAATTTTCATGAAATCTTCTTTAGAGATATTTATATTAGGCGGAGCATATATCGAAAAGATCGTTAGATTCACATCCTCCAGATATATCTCCACAGCGCACGATTCAAATGGAATATTAAAGTTGTTTTGAATAATTTTATATTTAATGTTAGATTTTAATAAAATAGCAACACCTCCAGCTCTATTGGCCTTATCTTTTCGAATTATATTATAATTGCGTACTTTCAAGTTGACATTTGCCTATTTAGTCTAGTTTCACTTATCGTGGCAATATCAATATCCAGTTCATGTATTAAGTTTTTTAAACTATCTTGATTAGATAAAAGTGACTTTATGTTCTATTGTAAAATTTTTAGCATTTTTGAATTGTTTGCTCTAGTCGCCATTTTACAAGGTACATATATATATATATGTATACTTTATAAGATTATTATCAACTATAAAAATAGGTCTCTTTTCCCAATAATATAAAATTAAATGTTATCTTACTTGATTTATCTATTCTGAGTACTTTTCATATTTTCAATTTATTTATTTATAGAAGGTTCTTTATTTTGATAAATCTCTTTTATGTATAATTTGATTTATCATATAATATATTTTTAATTAGATTGAATGTTTCCATGTTTATATTAGAATTTTCTTTTAACAATTCAATTAATTGATCGTTATTTTCAATATTTTTACTAGTAGATGGAATTAATCTATGATATTGTGGGGGGTATGGATTATTATTTAAAGGTTGACTAGGACCAGCGTCTTGATTTGAATATAAAAGTTCAGTTGCTGACCCAAAAGTTGTTTTTTTTGCTCATTCGGCTTATATTTTTTGTATTTCTAGTATTATTACTCCACATTTTATCATTTTCATCATTACTATCAGAAGAGATTACTCTTTTAATACTCTTTTTATTATTAAATGCATGGTGATTGATAGGTGGTGTATTTTTTCGCAAGGGATGAAAGTTTATCGGGTTAGTGAAGTTGATTGGCGCTTTAGGAACATTTAATAGATGTGAATATGGGTTGAAATTAACATGATCCTTAGCTTCTAAAAATGAATAATTATTCATTGTCATTAACTTTTTGATTTTTATTTGATTTTTGAAATTCAGGACACTTCTCCTTTTCTAACGGTGTATGGTCATTATTTTTACAATATATACATGCCTTTTGTTCGGAAGATTGGCACGAGATCAATGGATGGGGACCAAGGCATTTGGGACACCTCTGTTTCGTTTTATATGAAATATTAGAATACCCGTATCTGGCACAATTTAGGCATAGGATAACAGGTGGAATAAACGGAATTACTTTAGTTCGAAGGCTATGTATAACTATATAGTCGGGTAGCATTTGGCCCCTAAATGTAACAAGTATTGAATTTTTTATTTCCTTTGTCGTTCTATTAACAAATCTTTTTACTTTAATTACATTATTATGAGGAGATACTATATCATGATATAAAACTTCACATGTGAGATCAATTGGTATATCTCTTATTATTCCCTGTTTAGTAATAGGAAAGTACGGAATGAATATTTCAATCTTAGCTGATTCCATAAATTCCTTCTCATCCACAAGATTATTTGCTGCTTTTGTAGTACTCAATTCTATTCTGATTTTTTTTTCCTAAGGCTGAGATTCCCAGGATACCATGTTTATAATTTGGAAGTCTATTGTATAGTTGTTTTCCAAATGACATATTGGATGATACTTTTCTACAGTGCTATCCATTGATTGCACAAAAACAAAAAACGGACCACGATCCATATCAATATCATATTTATTAATAACTTTAAAATTATTTCTAGATGGATATTGATTTTCATCATCATCCTGATAGGGGCCAGGTGGGGGATCCACCCTCGTTGGTGTCTTTTGGGGGGTCACCCATGTTTTCCCATGGTCAGCCCCAATTTAAACAATTTGCCAATCTTAAAATGGTATTATAATACGAGTATTATTTGACAAATTTAGAATATATATACGATATAAGTAAAATGAAAAATATATTTTTAAAGTAAGTCGAAGTAATCTACTTATCAGAGCAGAGTGTGAACCTTGGACACTTCTTATCCGCTTGACTGTCGATCACTGACGTTTCATTTAATTCTAATAGAAAAGTTCACAAGTAGAGTATGAAACTATTTTTTAGAATTATTTTTCATAAATTTAAGGTAGTTCTTTCACAAATGCAAAAATTCAAGAAGTCTTTGAAACTTGGAATATAAGTCATTAAAAGCATAATACACATACTGTTAAAATTTGAAGACGATTTACCACACCAAACATGAAATAATTGCAATTAAAAATGACATTTTTTACATAGGGTAAATAGGGAAAGGGTGGGGATATGATCATTATTTTATTTTTTTTCATTGAAGAACTTTCACCATCTTGATGAAAAACTAATTTGTTAGAATAATATATTCGGAGTAACTTAAAAAAAATTGAAATTATTTACCACGTAGTTTTGATAAAAAAACATATTTGGGTGATTATTTTTAGTGGAGGGGATATAAGTTCAATGGCTTGGAAACGATACGGCTAGTATGTGTGTATCCATATAAAGATTTCGTAGTGTGAGTGGACAGTCACGTTAAAAAAACATAACCTAAAATTTTAATTCCGTTCATATTTATAGAATGGTTACCAGGCTAAAACTTTTTGTGTGGATTGTCGCGAAAGAACCTCCTCAACTTAGGTAGTTTTAAAAATCGATTAAATAAATTGCTACTTTGTATACCTCTTTTACCTATATTTTGAAGTGAATTAAATAAAAAAAAAATAAAAAAATAAGCTTAATTTAAATTAGATCTTTAAAATGATATCACACCCAGAATAAAAAATATTTACCACACATTTACACACAAAAGTTGACGCTCTGACAGGTAGAGCCATTGTAGCGAGCCTAATAGGTTTACGTTTTATCTTTTTATGAACCCTAAAAAAAAAGAGGCAAATGCCAATGTCGATTCGAAATAAGCAAAAGAGAAGAAATCAGGAATGTTGTAGTTGAGAACTAGTGGTTTGGCGATTATTATGATGATATCTATTTTATTTTAGATTACTGCATTAGAAGATGAAGCTTTTGAAGTTTAAGAAGTGTCAAATCAAAATTAATTCATATAAAAATTAAGTAAAATTAACTATCACAATTTATCAAATATTCTCAAAAATAAAATAAATAAAAATAAAGAATATATATTAAATTTTGAGACAAATCATCTTTTAATTGGTATTTTTTTATATTGAAATT
This sequence comes from Forficula auricularia, assembly GCA_024734495.1. NCBI lineage: Eukaryota > Metazoa > Arthropoda > Insecta > Dermaptera > Forficulidae > Forficula > Forficula auricularia. The sequence continues at coordinate 151,037 of JALMQS010000714.1, forward strand.
GAAAAGTAGCTCTAATAATTTTATTTAATTCTGGCAGCAAATATAAATTACACTTTTTAGAAGAATTTAAAACTAAAAATTATATTAATATACCACTTTAAACTTCCATTTAAATTTTAATTAATTTTTTGCAGAATTTAAATTTATAAACAGAGCCGAAATGTTTTTTTTCATCAATATTGTTTTAAATTAATTATCATTTATTTAACCTCCTGTTTTGTTTTTGAACATATGCTTCGAATTATAGTTCAGAGACATCTGATTTGTTATGATTCACAAGGCTGTTTTGTTTTTTAACCAACTTGTTAATAATTGGTTTAATGCATAGAAAAAAAACTATCCAAATGAATTTCCTCAAAGAAGAAACCAAATTAATTTTTTTTGTTTTGTTTGAGTGGATCGCCCGATTAAATGTTCTTCATAAACATAAGAAATTACAAAAAATTGTTTTTCTTTTTCGGGGCATAATACGCAATAATATGATTCAGCTGATTAAAAAGAGGGTTATCAAAAAACACTTTCTTATTTTGATGACAACATTGTTCATGGGAAAACAAAAGAAGAATGACAAAATAATCTAATAGCTTGCCTCCAGACCCCAAAAATATACTTAAATAAACAGAAATGTACATATTTTAAAACAAAAATCGAATATCTTGGACACATAATCGAATATAACAAGATTTTGAAATTACCGAGATAAGTTTGAAATGCCTATGGAAGTACATCTGAAACTGCAACGGGCTGAAGTTATGGTAAGAAAAAAAAATTGCATCTCCAAGTTAACATGTACATGCAGTGGCGGATTAAGACAATATAAGGCCCTAGGTGCAAAAAAATTAGGCCCCGGATAACAAAAATGTCTTTGGATATTAATTAATAGGTAATATAAATATAAACGTAATTTGAATTACTTACATATAATTTATTAATCTTATTTTTATGTTTCAACAATTTATAATACTATATATTATAATATAATAATTATTGACATTATAATTATATTTTTTCTAGATTTTTCTTTAGCGAATTTCTCAATAATAAGCTCGCAATTCAAACTATTTAATAACTAACTTAAAGCTCTATTTAAAATATCTTGAAGTTTTTTTCTAAATTTATTAAAAAAATACAAAATAAATTTTAAAAGATTTTTTAATGGAAAGTGATCTACAAAGTATTAATCTAAAAGACTTCTCAATAGATATTTAATTTTCCCTTTATTATAAGGTCTTTTTTTTTTTTTTTTTTTTTTTGGCTTTTCGGCCCTTCTAGCCATAAGCCTAATTACTGATACTAGATATATTTTTAAAATTTGTCTCTACCCCGGGGGTCAGATTTTGGCTGGCTGCCTCGAGTCGGATTCGAACCCGGGTCTCCTGGTTAGCTCGCTGTCACGCTACCGACTAGCCTATCGACCCCCCATAAGGTCTTTTTATTTATATAAATATTTAAATTAATACTTTGTTGTCAATTATCGTTGAAAAATAATATCTAACAATATTTGGAACAAAAATGACTATTGAATTATGTTATTTGCCTTTTTACATAAAATTGATATGCGTTATACCTAATATGAGAGGAAATATAATGTTAACAGGAAACATTAAAATAATGATTGAATTTTATAAGTCAATTGATAAATTGTTTATAAAAATGAAATGAAATTTTATATCACGATCAAAATTAATATGATAATGAATTTTGAGGGCCCCCATATTCGACAGAGCCCTAGGCGCGCGCATAGTGGGCTTTGCTTATGATCCGACACTGTGTACATGTATATAAACATATTGATCAGCGTTGACTGAGTGCCATTTTGGTGACCCGTTACAATACTGTCAGGCATATATGCTGCTCATTCCACTTTCTGTCGGATGTTAAGAGTAACTTGTTTATTTTTCTAAATAGAAATTGTTAATGCTAAATTATTTTGGTGGATGTTAAGTCTAGTAGTTAGTGACAGGATTTTGGCCAGATAGATAGATCATGGGTCACATTACTTAGGTGGGTATCTTAGCTTAGAAATAAAGAAAGTATAGAAAATATTATTTAGTTTATATTTTTGTATTCTTAGTATAAATATAATATATAATATGTACATATTATGTGAAAGTTATTATCGAAATATGTTTTTTGTTTTATTATACATTCATCTTTTTACCCACCATAAAATACTATTATCAATCTTATTTTTTATATCTTTATCTTGCAGTATTTTACAGTTGCGTTCTGAAAAGAGGGAAAAATTATATTAAATAACTTAAATATAAAATATTTATCAATTATTTCTATATAAACCATATAAAGAAAAAAAAGGAAATAAAATAAATTCGTATTCAAATTAACTTTTGCCGAGAATAACTGAGTTGTTCAATTTTTAAGAATAAACCAGTGTATCCTCTGGAGATTGGTTGTAAATAAATATACAGAGAAAATTATACTAATTAGTTAGATTCAAAGCACAAAAAATTGTTAGGATGAAGTGTATCCATCTTTGAGCTTAAGACGACTAACCCTATTTTTAGTTAGATATGGCCCTTTATAATCTAAATAATTAATTTTATCAACTAAATTATTTTGGTTTAAATCAGAATACCCAATTTTTAAAAAGTGAAAAAAGAAAATTAAAAGTTTCCTTTCTAGACTAAAATAATTTAAATAAAAGTTCCCTTGGATGTTTTTTAAAAGAATTGTATTTATAATTTATTTTTTATAATAATAATATAACTAAGAATATTATATTATATCTATAAGTAGAGGTGTCAGTGTCAGGTATGTACGAGGATGGTTTGATAAGTTTCCGGCCTGACCCAGAAATTGCGTCAGCAGTTGTAATTTTTGACTCGTATTCTATAGTAATAACCTAAACTAACTTGATTAAATTGAAAGTTTTTTTGCCGAGAGTAGCAGAATTTTTATATATTGAAGGAGACAATAAAAGAGTGTGTCTTCTGCTGGAATTATACATTTTCTTTATTTATAACGAGACTATAGTTTCGTTATAAATAAATAAAATTTATAATTACTATATATAGACTATAGTTTCGTTATAAATAAATAAAATTTATAATTCCAGCAGAAGACACACTCTTTTATTGTCTCCTTCAATAAACTAACTTGCATGCCAATTTTTAGGTCGACTGTTCTGTTAGTATAGATTTGACAGCCTATTGAAGAAAAAACCTGAGTTGTTTGTGTGAAAATGGAAAAATTAGAGAAGCGCGCGGACATAAAATACTTCTATTTGAAAGGCTTAACACCAATTCAAATTAAAGAACAAATGGATTCAACATTGAAAAAATCTTCTCCATCATATTCAACGGTCAAACAGTGGATTACTGAATTTGAGAAAAGTCGCACGAGCACTGATGACGAACCAAGTTCAGGACGCCTGATTTAGGTCCTAACTGGCGAAATGTTCGAAAAAATACATAAAATCGTGCTAGAAGACCGCATATTGAAAATAAGTGAGATAGCTGAGACTACTGGGATGTCAACTGAACGTGTTCACAACATTTTACATCAATATTTGAGCATGGAGAAGCTCAGTGTTAGGTGAGTGCCGGGTTTGCTAACAATCGATCAAAAGTTGCACCGGTAGATTGATTCACCCGAGAATTTGGGACTGTATACACGAAATTCCAGCGAATATTTAACTGTTGATGAAACTTGAGTCCACCATTATACGCCTGAAAATAAACAACAGTCCAAACAAAGGACAAAATCAGGTGAAACACCTCCAAAAAAGGAAAAAACAATTTTATCTGCGAATAAGGTTATGGCGAATATTTTTTGGGATTCGAAAGGAATTATCTTCATTGATTACCTTGAGAAGGGTAGAACCATCAATGGTGTATACTATGCAGGGTTATTACAACGTTTGAGTGACCAAGTGAAGAAAAACTACCGAATCTGGCAAAGAAAATTATCTTGTTTCACGATGACAATGCACCAGCTCATTCGTCAGTTGTTGCGATGGCTAAAATTAATTAATTCAAGTTCGAATTGTTCCCCCAACCACCATATTCACCAGATTTAGCCCCCAGCGACTTTCATCTGTTTCCTAACCTCAAAAAAATGGCTCGGAAGAAAAAGTTTTGTGAGTCATCAATGAGTATTTTGAGGGACTTGACAAATCACACTATAAAAATGGTATCATGCATTAGAGCACCATTATGAAAAATATTATTAGTCTTGATAGAGATTATGTTAAAAAGTAGAATTTAAAAAAAAACGAATTTGTTTTCCTTTATCAGGCCGGAAACTTATCAAACCATCCTGGTAAGTAACTAAGAAATTTATTTCGGAGAGAATAAAATTCAAAAAAAAAATAATAAAAGTAAATTAATTAATTAAATTTTTTCAATAAATAATACCTATAGGTATATATTAAAATAATACTATTGAATTCAAAGTAATTTTTTAATACAATTTAAAATATACAGGGTGTCCCGTATAAGATGATTCAAAGTTAGCCGATCAATATTTTTTCAAACATAAGGCAAAAATATTTTTTTCTCCAAAAGTATAGCAATTATGGTTTTATTTTGAATTCTGGTCAATAGCAGGATTATTCAGGATTGCTTAACAAAAATTAGAATAATAAAATATATAAATTTGTAGCTAGTCTCGAAATTTAGGACAGGGTATCGATTTTCACCATTTTTATAAAATGCTTTTAACTCCAAAACTATGACTTTTATTAAAATTTTTTTTAGGTTCTGTACCGTCATAATCCCCTGTTCACAGTTAATCGTTGTGATACGGGATACCCTTTATATTTAAATTATGCAAAGTACAAAACACCCTCGTAAATTTATTTTTAAAAATTACTTATCAATTAAATAGGTAAGAAGGCAAAGTTCTATTTTTAAAAATAAAGTAAATTATTATCCTTTTTTTCTTTAATATAAAAAATTACCTTCAATTTTTTGTTGATTATCTTTCAGTATTTTAAGAAGAATTTGATTGTTTCGACATAATAATTTATTAATATCTTCAGCAGCTTTTAGAGTCAGAGAAGATCGACATAAATAATCCGGTATAGAATTAAACCAATTTATAAAAGCAGAACAACTAAAAATTTAAATTTAAAATTAGTATTGTATTTTTGATTAGATTTTTTAATTCTTTCCTTACCTATATGCGGGTGAATTAGTCTCAAGAGCAACTTCACATAAAATATAAAATAAATCATCGTAGCGGGTTTTTAAATAAAAATTAACCAACGATGTTATAAATGATTCAAATTTGATTCCTCTTTCAGCCCAGGTAGACATTCTATGAATAAGAATTTTCTTTAAACAATCGATAAAATATATGTTACTCTTTTGATGATCTGGATTGTAATATGTCATTATATCTATAAAAATTAAAAAAACAAAAAAAAACAGATAAGGTTTTAATGTTTTCATTATGAGATCTTTGTTCTACAGATCCCCTTGCTATTTTTAGTATATTTATTTATTTAAAGATCTAATTTTATTAAACTGACAAAAATAAAAAAATAATTCCAACATTAAAGACCAACAATAGTAATAAAATAAATAAATGCATGAATAACAAGTTTTTAGAAAATTTAAAAAATTTCTAATATTAAGGCAATAAATTAATAAATCCGTTTGATAAATTATAGAAGGATTAAAATGATATTAATGCATTCATTATCTATGATCAATAAAAAAATATCAAAAACAAAAATTTGAAGTGTTTTTTTTTTGATGGGCAGTTTGTATTTATTTATCTAACTATAATTCTATACTATATACGAGTATATTATGATTCGTTTATTATCGTCGTGCAGCCGAGAGGTCCCAAACACTAGCAGGAATTCCCGAAAGGATTTTGAAATTTATAAAGTTCTAACCACAACGGCCGCAGGAGAGTATAAGATACTTATAAGTATATCTATCTTGAGAAAAAGTCGTCCCAGCACAAGTATGCGTAGATCTAATGACTGTGAAGGGCAGACTTTGGAATATCATTATTTTGGGCTGACTAAAATATTTAAACTGGTATGCGTTCAAGTCTGTTAAGTGTTCATCAGGCTTAAAAGAAATTAATAAGGAAAAATTTTTAGAAATAGAAATATATTACTAAAATTTGTATTCTTGTGAAATTTTCTTCATATTGAAAATGTTATTTAGGAAATCAAAAAGAAATTGTCTATTTCAAATAGTGAGAGCAAATTGATATCTCTATATTTGTTAAAAAACCTTACCTTTAAGATATTTTATAATTTTTTCACATATATCAGGCTGAGCTGTATCTTGCAGCGTTACATACAGGTAAATAAAGAGCAAATTTGAAGTTCTATTATGGATTTCTGGATTTATATTGAATGTGTCCAATATATTTTTTGTAGTTGAATTAATGACTATTTGTTGTTTATCTTGAAATGGAAACATTGATATAAAATTGTTTCTTATTTCTGGTTCATATTCTTTTTTGAACCAATCATTCTAAAACATTGAAATAAATAATTGGTTTAATTTATTATATTTTTTAATAATACATTGGTAAACAAATTACTTACTAATTTTGTAGTATGATATTCAGGTTTAGAAATATATTTCCATAAAAATAATAAAATATGTAAAATGATATTCAGGATTAAAGAAGATTCTCGGGCACAGTGTTTTTCTACAAAAGAAAAATTTTAAAAAATAATTATTTTATATGATTTTAATTTTATCTTAGTTGTTGAAAAATTTAGAGAAAAGAAAACGGTGTGGAAGAATCTGAAGAGTCGAGCTCAGGTGATAGAACGGTAATGATAAGACACACGGGGCATTGCCAAGGGTTATTTTAGAGGGCGAAGTAGGGAAGAAAAGGGGAAGATTGAAGTATTTTCCCCAGACACGGAAGAATATGAGATGGGAAACTTTTAGAGAAGTGAAAGAATTGAGTCTACACTCAAATGGCGAAATCAAAGAGTATATATCGTCGCCTTAAAGAGTAAACCTGCTAACTCAAAACAAGAAGATTTTACGGGAGTCGGGTAGGCTAGGCGGTAGCATGTCAGCCAGCTAACCAAGAGGACCCGAGTTCGAATCCGACTCGAGGCATCCGGCTAAAATCTGACCCCGGGGTAGGGACAAATTTGAATAAAATAAATAGTATCGTAAATGGCTTATGGCTAGAAAGGCCGAAAAGCCAAAAAAAAAAGATTTTACAGGGCAGAGAAAAAACAAACAAGATTTAATATTGTTGTTATGGAAACAAACTATTTTTCACATTTTTTTTCTACAACTTACGATCGTAATTTTAAGTTGCAGTTTTACTTGGACGATGCTGCATCTCTTTTTCTTTCGAACGATATTAATATGTCATTTTTGATAAAAAATGGAGTTAGCAGGTTTACACTCTAAGCCGACGATATATATTTTTTAATGTCATCGAATGCAAGAAGGGGTGCACCAAGAAGATGAAGCCCTATGGATTTCCCTTGCATTACCTAAGAGAAGGAGAAATTGGTCAAATAAAAGGGTGGAGGCGTAGGTGGCTGTGCACTCGTGTTTTGAAGGTTATATGTTATATGTGTCTAGAAAGAAGGAGGCCGGAAGAGTTCCAGTTCTTTGAAGTCATTGGGGCAATCGTAATGGTGAATGAAGTGGCTCGGCAGTTTTCCAATTTAACCGATAAGGAATGTTGCAAGCTTCGTCTCCTATTTAGGTCTAGAAGCTATTATACTCCCAGTCAACTTCTTACACTGTATAAAGCTCAAATTCATCCCTGTCTCGAATATGGCTCTCATCTGTGTCTCCTCCAACCATTCTCTTGCCACACTGGATACAATTCAGGAACGAGCAATTAAACAAATAAGAGACCCGGCCCTAATAAACCCAGTCGACTCCCTGGCTCACCGAAGATCCGTTTATGCCCTTTCTCTGTACTACAGATACTATCATGGTGTCTGTTCAGTAGATCTGAATTCAATTATTCCCCCTCTTTACGAAAAACACGCGGTTTTCGAAAGCTCAGCACCCCTTCGCTGTCAAATTGGATAAAAGCCGAACCAACGCTTTCGCCAACCTCTTTTATCCCTATGACCTCCAGAGACTGGAACTCACTTCCAGCCACTGTCTTCCCGGCAACCTTCAGCTGTTTAAGACCTGCATCCACAGATACCTTCAACTCCTACCCAGCCCATAAAATCCCTCTTCTTCTTCTTTTCGCAATGGAGGGGCCAACTAAGGCCTTTAGGGGATGCACCTTTTTGGTGTATCTCCTTCTCACATCAACATCAGTAAAAAAATCGGTAAATTGCGTGGTGAGCAAAGCAGGCTTTGGGGGAAATTCACTAATGAATGATTCCTCCTAAAACTTCATTTGCGCGATATACACGATTTTCAAACATTCAACACCCCTTGGGGCTTAAATTAGAAACTCATAAGAAACGCATTCGCCAATTCGTTTATTTCTATGACTTATAGAAAGTGAGACTCAGTTACCTCGTTTGTCTTTCAAGTTACAAATAACCTTAAGTCTTTTAAGATTCGCATCCACAGATACCTACTCTTCTTTTCACGATGCAAGAGTCCCTCCTGGACTACAGAGGTTGTATCTTTTTGGTTCAACTTCTTCTTGTATCAACAATGTCTTTACAAAAATTTGCCAAGTATTGGAGTGAAGCCAAAGGCTTTAGTGGCAATTTGGCAAGAAGATTTTTGTGCCAAACTTAATCAAAAGCCTTTGAAATATCCAGAGCTACTGCGAGGGTTTCTTTCCCGGTCTCTAGAGTTGTCTTCCAAGTATGAGTTAAATACGTTAAGATGACGCCTGTGGACCGGTACAATTTAAATCCATATTGCTTATCGTGAATTATTTTATTGTTTTCTAAGTGAGGGAGGATAGATAGTTGGTTAATTAAGCATTTACATGATTTTAGAGGGAACAGAGTAATTTGAACCTATCAAGGGACCTTCCTCTTTAAATTTCTCTTATAAAATCAACAACTTTAAGATAAGAAGGTAAGAAAAACTTTTGATATTTACCTGAATTTAGATCATTCTTTACTTCAATCCAACTTTGAAATAAAAGTGGCAATAGTTTAGCAATGAAATTCTTGATATTGTTTGTTTTTTCATCAAAACTTTTCTCGTTTGATATATCAGAACCTCCATTAGGTATGATCTTATATGTTAAAATATATTTGACATTGTTTATATGGAATCTGTTTTTTGATGTTGAAATATTGTCTTTATTTAAATTTAAATTCATGATTTCAAGTAATTTATGAAGGCGACATAAAACTTGAATTCTCCATTGTACATTAGTTATTTTTTGTCCCAAATTTAATGTTAAATTTCTTTTTTTATCAACATCTGAATTTAGCTTAGAAATCATATTTAAAAAATTGAAAAGGAACTTATCAGCATTTTGTGAAATCAAAGTGGGAAGGTTTTCCAATAAAATATCCAGAAATAACAAAGAATCTTCTTGGATTGAACTATCAATATGTGTCATCGAACAATTTAAAAAAGATAAAACTGTTTGAAAATGAGGTATCATGTGACTTTCATTAACCTGCAAATAAACCATAAATTTTTGTATTTTTTTTTTTAATAATATTGTTTTTATATGATTATTCTTTATTAATTAATTTATATATATAAAAAAGAAAAGTATTTATTTAAGATTCGCCTTTAGCCATCAGAGATTTTTGTTTTATATTTATAAGTTGGGGAATTTTTTCGGGCAAAAAACTATAAAATTCTCCAGTTTTTCAGTCCGACCACCAAAACATCAACAAGTTTTAGCTCCAGAGTATTTTCGATTTGAAAAAGAATAAACTACGACCAAAATACCTATATAGTTAATCTTATTATGGATGGCTGGCTCTAAAGCTGGTCACCGAGCTACATATATAAAAAGAATCTTGCATTCAATTATTATTTTGTAATGATAAAATTAATCTTAAGGAGAAATCAATGAGAATCGTCTGCTTGATGCAAATAAACATACGAGATATCTAAATAAAAGTCATTATTTACATATATTTTTTAGTAAAGAAATGAGTATGTATTTGAGAAAGAAAGATTTATTTTTTTCTCAAAATCAGCTTGTGATATATAATCAATTAATTTTACGAAGATGAATTTAGATCATGTCAAAGATTTTAATAGATATGTTTATATTGCATGTAGGAGGGTCTTGTCCCCTCGGGAGTCGAACCCAAGCACTAGTAAGCTTTCCGGACAACTAGTCCAGACCCTTGAGAACATCACCTCCAAACATGCAGCATATAACGAAAGCCAAGTATTTTCACACCATTCAAACAGATTGGAAAGACCCCCCTACATGCAATATAAACAGATCTATTAAAATCTTTGATACGACCCAAATTCATATTCGTAAAATATAATTTTTTTTTAATAAATGAATTTAACCTTTAAGGACCAATCATAGATTTTAGAGAAAATATTTTTACATTGCATATCAGAGAGGTTCGTCCCCTTAGGAATCGAACCCAAGCGCTAACTAAGCTTGCCGGGCTGTTAGCCAAACCCTTAAGACAAATCTCTCTCTGACATGCAACATATATAAGAAATAAAGCTAGAAATTTTTCACTCCTTTCAACTCGAATGGAATAGTGAAAATTCAGGCTAAACTGAAAAAAGTTTTCAGTGAGGGGCCCTTTAATTTTACAGTGAAAGCAAAGATTTAAGTATCTTTTTGAGTGTCTTTTTTTGAAAAAAGATGGAAATTATTTCAAAATTCAACCCAGACCTATATTATTAATAAATGAATTTAACTTTTAAGGACCAATCATAGCTTTATTTCTTATATATGTTGCATGTCAGAGAGAGATTTGAGTGTCTTTTTTCGAAAAAAGACACTCAAAAAGATACTTAAATCTTTGCTTTCACTGTAAAATTAAAGGGCCCGTCAGTGAAAACTTTTTTCAGTTTAGCCTGAATTTTCACTATTCCATTCGAGTTGAAAGGAGTGAAAAATTTCTAGCTTTATTTCTTATATATGTTGCATGTCAGAGAGAGATTTGTCTTAAGGGTTTGGCTAACAGCCCGGCACGCTTAGTTAGCGCTTGGGTTCGATTCCTAAGGGGACGAACCTCTCTGATATGCAATGTAAAAATATTTTCTCTAAAATCTATGATTGGTCCTTAAAGGTTAAATTCATTTATTAATATTATAGGTCTGGGTTGAATTTTGAAATAATTTCCATCTTTTTTCAAAAAAAGACACTCAAAAAGATACTTAAATCTTTGCTTTCACTGTATAATTTTTTTTATTAGAGAATATAGTTTTGAAACTTTGATTTTCGTCACGGACTTTTTTTAATAATATTATACTTAAATATTCTGAGTTGGTTCTCATGGGAGTTAATACTCCCAATCCGATATTTGAACCTATGAGAAACAACATATAAAATATTTCTTATGCCTCCTCTACACTATGGCTCACGTTAGCCACCAATAAAACGAGCTAGCTTGACTGTGCCTCCATTCAATGGCCAAATGTCGATGGCCTTGTGGAAACGCCACCTAGCCAGTTGGAACTTTCTTCGCGCAACATTGGCCCTCTTTGATGTGTCGAAAAAACAGCTCTGAAGGCCAAACATCGCCAATCTCATTGGCAGCGTCAACCAATATCGGCCAAAACAAACCAACTCCCCTCTACACATTGGTATTGGCTTGAATTGGCCCATAGTGTAGAGGAAGCATAAGAATAATGATGATCGTCAAATCTTAGAAAAGAAAGTAACTAATAAATAAATTATTATAAATATATAAGCAGAGGAGAACCTCAGTGATTTATCCTTAAGAATCAGAAACTCTGGTACTCTCAGGAAGAAAAAAGCTTTTAAATTGTATAAAATTAATTACCAAATTAGCAATTTTAAATGAAAGAAATTAATTTAATATATGGCCTATAGCATTTAATTTTTGTGAGATTCAAGATATAAGTAACATTATTTTTCTTATAAACAAGGTGCAGCACCTAGTCAAGGAAGATTCTTGTATTTCTGATTCCTATAACCCACCGAGATATTAGATTCATCTGGATTAAATTCACCTAAATTTTGGCAGCCCTATTTCTCAAGAGTTCAGGTCAAAATTAATTGAAATCGTCGGTGTAGCAATAAATAAGCTTAGAGAGCAGGTTGATTAGGTCGATAATATAAATAAGAAAATGCGATTGGAATGAGTTTCAGCCTGTCCTGAACTTATTGATGAAATAAATAAATAAGGAAATGAATGTTCTTAAAGAGAAACAAAGAGGTTGTCCTCTGCTTGAGGCAAATCAACATAGACACATATATATATACCGGGTGAGTTTTTTTTTATCTTGAGACAGTCTTATAACTCAAAAACAGTGAATTATATGAAAAAAGTTTTCAAATAAAAGTTTATTTATATGGAGGGGAAACCAAACTACGCTATTGTTTGTTTATCCACAACAAGCCTTCAAGGGCATTCCAAGATCAAGTTCTGTTTTTTAAATGGAAACCTATAGGTATATTTGTTTACATATTCTGAATTTACAAAAAAAAACTAAACAACTTTCATTATAACTATTTTTTTATTCGACATCAAATAAACAAAATATTAAGTCAATTAGATCTCAGAAAAAAACCCTAATAATTATTTTTAACAATTATTCAGAATAATTATCAAATAATAATGATTAAATAATTAATTATTAAATAAATAATTATTATATCGAAAAGTCAAAACAATGAAAATAAGTGTTTATAATGATCTTAAAACTTCATTATACACAGATTTAAGAGATTATTTTCTACTTATTAGAACAACTTAAAATTCTTGAGTTTAAAAATGTTTATTTCTCGTGTCAATCCAGTAGATAGTTATATCGTATTGCCATAATACAAATGGAGCATTTTTTGTTGAAGACAGAATTAAAATGGTCATAATTTATGGTGAATATGGAAGAAGTGTTATGGGGCTGCCATTGAAATGGATGCCGAGCATTTCCTGACAGGGATACGAGCTTCATTTTGTCGTGTTGTAAATCTGTTAAATAAAACATCAGGAAATGTAAAGGGTACGAAGAAACTGAAACATGCCAAAATAACGAAATTGTAACTGGAATTAATCCAAAAAACTTGCGATAACACTCTGGAATATCACAGAACAGTGTGGAAAATTTATTAGATTATTAATTATTATTAAATTATTTATTTTATGATTAAATATTTGATCATTATTATATGATAATTAAGTTGAATAATTGTTAAAAATAAATATTAGGTTTTTTTCTGAGATCTAATTGACTTAATATTTTGTTTATTTGATGTAGAATAAAAAAATAGTTCTTATGAAAGTTGTTCAGTTTTTTTCGTAAATTCAGAATATGTAAACAAATATATAGATTTTCATTTAAAAAACAGAACTTGACCCTGAAATATCCTTGAAAGCCCGTTGCAAGTAAACAAACAATAGCGTAGTTTTGCTTCCCCCTCCATATAAATAAACTTTTATTTGAAACTTTTTTCATATAATTCACTGTTTTTGAGTTATAAAACCGTCTCAAGAAAAAAAACTCACCCGGTATATATATTTGATATATATGTGAGTATGTTTATTTGCATCAAGCAGAGGACAACCCGACCTTGTTTCTCTTTATGAATCAACAACTCTGCTACTCTCGGCAAAATAAAAACTTTTCAATTAAATGAATGTTCTTACTAGAAACTTGAAAAACTATCCCTCAAAGCACTGGTACATTCATTTCATCTTTCAAGTTTGTCTGACTTGAAAGGTCCATTCTAAATAATAAGCATTTATTGTGGTTCGAACCCGAACTTTCCTTATTGGTAATTAAATTAGAAAACTAACTCAAGGGTACTAGAAAGCATAGTCAGTAGCAAGCTGGCTAATAAGTGATTTATACATTACCTTATTCAATATAAGTTTGCTAACTTTTAAAGCTTCTTTTCTTATTTTATATTCTTTATCTAAGAAAAGTTTAAAGATATCATAAATTAATGTGGGTAAATGTGAACGAATTATTTCCTCATAATGATTGTTGAGTAATTCTTGAATTCCAATTAAAGCATCTAATTTAGGTGTAAGAGAATGATGTTTTAATCTTGACGTAAGATCCTAAACAAATATTTAATATTAAAATAAATAAAAGTAATAATTAATTATTAGATGTGACAAATCAGAGGAAAATAGGAACAATTAAACACAGTGTTAAAACATGCGATCAATTGCGACGTTTCGCCAATTTATTAAGGCTTCATGAGTCGAAAATGTACAGTTAGTCTGGGTGAATTCATTGCTGGCTACTCTAAATAATTAATAGTATTGTATAAATAAGTGTGTTCATATTGGTATATCGTCGGCTTAGAGCAGCGGTTCCCAACCTGTGGTCCGTAAGAACTAAAATATGGTCCGCGAAAGATTTCAAACTTTGAATCAACACGCGCTGATGCATAACAAATAGCGAGCGTAGGATATTCTCTCGAGGTGGTCCGATTGTCACCAAGTCAGAATTTGATGAGGGGATTCCATGGAAATCGAGGAAAATCATCAAATTTAATTTTAAAACCCACAAATACCTAGTGCATTTCGAATATAAATATATAATAAATAAGTCGGTTAAAAATTAGGAAATATAATTTTAAAACCTACAAATAGTTCATTTCAAATGAAAATATATGTACAAATTCCGAATAAAAGAATTTTTAGAACGTCGACTGTCTTCCTCATAAAAACTTTATGAATCGGATCATCGTCTATCTTTTTTCAGTCCTTAAAACTGTCAACGAAGGAACCTCCTTGAATATTAATATTATTTTTAATTAAGCGACTTCAAACAAAGTAGGAACTTTTGTGTTTTTAACTCTTAATTGTAGAGACTTTTTGTGTTATTTCAAGTCGTTTGAATTTTTTTTTCAACTTTTGATACAGTATACCTAAATATGTAAGTACATGCGTGTAGCTTTGAGCAAAAATATCACCCCAAGAATTCAAGAACTTGTACATAACATGCAACCTCAAAAATCTCATTGATGCAAACATAATTATTTACTAAAAATTATATGTTTTCAATAACTATAACACTGTTAATTAATGTTACTTTTGAATTTTATGATTATGTTAAACGTTTCGATTAAAGATTATTTTTAGATTGATAGAGTTTATTTTTTAACCTTGTGGTCCCTGCTAATAATAACGAAATCAAAATGGTTCCTGGTCAAAAAAAAGGTTGGGAACCGCTGGCTTAGAGAGTAAACCTGCTAACTCACAACAAGGAAATTTTACAGGACAGAGAAAAAACAAACAAAATTTAACATTGTTGTTATGGAAACAAACTATTTTTCACATTTTTTTTCTACAACTTACGATCGTAATTTTAAGTAGCAGATTTACTTGGACGGTACTGCATCTCTTTTTCTTTCGAACGATATTAATTTGTCATACACTCACCGGCAAAAAAACGCAACACCTAATTTTTTTTTAATTTTTAATGTTTTACTTTTATAATATCAATTTTTTAACAAAGTTAAAACATTTATATCATTTTTAAAGTCATTTTAAATAACTTTAAACACTTTTAATCTATATTATTAATAATTTAATTACAAATCTCTAACATTGTTTCAAAATATCAAATTTTCTTAAATTAGATTAATCAATACAATTTTTCCTGAAAATTAAATTTTGTGATTTCAGTTGTGAAAAATCATTAAAAGATGATCCGCTTGGTGATTATTTGTGATAATTAAGTGTGACAATTTAAACTTATTTGAAAAATAAACTTTAAGATACATTTTTATACTTAAATTAAAATTTTTATATTTAAATTGTCTTAGAAATTATATTAATGAATTTTATTTGTTCAAAGATTAAATATTATAAAATTAAAATATGCAAAATAAAAAAAATTAGATGTTGCGTTTTTTTTGCCTGTGAGTGTAGGAACAATTAAACAGTGTTAAAACATGCGATCATTTGCGACGTTTCGCCAATTTATTATGGCTTCATGAGTCGAAAGTGTACAGTTAGTCTGGTTGAATCCATGGCTGGCTATTCTAAATAATTAATAGTATTGTATAAATAAGTGTGTTCATATTGGTATATCGTCGGCTTAGAGAGTAAACCTGCTAACTCACAACAAGGAAATTTTACAGGACAGAGAAAAAACAAACAAAATTTAACATTGTTGTTATGGAAAGAAACTATTTTCACATTTTTTTTCTACAACTTACGATCGTAATTTTAAGTAGCAGATTTACTTGGACGATGCTCTCTTTTTCTTTCGAACGATATTAATATGTCATATGTGATAAAAAAATGGAGTTAGCAGGTTTACACTCTAAGCCGACGATATGTATTCTTAGTAGTAAGAAAATAAATGACGAGGTCTTTTATAAATTTGATCCTGATGAAGCCATAATAAATTGGCGAAACGTCGCAATTGATCGCATGTTTTAACACTGTGTTTAATTGATCCTATTTTTCTTTTGATTTGTCACATCTAATATCTAAATAATGAAACTGAATAACAATAGTAATAATTAATACTTACATTTATGTTTAATTTTCTGGAAGTTAAAGGTTGACTTTCATCATTTTGTTTTAATTGCTCCAGAAGAAGTACTTTTCGTACTTTAAAATTTGTATCCGTTACATTTGAAGCTTTAAAAAGAGTTTTTGATTCTTTTAATTGTACTTTTGACTTCTGTTGTCTTTTTCTTTTAAGTTCTTTGCCCATTTCTGATAATTGACGAAATATTTACCACGAGGTTCTGGAATGAATGAAAATCAACAAGTTTGGTTAAGGTTAGTATCGATATCAAAGGCGAAATTTCATTAATTCAAAGAAACATGTGAATTTATCAAACAAATGCTTGCACTAAATTACTTTTGGAATATTTAATAATAATTTTATTACTTTTTAAAATATTTTCCAATTTTTTGATGTTTAATTATTTGCAGTTGGCTATCAATTGAAGATTCCGCGCAAAGTAGTAGTAGTAGTAGTAGTAGTAGGTTTTGATTGGCCTCCACCCTTTCGGGAATTTAGCCACGAGTTTTGCTATTTATTTATCTACAATGCAGCCAACTTAGATTTTTATATTATTTTCTTCCGCAAAGATAAATAGCGCGTAATTCAATTGAATTTTATTCTTTTTTAGTATCTCAATTAAATTTTCATTAATGTTTAACTCCTCTTGTTTAAAAATATCCTTTATCTTTTGTTGGGAATCCTTATATTTTGGGCAATCGTGAATTAAATGGTCCATATCTACAATCCTTACCTCACAATCACAAGGTTTAAGGGGGTCCAAATTCATGCGTATCATATTGATTGGTAACAGGTTGTGGTTAGTCCTTAGTCTAGATATTGTAGTAATTTGTTTTCTTGAATAATTTTCTTTATAGAACCATGGTTTTATGGTGATTTGGGGTTGTATTTTGAACAGGTGTTGTCCTTTATGTTCTTGTGTTTCCTCCCAATAACATTGCCACCGTTCTATCATGTAGTTTTTAGCTATTACTTTTAAATCGTTTGGATCCGTCTTTTCTACGTTGGTATTGTCTAATTTCTCAGATAATTTTGCCAAAGAGTCTGCCATTTCATTACCTTGAATTTTGCTATGAGCCGGGATCCAAACTAACTGTACTTTTTTGTTTTGTGCGCGTAATTTACTAATTTGTTCTATTGATTTCCAAATTAATATATTAGATTTTCTTTCTCTTGTTAATGTTTGAATATTCTTTAAAGAACTTAATGAGTCACTCAAAATTATAAATTGACTCCCATTTAATTTTTCAATAGCTAAGGTGCCGCCCTGTTTAGAGCACGCGCTAAATAGGTACTGCTTAGGACATGCGCTAAATAGGTACTCGCCGCCGATTGCGCCCTCTGAAACAAAAGCGAGCCAACAGGAACGCTTGACAGGATAAAATTCATATTTATCCATCAACAATTCAAGTATAATTTATTAAAATTTAGTTATAATTAAATTTTGATAAAATCCAATTAAAAAAAAAAAATGCCACCTAAAAAACGAGATAAGGAAGCTGAATCGGTTAAAAATCTTCGAGTTGATCAAATTCAAGCTGATCATGAATCGTTTTTGCAGGCATTTGAAAGTAAGTTTTCTTGTTCATTTATTATTACTTACAAAATGCAAATTTCAATTCACACTAAATATTTTATTGTTAATAAATTAATCAAATGTGAGTAACGATTTCGCTCCTTAAAAATTTCATGTGATTTACTAAAAAAAATGGTATTAACTCACGGTTAAAATAAATTTGTATCAAATTAATAAAGTAAATATTATTTAATATTCGTTTTTAGCAGAATTAACTTCTTTAACAAGATTTTGAATCTGATTTCATACTTTTAAACTTGTTTTAATATAATTTATGAATATTTAGAATAAATCAAGTGTATCTTCTGCTTGAGCTAAATAATTTTCCTCACACATTTTAATATCAAATTTCTTTATAAAACAAACAATAATAACTTATGATATTAATGGTTTTTTAAAAAAAAATACTTTTTTATTAACTTAATATAAATTAGATCGTTGTATAATTCTATTTATTTGAGACTGAGTGGTGAACCGCGATTGGAATTAGGTGTACAGGTCTTTGGAATTATTTTGGAATTCATTAGATAATGCCCCTTCATCTATTGTCTTCTACTTGGAAGTGGAAGTAGGTGTACACCATATTCGGTCGCGGTTCACCCCTCGTTTGAGACTTTCGGAGATTTTGTTTTTGAAACTTTAGTCTCAAATAAATAAAATTATAAATTTACTAGAGGGGCAATCCCCCCCCCCCCCACTTGCCTTTCTTCCTGTTTACTCCCTCCATTTTTGGATCTCCGCTACATAATCTATCATAATACACTTTTCTGGGTCAAAATTTTAATCTCTTTCATATTATCATATCCTATTACA
The DNA here is from genome assembly GCA_024734495.1 of Forficula auricularia. Taxonomy (NCBI): domain Eukaryota; kingdom Metazoa; phylum Arthropoda; class Insecta; order Dermaptera; family Forficulidae; genus Forficula; species Forficula auricularia. The sequence continues at coordinate 169,952 of JALMQS010000714.1, forward strand.
ACGATTTATTGTCGAAATTTTTTAATTTTTTTTTTTTTTTACTTCCCCCACAAATTTTCAAATCAGCAATTTTTATATTTGTGAAAGTGCCTCAAGAGTTTTTTTTTAGACTTTTAAACACAAAACTACACACCAAATCTCTATTTTCTAGGATATATGACAGGCTGTTAAAAAAGTGTCATTCTCTCAAGTGAACAGGGACGGCGGAACCGTGGGCTCAAGGGGGTCATCTGACCCCTGGGAATTTGTCTACGGGGTAAAGGGGGTCAGCGGACCTCCTAATGATAGACATTTTACCGTTACTTTACCCAAAAACAACTTTGTTTGTTGGTTGTAAAATTAATGTTATACTATTATCTAGCTAAGAAGTTCATCAACAATGTATCTACAATAACTACAATATTCGGGATAATCCAATGAACACTTGATTGTAGATTAATTTAGTGGGTCATTCCATGTCAACTCAACACACCCATTTTTCCTCACCACTTTAGATTTTCTTGAAATTTGGTACACTGATATGCTGTGCTAATATGAATAAAAATACAAAATTTCAAATTTTTATCTTGAACAGTTTCTTTATATGGGCTTGTGAAGTTTTCAAAAAATCGCAAAAATACCACGAACAAACAATTGAAACTGCTCTAAAAGCTGTCTTAATTGAGTTAAAGAGGTGGGTTCATAAATAGCCAGTTTTGACCAAATAATAATGATTTTAATGTAGTGAAACGACATTTTATGAAAAATCACTTTGTGTATATTAAACTATGGTTATGAAATAAACACTCTGTGCTAGTTAAATAACTGTTTAATAATAAATTCAAGAAACATATATTTCTTAGGCTATATTTTCGCGGTTTCGGGCAAAATTGCTAGGCCTGTATAACAAAATGACATTATAAAAATCTGCAATTTAAGTTGAACATATTGTTTTGTTGTTTGGTGAATACATGAATAATTATTTCATTAGGTCAGCTTTATAATAGTTAGCAGATCTTTGTCCGGAACATTCACCTCCGACCCGGAAGAATCTTCATTTTCAGAATTTTTATCACTAATAGGCACTGTATTTTTTAACTTGGTTAGGTCTTTTCTACACTGATCACAAATCAGGGAGCCATCAAGTATTTGTGGAAATGAACCTGTCATCCAAGGTGTGACATTTCTCAGTTTTTTTCTATCTCTAACACGGTGATTTGTTTTCTTCAATGGATTACAACACTGAACTCTTACCCCAGTACTGCATTTTTCACTAGTTAGCTAAAAATGTCTTAAACTTTGCCTTTTAATTACAAGTTTTAATCATAGATTAAATTAGCTATTAAAGCAGACAAAAAACACAGAAGTTTATAGTATCAATTGTTTTATGTAAGGTATAACAATTATTTTACATTATGGAATTGATAACTTAAGACATTACTAACATTTAAAACACTACTTGTCAGCAAGGACTCTAGTCACTGAATGAATGCTTGTGGAGACAGCCTGGCTTTTGGCAGACTGGTATTTGTTTTAACTTGCTCACAACCACAGACAGGTTCCAACTTGCTAGACCTGCAGAGACTGGATCAAGTGAATGCAAGGGAAATTTCTATTTCAGATAACATGTGCTTATCAAACTATTTAGCCTACAACAATATTTATTGTAAATTAACTAACTTTTCATGACATAGCATAAATTGATTTAATTTTATTTAAAATGTTGGTGTTTTATTTGTCTTAGTTTTTACTAATATTTTTATAAGACTAATTTAAAGTACAATGCATTCATATTTTTCACGAAAGCATTTATAGGACTATTATTAATCTCTACTATTAAACAGTTATTTAATTAGCACAGAGTGTTTATTTCATAACCATAGTTTAATATACACAAAGTGATTTTTCATAAAATGTCGTTTCACTACATTAAAATCATTATTATTTGGTCAAAACTGGGTATTTATGAAAAACAAGAGTCAGTAATAATTTTTTTAAACATAGACCCCATTACCATCCCATCATTATACTTTGCATAGTAGTTTATGAAAGTAAGTATTATCTATTTACAGAATTTTTTTGAAAATTTTAAAAGTGGTACTTTTTAGAAAAAATCAAAATGAAAAATTTGATTTACATTTTGAAAAACAAAATTATTACAACCTATGTCATGTTGTATGTCTCTGAAAAGAGCATTAAAAAATCTGCAAAATGACACCTGTCCCACCTCTCTAACTCAATTAAGACAGCTTTTAGAGCAGTTTCAAAATTGTTTGTTCGTGGTTTTTTTGCGATTTTTTGAAAACTTCACAAGGCCGTATAAAAAAAACTATTCAAGATAAAAATGTGAAATTTTGTATTTTTATTCATATTAGCACAGCATATCAGTGTACGAAATTTCAAGAAAATCTAAAGTGGTGAGGTAAAATGGGTGTGTTGAGTTGACATGGATTGACCCAATACGCCTGTGAATATTATCCTTTGACAGAGGAATCTTACTTTTTTCATTGCTTCTTCATTTCAAGATCTGCTTTGTCAAGAGTATTTTTTTTGCATGCAGGCAAAATAAGTGACTCACCTAAGTATGAGGTTTCATATTTTTTGATATCACTTCTGAGACTTAATAAGAAGCGATTTGAGCATTACCAGAAAAAGTAATTACACTTTTAAAACAATTTGCCGTTTTTGCTTACAGTTCAGACAATTTCTTGAAAAAACTTATTTATTTTGTAAATTAGTGTGTATAGTTTTAAAATGTTCACTCAATGTACTACCTACAAGAGCGGTATAATTAAAAAGTATAATAGAGTAACTATATTTATTTTTTATTTGGACACATCTTTCTCTGGAATACTACAGGGCGCACCCTTTGAGAACCACTGGACTAGATAATGAAACATTAGTAATAGGTTTGTTCTATTTAAGGGGTCCCCAAACTTGTTTGACCATCGGCCCCTTCAAGATTTTTTTGACTTTTTATCGACTCTATTATTCTATTACAAAATTTATAATAACATGCAAAAATGAAGCTTATTTGAGTTTTAAGGTTTATTTTGTAGTTGCAATGTTTATATATGGAAATTGGCGAAAATCAGAGACACTTATAAACAGGGAAGTAAAGTCTTCTTATGGATGAATAGAAATTATCTCCTTGATAACTTTCCGCCACCAGATGTCAGGAAGGGTGAATCCTCCCCCCCCTGGACCCACCTCCGATCATCATTCACCCCGCCAACCCTAAACATGCCCTCTGAACTCTCTCCTCTTCCCCTAAATCTGGTCACCTTCCGAACCCCACGAACCCGGGTGGAGGATTAATTTTTTTGGGCATCTACCGATTTGGATGGTTGGTTGTTGAGTTCCTAGTTCCTTGGGGATCCACAGATTGTGTATACAAAATTTGGTTTAGTTTGCCCAAGGGCCTAGAATTTTTATTTTTTGACCCTCCCCCCGCATTTTGGGTGCTTTGTTACCCCCTTCCCCCTTAGTTTCTCAAAATCGGCACTAATGAACAAATTTAAGAAAACACAGTACCTGCTAAAGCTACAAAAAATATGAAGTAATACCGAAAAGTTTAAAATGCCTTTGACTTCATACCAACACTTTGCAAATGGTTCGAAAGTTAATAGTATTAAAGTTGCGGCTGTGTGTGTGTGTGGATGAAATATCCTCATCTTTCTCTACAAATTATGGAGTACCCCAAGGCTCAATAATATTATCTCATACGTTCTTCCTAATAAATATATAAACGATCTAAAAAACCACACTTCAAAGATTAAAGCATACTTACAGTTATTCCGACGATAGCAGACTTCACGGTGGTCCTTCCTTCCCGTAATCAAAACAATTTTTCTTCAATAATTCGAGACCCGAAGAAAGAAAAATCGGGATCTAAAAAATTTAGTTAGCTTTAATGAAAATAAGTCTCAACGTTTACTAATTTCTAGAGGCCCATTGGGTTGAAATACCTTGAAGATGTGTGATAGGCCATATTGGGCTTCTCATTTGCATCTGTCCTGTCTTAAAATGAAAACATTTCCTCTGTGCCGAAATCTGCAGCAAGGAAAATTCAGATCCAGGCGATTTTTCATGCCAGTTCTGCTTCTCACCCCTTACAAGGCCCAAATTCTTTCCCTGTGTCGAATACGGCTCGCATATGTGGAAAGGGGCCTCCTAGCACTCTCTTGCTGCCCTTGATGCAATTCAGAAAGTATCAGGATAATTGATGATCCGACTCTTACCGCTTCCCTCGACAAGCTAGTACGCTAGTTCATCGAAATAGTGTTTCCGTGCTTTTCCTATTTTATAGATACAATCAAGGCATATGCTCTGAATCAGACCCGCCGAGAGGGGGGAGAAGTACAGGGCTTGGCACTAACATTGTTGTATAAATTTTTGTACTACTAAAATCTATTCCTTATTATAAATAGAAAATAAAATAGCAAAATTAGGTAACAAAGCATATTATGTTAGGGATTTATTAATTTGATAATAAAATATTTTACAAATTGAAAAATGTATTACTTTTATTTGACTCAGCATTGGGGGCCCCGCTGTTTTGATTTTGCCCCAGGGCCCGTAACACGGGCCTGGCTCTGATGAATTAAAGTCAGTAATTCCCCCCCCCCCCCCCAAAGCCTCTTTTGCGCGTAACACGCGATTTACTTTTGCTCCTTGTTATATTGAAAAAGTGTCGGACCACTTCATTCGCTAATACATTTGTCCCATGATTTCAAGGAAATAGAACTCTTCCCCCGGTCTCCATCTTTCCAGACACTTATAACCTTCAAACCCCAGAAGCACAGAAACCTACGCCTTCACCCTTTCTCTTGAACACTTTCTCCTTTCCTTCGATAATGCAAGGACGGGCCTTGCGAGATCCATAGAGGCCGCATCATCTTGCATTAAATATATATATATATATATATATATATATATATATATATATACTATATATAATTTTTTTCTAGCATATGAATTATATTTGACATTTTTTTATTTTAGAACCCACCCAGATATATCGATATCTTCGAGGAAGAAATTTGGAATCTGTAAGTAATAAGTTTTTATTTATTATTTTTTTAAAATTAATTAATACATTTATTTTGAATATTAAAACTTGTTTTTTAAATTTTATAAACAATTATTATATTTTAAGCTTTGCTAGCTCAAGTCCTCAGAAAAGCACTTGACACAAACACTTAAATTTAACAATTTTTTCTCTAGATCAGCGGTGGGCAAAAGCCGGCCCGTGGTTCAGATCCGGCCCTTTTGCTTACTTTATCCGGCCCGTTGAAAAATCCCGCATGCAATTTTTTTGATCTCTTTTATGCGATTTTGTTGAAATCAACAGTATTAGTGTGCGTAGTGTACATATAAATAATGAAATATACAAATAATAGAGAGTATTATAATTTCGAACACTCGCCATATCCCTACTTTAATGTATGCAACATACTCTCATAAAGCCGGTGGTCGGCTGGCTACATAGTAATAAATAATAATAAATCTTTATTCCTCGACCTGCTTAGAGGCACAAGTCCTCGGTGGCTAGGTCCTTCAAACATCAATACAATCTAGCTACAATACATTAATAAACATCAATACAAATTAATTACAACAATTTAACAAATAATAAAAAAAAAAAATAGAAATGTATTCTCATTAACAAATAACATGACCATAGAATTGAACGTGCACTCCTCTCACTCTTCGGGGGACGACAGGTCGCAGCACGCGTACTCTTTATTTTGATTTAGCACTGGTCGCATACTCG